>CM038679.1:645200855-645633355 GCA_021605205.1 Aegilops longissima | reverse complement strand
GATGCACTGAAAAAGCCACCGGTATTTGAGACGGAAGATACTGATGTCATTAAGCTCCTTGCTTTGCTGCACGGTGGAAAGCTGAGTAGGAGGCATGATGAGACAACTGCAAGCACTGATAGGCATAGCCTCAAACTTGGGATTCACCTCATGGATTCGAAAAAGACCTGCCTCAGATCTAGGCATGCCCAAGGCAGCAGCAAACTCCTCAAAAGAGGCAGTGAACTGAGAATGATGAGTCATCCAAGTGATCGAATGATCCGGATGGAAGAAACACGTGGCATAGAATTGTCGAATGGCAGCCTCATTCCAATCACAGTGGAGAGTCATAGCACGACGCAGCCCCATGCCCTCAATCTTCTCTAACACACCATCGAACTTGGTTGGATTGTTCTCAATGTAATCCAAGTTCACATAATGCTGAGGAGAGAACCCTAGATGAGCAATGACCGATTGATAGATGTCCTGTTGAATCAAGGTGCGAAACCGAGGATCGGTTGCATTGGCCGGGGCAGCAAATTGGTTGACTTCACTCCTTAAAGCTGCATACTCAGATGGATTCATGGACTGATAGCTGATAGTACGACGGCCACGGTTGGTGGGGTTTGTCATGGACAAAATGAGACCGGTAGATGCGGCAGGCTGCGAGCTTGAGGTAGAAGCCGCTTTCTTCTTCTTGGCCTTGGTCGTTGAGCGAGCCGGCACAAGCTCGTCCTCCTGGAGATCGTCCTCATAATCAGGATCGTCCAGCCCGGCATAGGACGGACGAGCACGACCTGGTGCTTTCTTGAGTGGACGAGCAGCTTCCTCGGAGTCCGTTGATGCTTGGCGACGTGGTTCTATACATACGTATTGGAACGAAAAGAACAAAGAAGAAAAATCGGCGAGCTCGATGAGTAACTGACCCTAGATGAGTAATAGAGGAAAAACGAGGAAGGGCGCAGATGAGATACCACGAGAGGGACCCGAGGGGGTCGACTTGAAGTTCTGGCCAGTACCACCACGGCCGACCACCATGGCGGAGTTTGGGGGCGGAAGCCGAGATTGGAGAGGATCCAACCGGGCCCTGGGGAAAACGGCGCGAGGAGGGAGTAGATCGAGGCGATGGTAGCCCGTGAGCACAAGATCTGGTCAGTTTGCCGGCCGGACTGGCGGGGCGGGCCGATGAGCATCCGCCGGCGGCGGGGTGAGAGGATGAGGTCGAGGGGAAAAGTAAAAAGAATAACTCCCTGTGCCCCCGATATGCTACTGGGCAGGTCGAAGACCCACCCGGATGACCAGAAGGATCCCCGGATGATCCGGGCAGGGACAGATGTCCGGAAGTGAGCCCGGATATCCAGGCATACACAGCCCGGACGTCCGGATGTAAGTCCGGATGATCCGGCTAGCCAGAAAACTGAGATCTGGTTTGGATGTGATGAAGAGTGAGGGGGTGATGATGATATATATATTTTGTGTGTGTTTGTTATAGATATATATATATATATATATATATATATATATATATATATATATATATATATATATATATATATATATATATATATATATATAAGTAGCTTTAGTCATAACAATATCTCAACCCCATATAAACACCAAAAAAAATAATTAGGCTAAGTCACCATGTATGAGTATATATAACTTGGGAGACCAAAAATTTGAACTTTTGGACCCATGGTTATTACTCCATCATTTTAAAGTACTATGGACACAAAGTAAGTGTCATAGTGACTTTGAGAGTGTTGGTTCTATTTATGCATTATGTAAGGGTGAGAGTACTCATAGATTGAATGTCTCCCCCTAAGAATATGCCTACATCAAGACAAGACATTATGAAAATGCATGCATGAGTACGAGATTTCACATAATGTTGTCAAGCTCCAAGATACCAAGTTCACGCCTAAGTCCAAAACCTTGCTTCATCCAATGGTTTGGTGAAAATATCTGCCAGTTGCAAATCTGTACCAATGTGATCAATGTGAATATCACCCTTCTCAACATGATCTCTCAAGAAGTGATACCTAATATCAATGTGCTTAGTGCGGAGATGATCCTTGGGGTTCTCAGCAATGTTGATGGCACTTTCATTATCACATAGAAGAGGCACATTTCTATAGGTGATACCGTAATCCTTCAAAGTTTGCCTCATCCATAATAACTGAAAGTTACTGGCTGGCGGCAGCAATGTATTCAACTTCGTGGTAGAGAGGGCAATACAATTTTGTTTCTTTGATGACCAACTTACCAAAGAGCGTCCAAGAAATTGACATGCACCGGAGGTGGACTTACGATCCACTTTGTCTCCGGCCCAATCCGCATCCGTGTATCCAATGAGATCAAACTTAGCATCCTTGGGATACCATAGACCCAACTTTGGGGTGTGAACAAGGTATCTAAGAATATGCTTAACCGCCTTATGATGACTTTCCCTAGGGGAAGCTTGAAATCTAGCACACATGCATACACTAAACATGATGTCTGGTCTAGATGCACAAAGATAAAGCAATGAACCAATCATAGAGCGGTATTTAGATGGGTCGAAGGGATACCGACTGTGTCTTCAAAGTGAGTGTTATTTTGGTTGGCATTGGTGTCTTACATGGACTAGCATCAGACATACCAAACTTCTCTAGGATATCCTTGAGGTACTTTGCTTGGGACAAGAAAATTCCTTCTTGAAATTGTTGAATTTGAAAACCAAGGAAGAACTTCAAATCCGCATTGAGTGACATTTCAAAATTCTTGGTCATTGAAGCCGCAAACTTCTTGCACAAATGAATGTTAGGAGAACCAAAAATGATATCATCTACATAGATTTGGCATAAGATCAAATCACCCTTATCCCTCTTAGTAAAAAGAGTAGGATCGATCACCCCTCTCACAAAACCATCATCGAGTAAAAACTTCTTAAGATGATCATACCAAGCACGAGGTGCTTGTTTGAGGCCATACAAAGCCTTATGAAGTTTATACACATAGTCTTTGTGATCGGGATCAACGAACCCAGGTGGTTGTGATTGAAGGAAATATGCCCTAGAGGCAATAATAAAGTTATTATTTATTTCCTTATTTCATGATAAATGTTTATTATTCATGCTAGAATTGTATTAACCGGAAACATGATACATGTGTGAATACATAGACAAACATATAGTCACTAGTATGCCTCTACTTGACTAGCTCATTAATCAAAGATGGTTATGTTTCCTAACCATAGACATGTGTTGTTATTTGATTAATGGGATCACATCATTAGGAGAATGATGTGATTGACATGACCCATTCCGTTAGCCTAGCACTTGATCGTTTAGTATATTGCTATTGCTTTCTTCATGACCTATACATGTTCCTGTAACTATGAGATTATGCAACTCCGTTTACGGAGGAACACTTTGGGTGCTACCAAACTTCACAACGTAACTGGGTGATTATAAAGGAGTACTACAGGTGTCTCCAAAGGTACATGTTGGGTTGGCGTATTTCGAGATTAGGTTTTGTCACTCCGATTGTCGGAGAGGTATCTCTAGGCCTTCTCGGTAATACACATCACATAAGCCTTGCAAGCATTGCAACTAATAAGTTAGTTGTGAGATGATGTATTACGGAACGAGTAAAGAGACTTGCTGGTAACGAGATTGAACTAGGTATTGGATACCGACGATCGAATCTCGGGTAAGTAACATACCGATGACAAAGGGAACAACGTATGTCGTTATGCGGTTTGACCGATAAAGATCTTCGAAGAATATGTAGGAACCAATATGGGCATCCAAGTTCCGCTATTGGTTATTGACCGAGAATAGTTCTAGGTCATGTCTACATAGTTCTCGAACCCGTAGGGTCCGCACGCTTAACGTTACGATGACAGTTTATTATGAGTTTATAAGTTTTGATGTACCGAAGTTTGTTCGGAGTTCCGGATGTGATCACGGACATGACGAGGAGTCTCGAAATGGTCGAGACATAAAGATTGATATATTGGAAGCCTATATTTGGATATCGGAATGGTTCCGGATGAAATCGGGATTTTTCCGGAACACCGGGGGGTTACCGGAACCCTCCCGGGGGATGTTGGGATTTAGTGGGCCATGAGGGAAGAGAGGAGGGCCGGCCAGGGCAGGCCGCGCGCCCCCTCCCCCCCTAGTCTGAATAGGACAAGGAGAGGGGGGGCGGCGCCCCCCTTCCTCTTTCCCCTCCCCCCTTTCCTTCTCCAACAAGGCAAGAGGGGGGAGTCCTACTCCCGGTGGGAGTAGGACTCCTCCAGGCGCACCCTATGAGGGCCGGCCGCACCTTCCCTCCCTCCTTTATATACGGGGGCAGGGGGGCACCCCATGACACACAAGTTGATCTACGTGATCGTTCCTTAGCCGTGTGCGGTGCCCCCCTCCACCATATTCCACCTTGGTCATATCGTCGCGGAGCTTAGGCGAAGCCCTGCGCCGGTGAAGCATCATCATCATCACCACGCCGTCGTGCTGACGGAACTCATCCCCGACGCTTTGCTGGATCGAGCCCGGGGATCGTCATCGAGCTGAACGTGTGCTGAACTCGGAGGTGCCGTGCGTTCGGTACTTGGATCGGTCGGATCGTGAAGACGTACGACTACATCAACCGCGTTGTTATAACGCTTCCTCTTACGGTCTACGAGGGTACGTGGACAATACTCTCCCCTCTCGTTGCTATGCCATCACCATGATCTTGCGTGTGCGTAGGAAATTTTTGAAATTACTATGTTCCCCAACAGTGGCATCCGAGCCTGGTTTTATGCGTTGATGTCATATGCACGAGTAGAACACAAGTGAGTTGTGGGCGATATAAGTCATACTGCTTACCAGTATGTCATACTTTGGTTCAGCGGTATTGTGAGATGAAGCGGCCCGGACCGACATTACGCGTGACGCTTCGCGAGACTGGTTTCACCGCTTGAGCACTCGTTGCTTAAAGGTGACGGCGGGTGTCTGTCTCTCTCACTTTAGTTGAACTGAGTGTGGCTCGCCCGGTCCTTGCGAAGGTTAAAACAGCACCAACTTGACAAACTATCGTTGTGGTTTTGATGCGTAGGTAAGAACGGTTCTTGCTCAGCCCGTAGCAGCCACGTAAAACTTGCAACAACAAAGTAGAGGACGTCTAACTTGTTTTTCCAGGGCATGTTGTGATGTGATATGGTCAAGACGTGATGCTATATTTTATTGTATGAAATGATCATGTTTTGTAACCGAAGTTATCGGCAACTGGCAGGAGCCATATGGTTGTCGCTTTATTGTATGAAATGCAAAAGCCATGTAATTGCTTTACTTTATCACTAAGCAGTAGCGATAGTCGTAGAAGCAATAGTTGGCGAGACGACAACGATGCTACGATGGAGATCAAGGTGTCGCACCGGTGACGATGGTGATCACGACGGTGCTTCGGAGATGGAGATCACAAGCACAAGATGATGATGGCCATATCATATCACTTATATTGATTGCATGTGATGTTTATCCTTTATGCATCTTATCTTGCTTTGATTAACGGTAGCATTTTAAGATGATCTCTCATTAAAATTATCAAGAAGTGTTCTCCCTGAGTATGCACCGTTGCGAAAGTTCTTCGTCTTTGAGACACCACGTGATGATCGGGTGTGATAGGCTCTACGTTCAAATACAACGGGTGCAAAACAGTTGCGCGCGCGAATACCCAGGTTAAACTTGCGAGCCTAGCATATAACAGATATGGCCTCGGAACACGGAGACCGAAAGGTCGGCGTGAATCATATAGTAGATATGATCAACATATTGATGTTCACCGTTGAAACTACTCCATCTCACGTGACGATCGGACATGGTGTAGTTAATATGGATCACGTAATCACTTAGAAGATTAGAGGATGTCTATCTAAGTGGGAGTTCTTAAGTAATATGATTAATTGAACTTTAATTTATCATGAACTTAGTCCTGGTAGTATTTTGCAAATTATGTTGTAGATCAATAAGCTCGCGTTGTTGCTTCCCTATGTTTTTTATATGTGTTCCTAGAAAATTGTATTGAAAAATGTTAGTAGCAATGATGCGGATTGGATCCGTGATCGGAGGTTTATCCTCATTGCTGCACGAAAGAATTATGTTCTTAATGCACCGCTAGGTGACAGACCTATTGCAGGAGCGGATGCGGGCGTTATGAGCGTTTGGCTAGCTCAAAATGATGACTACTTGATAGTTTAGTGCACCATACTTAACGGCTTAGAATCGGGACTTCAAAGGCGTTTTGAGCGTCATGGACCATATGAGATGTTCCAGGAGTTGAAGTTAATATTTCAAGCAAATACCGAGTTGAGAGATATGAAGTCTCCAACAAGTTCTATAGCTAAAAGATGGAGGAGAATCGCTCAACTAGTGAGCATGTGCTCAGATTATGCAGGTACTTTAATCGCTTGAATCAAGTGGGAGTTAATCTTCCGGATAAGATAGTGATTGACAGAATTCTCTAGTCACCATCACTAAGTTACTAGAACTTCGTGATGAACTACAAGATGCAAGGGATGACGAAAACGATTCCCGAGCTCTTCGTGATGTTGAAATCGACGAAGGTAGAAATCAAGAAAGAGCATCAAGTATTGATGATTGAAAAGACCACTGGTTTCAAGAGAAGGGCAAAGGGAAAGAAAGGGAACTTCAAGTAGAAAGACAAGTAAGTTGTCACTCCTGCGAAGAAGCCCAAAGCTGGACCAAAGCCTGAAACTGAGTGCTTACACTGCAAAGGAAATGGTCACTGGAAGTGGAAATGCCCTGAATATTTGGTGGATAAGAAGGATGGCAAAGTGAACAAGGGTATATTTGATATACAGGTTATTGATGTGTGCCTTACTAGTGTTTATAGTAGCCCCTGAGTATTTGATACTTGTTCGGTTGCTAAGATTAGTAATTCGAAACAGGAGTTACAGAATAAACAGAGACTAGTTGAAAGGGAAGTGACGATGAGTGTTGGAAGTAGTTCCAAGATTGATATGATCATCATCGCACACTCCCTATACTCTCGGGATTAGTGTTGAACCTAAATAAATGTTATTTGGCGTTTGCATTGAACATGAATATGATTTGATCATGTTTATTGCTATATGGTTATTCATGTAAGTTAAAGAATAATTATTGTTCTGTTTACATGAATAAAACCTTCTATGGTCATACACCCAATGAAAATGGTTTGTTGGATCTCGATCGTGTGATACACATATTCATAATATTGAAACCAAAAGATGTAAAGTTAATAATGATAGTGCAACTTATTTGTGGCACTGCAGTTTAGGTCATATTGGTGTAAAGCGCATGAAGAAACTCCATACTGATGGGCTTTTGGAATCACTTGATTATGAATCATTTGATGCTTGCGAACCGTGCCTTTTGGGCAAGATGACTAAAACTCCGTTCTCCGGAACAATGGAACAAGCTACTGACTTGCTGGAAATAATACATACCGATGTATGCGATCCAATGAGTGTTGATGCTCGTGGCAAGTATCATTATTTTCTAACCTTCACAAGATGATTTGAGCAGATATGCGTATATCTTCTTGATGAAACATAAGTCTGAAATAGTTGAAAAGTTCAAAGAATTTTAGAGTGAAGTAGAAAACCATCGTAACAAGAAAATAAATTTTCCGCGATCTGATCGTGGAGATGAATATTTGAGTTACGAGTTTGGTCTTCAATTAAAACAAAGTGGAATAGTTTCACAGCTCACGCCACCTGGAACACCACAACGTTATGGTGTGTCCGAACGTCATAACCGTACTTTATTTTGATATGGTGCGATCAATGATGTCTCTTACCGATTTACCAATATCGTTTTGGGGTTATGCATTAGAGACAGCTGCATTCACGTTTAATAGGGCACCATCTAAATCCGTTGAGACGACACCGTATGAACTATGGTTTAACAGTAAACCTAAGCTGTCCTTTCTTAAAAGTTTGGAGTTGTGATGCTTATGTGAAAAAGTTTTCACCTGATAAGCTCGAACCCAAATCGGAGAAGTGCGTCTTCATAGAATACCCAAAGGTAACTATTGGGTACACCTTCTATCACAGATCCGAAGGCAAGTTTTTCGTTGCTAAGATGGATCCTTTATAGAGAAGAAGTTTCTCTCGAAAGAAGTGAGTGGGAGGAAAGTAGAACTTGATGAGGTAATTGTACCTTCTCCCTTATTGGAAAGTAGTTCATCACAGAAATCAATTCCAGTGATTCCTACACCAATTAGTGAGGAAGTTAATGATGATGATCATGAAACTTCAGATCAAGTTGCTACCAAACCTCGTAGGTCTTCCAGAGTAAGATCCGCACCAGAGTGGTACGGTAATCATGTTCTGGAAGTCATGTTACTAGACCATGATGAACCTACGAACTATGAGGAAGCAATGATGAGCCTAGATTCCGCGTAATGGCTTGAGGCCATGAAATCTGAGATAGGATCCATGTATGAGAACAAAGTATGGACTTTGATTGACTTGCTCGATGATCAGCAAGCCATGTTAAATAAATGGATTTTCAAGAGGAAGACGGACACTGATAGTAGTGTTACTATCTACAAAGCTCGACTTGTCACAAAAAGGTTTTCGACATGTTCAAGGTGTTGACTACAATGAGATTTTCTCAACTGTAGCGATTCTTAAGTCTGTCCGAATCATGTTAGCAATTGCCACATTTTATGAAATCTGGCAAATGGATGTCAAAACTACATTCTTTAATGGATTTATTAAAGAAGAGTTGTATATGATGCAACCAGAAGTTTTTGTCAATCCTAAAGGAGCTAACAAAATGTGCAAGCTCCAGCGATCCATCAATAGGACTGGTGCAAGCATCTCGGAGTTGGAATATACGCTTTTGATGAGTTGATCAAAGCATATGGTTTTATACAGACTTTTAGAGAAGCCTGTATTTACAAGAAAGTGAGTGGGAGCACTACAGCATTTCTTATAAGTATATGTGAATGACATATTGTTGATCAGAAATAATGTAGAATTATTCTGCGAAGCATAAAGGAGTATTTGAAAGGAGTTTTTCAAAGAAGGACCTCGGTGAAGCTGCTTACATATTGAGCATCAAGATCTATTGAGATAGATCAAGACGCTTGATAAGTTTTTCAATAAGTACATACCTTGTCAAGGTTTTGAAGTAGTTCAAAATGGAATAGTCAAAGAAAAGTTCTTGCCTGTGTTGCAAACGTGTGAAATTGAGTAAGACTCAAATCCCGACCACGGCAAAAAATAGAAAAGAGAATGAAAGTCATTCCCTATGCCTCAGTCATAGGTTCTATAAAGTATGCTATGCTATGTACCAGACCTATTGTATACCTTGCTCTGAATTTGGCAAGGGAGTACAATAGTGATCTAGAGTAGATCACTGGACATTGGTCAAGAACATCCTTAGTGAGGACTAAGGAAATATTTCTCGATTATGGAGGTGATAAAAGAGCCCGTCATAAAGAGTTACATCGATGCAAGATTTTACACTGATCCAGATGACTCTAAGTCTCAATCTGGATACATATTGAAAGTGGGAGCAATTAGCTAGAGTAGCTCCGTGCAGAGCATTGTAGACATAGAATATTTGCAAAATACATACGGCTCTGAATGTGACAGGCCCGTTGACTAAGCTTCTCTCACGAGCAAAACATGATCATACCTTAGTACTCTTTGGGTGTTAATCACATAGCGATGTGAACTAGATTATTGACTCTAGTAAACCCTTTGGGTGTTGGTCACATGACGATGTGAACTGTGGGTGTTAATCACATACAGATGTGAATATTAGTGTTGAATCACATGATGATGTGAACTAGATTATTGACTCTAGTGCAAGTGGGAGACTGAAGGAAATATGCCCTAGAGGCAATAATAAAGTTATTATTTATTTCCTTATTTCATGATAAATGTTTATTATTCATGCTAGAATTGTATTAACGGAAACATGATACATGTGTGAATACATAGACAAACATATAGTCACTAGTATGCCTCTACTTGACTAGCTCATTAATCAAAGATGGTTATGTTTCCTAACCATAGACATGTGTTGTTATTTGATTAATGGGATCACATCATTAGGAGAATGATGTGATTGACATGACCCATTCCGTTAGCCTAGCACTTGATCGCTTAGTATATTGCTATTGCTTTCTTCATGACCTATACATGTTCCCGTAACTATGAGATTATGCAACTCCGTTTACGGAGGAACACTTTGGGTGCTACCAAACTTCACAACGAATCGGGTGATTATAAAGGAGTACTACAGGTGTATCCAAAGGTACATGTTGGGTTGGCGATTTGAGATTAGGTTTTGTCACTCCGATTGTCGGAGAGGTATCTCTAGGCCTTCTCGGTAATACACATCACATAAGCCTTGCAAGCATTGCAACTAATAAGTTAGTTGTGAGATGATGTATTACGGAACGAGTAAAGAGACTTGCGTAACGAGATTGAACTAGGTATTGGATACCGACGATCGAATCTCGGGTAAGTAACATACCGATGACAAAGGGAACAACGATGTCGTTATGCGGTTTGACCGATAAAGATCTTCGAAGAATATGTAGGAACCAATATGGGCATCCAGGTTCCGCTATTGGTTATTGACCGAGAATAGTTCTAGGTCATGTCTACATAGTTCTCGAACCCGTAGGGTCCGCACGCTTAACGTTACGATGACAGTTTATTATGAGTTTATAAGTTTTGATGTACGAAGTTTGTTCGAGTTCCGATGTGATCACGGACATGACGAGGAGTCTCGAAATGGTCGAGACATAAAGATCGATATATTGGAAGCCTATATTTGGATATCGGAATGGTTCCGGATGAAATCGGATTTTTCCTAACACCGGGGTTACGGAACCCTCCGGGGATGTTGGGCCTTAGTGGGCCATGAGGGAAGAGAGGAGGGCGGCCAGGGCAGGCCGCGCGCCCCCTCCCCCCCTAGTCCGAATAGGACAAGGAGAGGGGCGGGCGGCGCCCCCCTTCCTCTTTCCCCTCCCCCCTTTCCTTCTCCAACAAGGCAAGAGGGGGGAGTCCTACTCCCGGTTGGAGTAGGACTCCTCCAGGCGCACCCTATGAGGGCCGGCCGCACCTTCCCCTCCCTCCTTTATATACGGGGGCAGGGGGGGCACCCCATGACACACAAGTTGATCTACGTGATCGTTCCTTAGCCGTGTGCGGTGCCCCCCTCCACCATATTCCACCTCGGTCATATCGTCGCGGAGCTTAGGCAAAGCCCTGCGCCGGTGAAGCATCATCATCGTCACCACGCCATCGTGCTGACGGAACTCATCCCCGATGCTTTGCTGGATCGGAGCCCGGGGATCGTCATCGAGCTGAACGTGTGCTGAACTCGGAGGTGCCGTGCGTTCGGTACTTGGATCGGTCGGATCATGAAGACGTACGACTACATCAACCGCGTTGTTATAACGCTTCCGCTTACGGTCTACGAGGGTACGTGGACAATACTCTCCCCTCTCGTTGCTATGCCATCACCATGATCTTGCGTGTGCGTAGGAAATTTTTGAAATTACTACGTTCCCCAACGGTGATACATATACTTCTTCTTGTAGAGGACTGTTAAGGAAAGCACTCTTCACATCCATTTGATGTAATGTAAAACCATTGAAAGCAGCATAAGCAAGTAAGATGCGAATGGATTCAAGACGGGCAACGGGGGCAAAGGTCTCACCAAAGTCCAAACCTTCAACTTGTGAGTACCCTTGTGCCACTAACCTTGCCTTGTTTCGGATGATTACACCATTATCATCTTGTTTGTTCTTGAAAATCCATTTTGTTCCAATGACGTTGTGTTCGGTAGGTGGCCTCTTGACTAACGACCACACTTGGTTGCGTTCAAAACTGTTCAACTCTTCTTGCATAGCAACTAGCCAATCGTTGTCTATCAATGCATCTTGTACCTTGATGGGTTCAAAACTAGACACAAAAGAGAAGTGAGCACAAAAGTTGGTCGAGTGTTTACGAGTGACTCTACCTTCCGATATGCCGGTGAGTATTTTGTCAACATCAACACGACCGGCCACTCGTGGCATGATAGAGGTAAGGGTTTCACGAGGTTCTACTTCATGTCCATCCTCCACATCCTCAACATATGGATCATTAATGTGTGGAGGAAGATCTTCTTGTTCATATTGCATTTGTTGAGGTTCATCATCAATGATTGGACTTTCTTGTTCTTGTTCTTGAAGATTGTCATGAGGAGGAGCTTGATCATCCTCTTCAACTTGGGCTAAAGGTATCGGTTGAGCAATAGGGGATTGTGGTGTTATGAATGTTGAAGTAGTTTGATGATGTGTGAGACTTCTATCTTCTTCTTCATCATCATGAGGTTCTTGTTCCATAGGAAGAAGTGCACCAACACCCATGGTCAAAATGTCTTGAGAAGAATCTTCTTCACCTACATCACTTAGATCAACTTGCTCCCCATGGGAGCCATTAAATTCATCAAACACCACGTCACAAGTTTCTACCACACATCCATTGGATTTGTTGTAGACTCTATATGCGTGAGAGTTTGATCCATAGCCAACAAATATACCCTCAATTGTTTTGGATTGAAATTTTCCTAACCTTTCTCTTTTGTTGAGGATGAAACATTTGCACCCAAATACACGGAAGTACTTGACATTTGGCTTGTTTCCAGTTAGAAGCTCATATGGAGTCTTTTCCAATATAGTGCGGAGGAAAAGCCGGTTTGATGCATGACATGCGGTGTTGACAGCTTCGCCCGTAAACTATGTGGTGACTTGTATTCATCCAACATGGACCTTGCCATCTCCACAAGTGTGCGGTTCTTCCTTTCGGCTACACCATTTTGCTGAGGAGTGTATGGAGCTGAATATTGATGCTCAATCCCTTCATCACTAAGGAATTCTTCCAAGGTATAGTTTTTGAACTCAGATCCATTGTCACTTCTTATTGCCAAGATTTCTTTGTCAAACTTGCGTTGTGCTTGCTTGGCAAAGTCAATGAAAGTGATCTTCGTTTCGTCCTTGGACTTGAGGAAAAACACCCATGTATATCTTGAGTAATCATCAACAATGACAAGTCCATACTTTTTCCCACCAAGACTATCCCATGAAGGAGGCCCAAAGAGATCCACATGAAGGAGCTCCAAAGGCCTTGAAGTAGACACAATATTCTTGGGTGGGTGCTTTGATTGATGTTGCTTCCCGGCTATACATGCACTACACACACGATCTTTCTCAAAAGAGACATTTGTTAGTCCAAGGATGTGATTCCCCTTTAAGAGATCTTGAAGATTCCTCATGCCGACATGGGCTAGCCGGCGATGCCATAGCCACCCCTTGTCGGCCTTGGCCATTAGACAAGTTGCATGGAATGTGCTCTCTTTCGAGAAATCAACCGTGTAAAGGTTGCCATCCAACTCTCCAACAAAGGCCACTTGAGAGTATCTCTTAAAGACTTTCACATCCGTTAGTCCAAATAGTGTATCATAACCAATGAAGCCAATTGGCGGATGTAAAGCAAATGATATTTAAGGGATTGGACAAGCATGACATTTGCAAGAGACATGTCATTTGTGATAGCCACCTTACCCAACCCAAGTACCTGTCCTTTTGATCCTCCACCAAACATAATGCTCATAAATGGTTGAATAGCTTCCATGAAATCGTAGAGCAATTTGCTATCTCCGGTCATATGATTGGTACATCCACTATCAATCACCCATTTTACTCCACGGAGAAAGCTACCTACACACAATTATTACTTGGTTAGAGGCACCCATTTTACAATGGGACCTCTCAAGTTAGTCACAAGGGTCTTAGGGACCCAAATAGCATAAAACGAAATGCCTTTTGGGGGCCAACAAACTTTGCATAAACTTCTCCATCCTTAGTCTTACGCAGTACATAGGATGGAGGCATGAACTCTTTTGGCTTGTTGAGAGTGGGCATGCCCCTTGTGGCCTTCCCACTAACAACCTTACCTTTCTCCTTGTGTCCTTCTCGTACAAAGGTTTCTTTTAAAGGGGTGGTGCAATTTTGGGAGGACGTCTTCTTCTTGCTTGTGCTTGGGTCAAACCCGAGTCCCTCTTTGGCGAATGCTTCATTGTGTTGGCTCAACACCTCATTAAGGTTCTTTTGCCCTTGAGCACATGTCATGAGCCCTTTCTCGATTTGAGCTTTGACAAACCGATTCTCCTCAAGGATGGATGCTAGATCACTACTAGAGTTAGTAGAACATGCATCAACATTGATAATAGGAGATGAGTAAGCCTTGGCTAGAGTTTCAAGATAAGTAAGTTTGAGTGTCTCAAAACTCTTTGTAAGAAGGGTGAGCTCTTCTTCCTTAGTCTTGAGAGACACGGATAGAAGCTCACAATCCTTAGTGAGAGAAGCATGAGACTTTGCAAGCTTGCTTTTATCATTCATCAACTCTTCACAAGAGCCAATAGCCTTTTTCAAGGAGGCAAGATCTTTAGTATGAACATCAATATTTGCACCAATTTTTAAGCATAGTTCATCATTTCGTGCTTCCTCATATTTGACTTTCCGCTCAAGGATTTCATATTTTCCTTTTCCTCGATGACGAGGGTTTGAGTTCCTTAATGGAGATGGTGTGCTTACTCACCATCTCCATAAGCATACGAAACATAGTGAGCTTCCTTCCTTTGAGGGAGCACATGAACTTATTAAGTTTAGCAAGCATAGGATCAGTTAGATCATCATCCTCATAACTATCCTCCGCATCAAGATACTCATCACTAGAAGTAGAAGGCGTGAAAAGAGGAGGATTTGATCGTGGAGTTACCTTGACCTTGTCAGAAGAGCTTTGGTCCTCTTCTTCTTCAACCATGGCCTTTGCCATTAGGCATTTGTGAGCGTTGCCCTTGTAATCTTTCATGTAGTTGTAGGTGACCACGTCACCACTCTTGTTTACTAACCTCAAGGTGTTTTGAGAGTCTTGAGCAACTCCGGCAACACCACTAACATCATCCGGATCAGATTCTTCTTGAGCAACCATTGCCTTTCCATCTCTCTTCTTGAGCTTGGAGTTCAAAGGATTTGGCAACTTCTTCTTGGGAAAGGTCTTGGGAAACCTTGGTTTATATTCTCTCTTCTCATAAGGGCACTTTCGTTGGAGAAGTGATTGGTTTCTTCACAGTTGTAGCATTTTCTTACTTTCTTCTTTTGGAATCTTCCCTTGAACTTACCCGCGCTAAACTTCTTGACAAAAAGAGCCATGTCTTCATATGTAGGGCCCTCGTCAGATTCAATCTCATCACCATCTTCGTCATCCCTTCTTCTTCTTCACTTTGTTCATCTTCACATACATGCTTGGCCTTCAATGCAAGATTGATCTTTGATGATGGAGAACCATGCATGGCAAGATGTTTTGTGGCATTAGTCTTTGACTCTTCAAATAGTTGAAAGGTGGATACGATGTCATCTGTAGTCATTTCCTTGAAGGTATGGTGTTGTCTTATGTCCCACACCATTTGATGGTGAAATGGAGCAAGAGCATGGAGTAACTTATCCACAAGGAACCTCTTAGTCATGTTGAATCCATCTTGTGTCTTGTCACACTCACATGACTAAATATCGGCAAAGAGTGTCATGAGACGCTCATGGAGTTGATTGGGGTTTCACCTTTCTCCATACAAAAGTTTTGCAATTGCCCCTTGGCAATTTCATATTGAGCACTCCGGAGGGTAGAAGTGCCAGTTTTGGATCGTACAACAGTTTCCCATAGTTCCTTGGCACTTGTGATGTGTATGAACGGTCTCCTTTGCTTTTCATCCAAGCCTCTCCTTATCCACATGATTGCAGTGTCATTGAGGTTCTTGTCATATATTTCTCTTGGAGTGGGGTTCTTTGGATCAACCACATGATATCCATACTCCAAGATCTCCAACATCTCATCGTTTCCATGTCGAAGATGGTCCTGCATAGCAACTCTCCACAAAGGAAAATCGGAAGTGGCACTAAGCAAAGGAGGACTTCCTTGAGGATTATATCTTGGTTTCTCAACCTGAGGTCTTGCATAAAGCCAAGGAACACTGGCGTGTTCATTGTTAGGAGGTTGTTGACCAAGTGATGGAGTAGGCACAGCTTGGCCTTGAGGCGGCACCACCGAGAGTGGTGCAAGCACCGAGGACAACGTGGCTAATCTCATTTGGACCAAGGCCCAAAGAGAAGCATCATGCTCCTCTTTTGCTTAGCAATGGCCGTTCTAGATCCTCCGACGTAAAGGACTTGACTTGAAGAAGCCCCGCCTTTATCCTTAGGATCTACAACTAGGGGAGTCCCATCTGGGTTCATCTCGCTTTAGGGCGGTTAAGCCACAAGAATAGAGCACGAGGCTCTGATACCAATTGAAAGGATCGAGATGGACCTAGAGGGGGGGTGAATAGGTACAATTACAAATTTTATTTATTACTTAGCAATTTTAGGTAATAATGCGAAATATGAAGGTGAGCCTAACAATTGCTAGTAAGTACTAAGTACTAAGCAAGTAGCACAAGCATATAAATAAGCAAGCAGGATATGATGTAAGTAAGTGCTACAAGACAAGTAACCACAAGTAGAGAGTTAGGGTTAGGAATAACCGCAACTCCGGGAGACGAGGATGTATGCCGATGCCGATGTTCACTTCCTTGGAGGGAAGCTAGTCACCGTTAGAGAGGTGGATGTTACCACGAAGGCACACCAACGCCACGAAAGCTCACCCTATTCTCCCTTTGAGACAACACCACGAAGGCGTTTCTCAACCACTAGTGGTAGACCTTGGGGTGGTCTCCAAAACCCTCACAAACTTTCCGGGGGTAATCACAATAGTTGATTCCTCACCGAATGACTCCTACCGCCTAGGAGTCTCCAACCTCCAAGAGTAACAAGATCCAAGGGGAAAGACTCAAAACTTGCTCAAACTTGATTTGCTTTGGTCACTTGAAGGGAGGAAGAAGATCTTTCTTTGATTGGAACAACTCTTCTAAACTCTCAAGAAACAAGCCGGATCTGGGATTTAGTGTGTGAGCACGAGAGGAGAAGCACCGGTGTTCTTGAGGTGTGTTTCGTCGGGTGTTCAACCTTATCCCGAAGGGTAAGGTGCTATTTATACCATGTCCAGAATAGAGTCGTTTGGACGCAAGTTGACCACCCCCGATGATCTGGGACACCATCCGGATGATCTGGACATTGTCCAGATAAATCGCGAAGGCCGGATGCAGATGGTTGCAGCGAAGCTGCGAGCAGCCCGGACAGACGGAGGCAACCCGGATGATCCGGACAAGCCCCGGATGATCCGGATGCCTGACCGGACGATCCAGCTACAACATATGGCTTCTGTGAAAACAGGGCATGGTTATCCGGACGATCCGGAATAGGATCCGGAAGATCCGGGAAACATCCCGGATGATCCGGAGGAACGTCCGGATGATCTTTCTTTTGCCACACCGTTCTGTGATGGAAAGCACCTATTATCCGGATGATCCGGTGCAGGGTCCGGCTGATCCGGGTGAAGCCCGGATGATCTGGGTAGTCGTCCGGATGATCCGGCTAGGAGAAGTGGTAGGTTTTGGCTAAGGGATATTGCTAGGGATATTGGTCTATTGTGATAGAATTGTTTATGAGACAAAATGTGAGCAAGTCTTGAACCTACACTTCGGATCCCCTCTTAATAGTGCGGGGTTCCTATTACTCAAGAAATATAAAAAGAGCACAATACTTCATCTTTGTTTGCCCCTTTCCTCATTGATAATTTGCTTGAGTAAAATCTCATATGATGCGATCATGATGCTCACCAAAGAAAGAAACACCAGAGGACAGACGGCCTGTGTATATACTTAGCAAACAAGGTTAGTCCCCTATATGTAGGTTTGTCATCAATATCAAAAATATTCTTTAAGAGCAAGATTGCACTTTCAGAAGAGTACAACGTAAGTATGCGATGGATAATAAAAGTGTAAGATGTTGGCCTGCCCATAAGGTTGAGCCAACTGTGGGACTGTGTTAAGTATTTATAGCCCTTGGTGTCCACTATGGGATTACATATACGGTGCCCTGGTTCAATTTTATCCGGGCGATCGGACTCGTCTAGCCGAGTCTGTGGTCTTTAATGACCAGTTATGATTTCTGATGTTGGAGGCCGCTTATAGTCCGGCCGCGAGGGTCGTCGTGTGTTCCTCTGCACGTGACGAGCGCTCTGTTAGTCCGCTAACAGTGATGACGCCATGTGGACCGGGCATCTTAAGTGTAAGGTAGCCATAGTGTGGCAATGCATTGAAGCGGGCGAAGGCCGTTCTTCCGAGCACTGCGTGATAGTCGCTTTGGAAGGGTGCGATGATGAAGAGTAGTTCTTCGCTCGAGTTGCTGGCGAGCGAATGTTACCTCCAAAGGCGACGGAGCCCTGCCGTGGGCTTCAACACCTGGTATCACCCTTCTAAGGTGGTGTTGCTTTAGTTAATTCGGATGGGTCTATCCCCATCCTGCGGACGATGTCCTCATATATTAAATTGAGATCGCTGCCGTCGTCCATAAGGACGCCTTGGTGAGACGGTATCCGTCGATTATCGGGTCAAGCACCAAGGCCTTTGATCCTCCGAGACGAATACTAGTTCAGTCATCCAAGTTATCGAAAGTGATCGGATAAGGCATCCAGTAGTTAGGCGTGAGTATGATGGGCTCTATATCAAGCGCGTCTCTATGCGCGCGTTCGTGCCTCCTCATGGATGTGTGAGTCGCGTGGATCATGTTCACTGTTTTAACCTCTGGCGGGAATTTTTCGTCCTTCGTTGTTCGGTGGCGAGGTTCATCCTCGTCTTCACTTGGTGTTTCCCTTTCCTTGTGTTCGGCATTTAATTTGCCGGCCTGCTTGAAGACCCAGCACTCTCTGTGCGTGTGGTTTGCAGGTTTGTCAAGGGTGCCATGAATTTGGCATAGTCTATCTAGGACTCTATTCAGACCGGACAGTCCCTCTTTGCTGCCTTTAGATAGCTTGTTTTGCTGATTAGGTCGAGAGCCCCTGAATCCGGCAATAACCATCGTGTTATCCGGGCTCTCTTCCTTGTTTTGGCGTTTGTTTTTATGACGCCGTGGCTTCCCGTTGCCATCCCTTATTTCGGATGTGCTGGGGTCGCTGGTGCCTTTACGGGCTAGCCAGCTATCTTCTCCCACGCAAAAGTGGGTCATAAGGCTTGTCAGGGCTGCCATTGTCCTTGGCTTTTCTTGGCCGAGGTGTCTGGCGAGCCACTCGTCATGGATGTTGTGTTTGAATGCTGCTAAGGCTTCGGCATCCGGACAGTCAACAATTTGATTCTTCTTAGCGAGGAATCTGTTCCAAAACTTGCGGGCGGATTCTCTGGGCTGTTGGACTATGTGACTTAAGTCGTCAGCATCTGGAGGTCGGACATAGGTCCCTTGAAAGTTGGCCGTGAAAGCGTCCTCGAGTTCCTCCCAGCTCCCAATAGAATTTTCAGGGAGGCCTTTCAACCAGTGCCGAGCTGGTCCCTTCAGCTTTAGGGGGAGCTATTTGATGGCGTGAAGGTCATCCCCACGAGCCATATGTATGTGCAGGATAAAGTCCTCGATCCGCACCCACAGGTGCATGCTGTTCCGTCAGATGCCTCAATGTTCACAGGTTTAAAGCCTGTGGGAATTCGTGGTCCAGTACTTCATCGGTAAAGCACAGGGGGTGAGCAACCCCTCTGTATCTGGACGTGTTGTGGCATGTCTTCGGCTGTTGTTGTGTCCGATCTTTATTCCGGACTGGTATTCGATTGGCGTAATCATTTTGGCGACCATAGTCCTTCGCCGGGGTGCGTCCTTTGGATCCATAAATGGACCTGGCCGCGCCAGCTTTCTTATTCAGGTGTTCGTGTGGATCGGTAGCCGCTTTGTTGCGGTTATGAAGTGGTACAACCGTCGTCGTCATTCGGCGTAGCTTGCGTTTTGGATAGCTCTTTGTATGGCGATCATCGTCGTATCTTTCTTCAGTGTCTAGCACTTTATTCCATCTATGGTTGAGCGTTTCCTATGCAGCCTTGAGCCGTTGCTTCTGCTTCTTTAGACTTATTGCGGTGGCCATAAGCTTTCTGTGGAGGTTATCTCATTCCACGTGTTTTTCCAAGATTGCATCATTATCCGGACCGTTTTCCTGTGCTGGTTCGTTTTGGTGACCTCGTCCGTCGGGATCATTGTCCTCGGGCGTCTGCTCCGAACTGTGTTCAGGGTGACCTGGTTCGTCCTGCTCCATCGTTGGGTCCGTATGGTCGGTTGCCTTCGTAGTTGATTGTAGTGTCGATACTCTGGCGCTCTTGTCGCTGTTTTTGCTGTTGCTGGACTTAGAACGGCATCTGCGCCGTCACTTTGGCTTTTGTCCGGGGGTTTTATCGTCCGGATTGTCGCCTTTGTCCTCTTTGGGCGTATCCACCATGTATACGTCGTGTGATGAGGGGGAAGTCTGGCGCCCCGTAGATTCCGCATATTCTCCTGCATCGTCGACCATACCGTCGATGTCTTCAGAGTCGAAGTCGGGCACGTTGGTTAAATCATCGACCGTGGCTATGAAGTGGGTGGTGGGTGGGCAACGAATTTCTTCATCGCCTGCTTCCCACTCGAACCGGACGTAGTTTGGTCCAGAAATTTCTATCAAAGAGAGAGTTTTCAACGAGTTCAGCATGTCGCCAAAGGGCGAGTGCCGAAAAATGTCCGCGGCGGTGAACTCCATTACCGGAGCCCAACCTGGCTCGACCGGCTCGGGAGTGCGCGGACCGGACTCAACATCCGAATACGAATCTGGGGGTTCTGAGTCATAGGCCACCACAGAGGTAAGGCCCGTGTTTGGCTCCAACGCCGATGAGTGCGCGACCTGCGGGGCGGGGTCCAGCCCTCCGTCCTTAGGCAACACAGCCTGCTCGGGATTTAGGTCCGAGGATAATGCGGGGGTGACACCCCGAGCTTTGTCCGACAGCAGGTCTAAGCCATGCTCGTCGTGACTGTCCGGTATCGTGTTATTGGCGATGGTTGAAGGAGCCATCGAGCCCAGCAGCGACGACACAGAGGAACTCTCAATGAAAGCACCAATGTCGGTGTCAAAACCGGTGGATCTCGGGTAGGGGGTCCCGATCTGTGCGTCAAGGCTGATGGTAACAGGAAGCAAGGGACACAGGTGTATACCCAGGTTTGGGCCCTCTCGATGGAGGTAAAACCCTACTTCCTGCTTGATTAATATTGATGATATGGTTAGTACAAGAGTAGATCTACCACGAGATCGTAGAGGCTAAACCCTAAGAGCTAGCCTATGATGGTATGATTGTAACTGTGATCGGCCTTCTAAGGACCAACCTCTCCGGTTTATATAGACACCAGAGAGGGCTAGGGTTTACATGGAGTCGGTTACAAGGAAGGAAATATAATATCCGGATCGTCAAGCTTACCTTCCACGCCAAGGAAAGTCCCATCCGTACACGGGCCGAAGTCTTGAGTCTTGTATCTCCATGCTTCAATAGTCCGGATGTTGCACACAGTCCGGCTGTCCGGATACCCCCTAATCCAGGACTCCCTCAGCCACCGACGTACTTCTTCCTCCTATATATACCTACGTACCCCGAAAACATCCGGGGGCACCACGAAACACAATTTCCACCGTTGTAACCTTCTGTATCCACGAGATCTCATCTTGGAGCCTTCGTCGGCACTCTACCGGAGGGGAAATCAACCACGGAGGGCCTCTAGATCAACATCCTTGCCCCTCCGATGAGTTGTGAGTAGTTTACCACAGACCTACGGGTCCATAGTTATTAGCTAGATGGCTTCTTCTCTCTTTTTGGATCTCAATACAATGTTCTCCCCCTCTCTTGTGGAGATCTATTCGATGTAAACTCTTTTTCCGGTGTGTTTGTCAAGATCCGATGAATTGTGGGTTTATGATCAAGTTTATCTATGAATAATATTTGAATCTTCTCTGAATTCTTTTATGTATGATTGAGTTATCTTTGCAAGTCTCTTCGAATTATCAGTTTGGTTTGGCCTACTAGATTGGTCTTTCTTGCCATGGGAGAAGTGCTTAGCTTTGGGTTCAATCTTGCGGTGTCCTTACCCAGTGACAGAAAGGGTTGCAAGGCATGTATTGTATTGTTGACATCGAGGATAACAAGATGGGGCTTATATCATATTGCATGAGTTTATCCCTCTACATCGTGTCATCTTGCTTAATGCGTTACTCTGTTCTTATGAACTTAATACTCTAGATGCATGCTGGATAGCGGTCGATGTGTGGAGTAATATTAGTAGATGCAGGCAGAGTCGGTCTACTTGTTATGGACGTGATGCCTATATACATGATCATGCCTAGATAATCTCATAACTATGCGCTTTTCTATCAATTGCTCGACAGTAATTTGTTCACCCACCGTAATACTTATGCTATCTTGAGAGAAGCCACTAGTGAAACCTATGGCCCTCGAGTCTATCTCTTATCATATTTGCTTTCCATCTACTTTTATTTGCATCTTTACTTTTTGCATCTATATTATAAAATACCAAAAATATATTTATCTTATCATACTATCTTTATTAGATCTCACTTTCGCAAGTGGCCGTGAAGGGATTGACAACCCCTTTATTGCGTTGGTTGTGAGTTCTTGATGTCTACTACACAACTTTCTTCTTGTTGACGTTGTTGGGCCTGCAAGTGCACAGGTTTGTAGGACAGTAGCAAATTTCCCTCAAGTGGATGACCTAAGGTTTATCAATCCGTAGGTGGCGTAGGATGAAGATGGTCTCTCTCAAGCAACCCTGCAACCAAATAACAAAGAGTCTCTTGTGTCCCCAACACACTCAATACAATGGTAAATTGTATAGGTGCACTAGTTCGGCGAAGAGATGGTGATACAAGTGCAATATGGATAGTAGATATAGGTATTTGTAATCTGAAATAATAAAAACAGCAAGGTAACAAGTGGTAAAAGTGAGCGTAAACGGTATTGCAATGCTAGGAAAGAAGGCCTAGGGTTCATACTTTCACTAGTGCAAGTTCTCTGAACAATAATAACATAGATAGATCATATAACAATCCCTCAACATGCAACAAAGAGTCACTCCAAAGCCACTAATAGCGGAGAACAAACGAGAGATTATGGTAGGGTACCGAAACCACCTCAAAGTTATTCTTTCGGATCGATCTATTAAAGAGTTCGTACTAGAATAACACCTTAAGACACAAATCAACCAAAACCCTAATGTCACCTATATACTCCATTGTCACCTCAAGTATCTGTGGGCATGATTATACGATATGCATCACACAATCTCAGATTCATCCAACCAACACAAAGCACTTCAAAGAGTGCCCCAAAGTTTCTACCGGAGAGTCAAGAAAACGTGTGCCAACCCCTATGAATAGGTTCATGGGCGGAACCCGCAAGTTGGTCACCAAAACATACATCAAGTGGCACGTGATATCCCATTGTCACCACAGATAAACATGGCAAGACATACATCAAGTGTTCTCAAAGTAAAGACTCAATCCGATAAGATAACTTCAAAGGGGAAACTCAATTCATCACAAGAGAGTAGAGGGGGAGAAACATCATAAGATCCAACTATAATAGCTGGGACGCCCGGATAATTAGACTACAGTAATTCCCTGCTAAAGTTGCCACATCACCTCGGATTACTGTTGATAATCTCGCTTCAGTTCAAAACGATTTAAATTCAAATTGAATTAAAGGCAAACAACAAAAGTTTTCGAACAATAAAACTAAAAAGTTCGGGTTGTGCCAAATAATGCGTATGTAATTATGGTGAAGAAACCACACTGTTATAGTATATCTAGATGCACCAAAATAATAAAAACAGCAGCAAAAACAATTGTTTAAATACCTTTTGTAATTAGTAAAATATCAAACTAATTTATTTGGGGACTAGACATTTTCTAACTGTGGACTAAGTTGAGATACCAATTTAGATGCTAGGTGTAAATTTTACTAAAACTAAAATAAAATGTAAAGAAAATAAACAAAATAAGAAAAAGAGAGAGAGAAGGTTGACTTGTGCAATCAGAGCCCATGGCTCTGATGCCCCAACCCAGCCCATCTATCCTCTTCTTCTTATCGCTCACAGAGAGCTCGTGGCCGACTCACAACGCTCACGGCGTGGATCCTCCACGTTGGCCATCCACCGTGCCCCGAGGGATAAGAGCCTCGTCGACCCTTTAGTGAACCCTAGTATCCACTCACTCCCTCTCCTCACTCGCTCTCTCCCTCAGATTCCGCCCGACGCCGCCCGTTGCCGTGCGCCGCCGATCCCATGCCACCGCTGTCCCCGCGCCCGCCAATGTGTCCAGCAGCTCCGGCGTGGTCCTCTTCATCGTCATCGTCCATGGGTCAAGGCTGAGGAGCCGCCGCGACGTCGCCATCGACCACCTCGTCTCTACGTCCGGCCACCGCGACGCCATCGACGGATTCGTCGTCTTCACTGCATCCAGCGCCTCCCCGAGCCTCTTCCCGTCAACGATGTGAGCTGGCGCGCCTTTCCCCTCTGCATCCCCTCGATCTGCATCCTCTAGCCGCCGTGCTCGTCGTTGCCATCTCGCGCTAGAAGCCGCCATGGCCGGCGCTCAAGTCACGCTGCCTCTCGCCTTGCTCCCTCACTCACACACCCGCCCAGTCGCGCCCGGCCTCCGCTGCCGCAGACTCGGCGCCAGAGTCGCCGCTACCCACACCCCGCCACGCCGCCGCTGCCTTGCCCCGTCCCGCGCATGGCCTCGCCTCCCCGCTGGCTGCTCCTGTGGTTGGCCATGGCCGGCCATGGCCGAGCGGCCATGCGCGCATGTGTGCGTGCATTCTGTGTGTGTGCGTGCATGTGCGTGCAGTGTGTGTGTGTGTGTGTGTGTGTGTGTGTGTGTGTGTGTTGAGTGTGGCCATGCCCACCTCCGGCGCGTCCGCCTCTGGCCTCGCCCGCCTCCGGCTGCCGCTGCTGCGTTGCTCGCTGCTCACTATTAGTAACGCTGCTACAAGAATATTCAGTTACTGTAGCAGCTGCTAGCTTTTATAAAACAACATTGGTTAGCCCCTTGAACAACCTCAAAACGACAACAAAACAAGCTTGAACATAGATAAAAATTATATGGGCGTGTAGTACACTTGGCAGGGTTCAATTCTTTCCATTGGACCAAATTCAAAAGTCGCCTAGATTAATTTCTATAAAATGACAAAAGTCTATGTTCATTAATCGAAGAACTGAAAACAGATTCTCGAATTGACATCCAAGAGCACTTTTCAAACGAAGATTTGGACAGGCAAATGGGCACTAATGTAGATGACCTTGAAACTGTCATGTAGATCATGGAAAGATGGTAAAAATTGGTAAAGGGCACTAAGCCATAGGATGGAGAGAACTACAGTTATAGCCTTCGGAAAACAGCCAAGTGATGTTTAAAACTGAGGATTTCTCAGACTTAGCCAATTTTCAGGGAATTCCAAATAACTATTTAAATCTTTAAAAATTAATATAAAATAATCCATAACTCAGATGAAAATACTTTGTACATGAAAGTTGCTCAGAACAACGAGACGAATCCGGATACGCAGCCCGTTCGTCCGCAACACATACCTAGCATAGCAAACACGCAACTTTCCCCCTCCGATTCATCTCTCTGAAAACGCGAAACACCGGGAATACTTTCCCGGATGTTTACCCCCTTCGTCGGTATCACTTACTACCGCGTTAGGGCATAACTAGCACCGCGTATTGCCTCATTATGTTTTGTGATGCTTTGTTCGCTCCGTATTAACTGTTTCTTCCCCCCTCTTCTTCTCCGGTAGACCCCGAGACTGGCGCTGATGCCACCGAGTACGACTACGTCACCGACGACCCTTCTCCATGTACAACAGAGCTTCCAGGCAAGCCCCCCCACCCCTTGATCACCAGATATCGCCTATTTTTCTCTATACTGCTTGCATTAGAGTAGTGTAGCATGTTACTGCTTTCAGTTAATCATATACTGCTGCATAGCCTGTCCTTGCTACTACGGTTGTTACCTTTACCTGCTATCCTACTGCTTAGTATAGGATGCTAGTGTTCCATCAAGGGCCCTACACTCTTGTCCGTCTTCGCCATGCTATATTATCGGGCCGTGATCACTTCAGAGGTGATCACGGGCATATACTATATACTTTACACTATTACATTACCTCGTGATACTGTTCAGAGATGGGGCTGAAAGGACAGGTGGCTCCATCCCGGTAGAGGTGGGCCTGGGTTCCCGACGGCCCCCGACTATTACTTTGTGGCGGAGCGACAGGGCAGGTTGAGACCACCTAGGAGAGAGGTGGGCCTGGCCCTGGTCGGCGTTCGTGGATACTTAACACGCTTAACGACATCTTGGTATTTGATCTGAGTTGGGTCGTTGACCTTATACGCACTAACCGCCACGTGGGACAAGATATGGGCAACCGCGCCGTGGTATCACCAAGCATTTCGTGACGCCGCCGATCGAGCGGCGCGCACCGGATTGGACAGAACGCTGCTAGGCTAGGTCTGCTTCGCCGCCCTCGCAACATGCAGTGTGCTAAGGGTGATTGGCCCGCACTGTGGCGCTTAGGTTTAGACCGGCGTCTTGACCTCTCTGTTATGCCTAGGTGGGGTTGCGGCGTGTTGATCTTCCGCGGCGGGCATGACCCAGAAAGTGTGTCCGCCAAATGGGATCAAGCATGTCGGGTAATGTGGTGCACCCCTGCAGGGAAGTTAATCTATTCGAATAGCCTTGATCTTCGGTAACATGACGACTTGGAGTTGTACCTTGACCTTATGACAACTAGAACTGGATACTTAATAAAACACACCCTTCCAAGTGTCAGATACAACCCGGTGGTCGCTCTCTAACAGGGCTACGAGGAGAGGATCGCGGGTAGGATTATGTTGTGCGATGCTACTTGGAGGACTTCACCTACTCTCTTCTACATGTCTGCAAGACGGAGGCTGCGAGCGTAGTCTTCGACGTGATTAGTTATCCCCTCTCATTCGGCATTCTGCAGTTCAGTCCACCGATATGGCCCTTTACACATATACCCATGCATATGTAGTGTAGCTCCTTGCTTGCGAGTACTTTGGATGAGTACTCACGGTTGCTTTTCTCCCCTTTCCCCTTTCCCTTCTACCTGGTTGCCGCAACCAGATGTTGGAGTCTAGGAGCCAGACGCCACCGTCGACGCGGCGACTCCTACTATGCCGGAGGTGCCTACTACTACGTGCAGCCTCGCCGACGGCGACCGTGAGTAGTTAGGAGGATCCCAGCAGGAGGCCCGCGCTTCTTTTCGATCTGTATCGCGGTTTGTGCTAGCCATCTTATGGCAACTTGTTTAACTTATGTCTCGTACTCAGATATTGTGGCTTCCACGACTCTTCTATGATCGAGCACTTGTATTCGAGCCCTCGAGGCCCCGGCTTGTATTATGATGCTTGTATGACTTATTTATGTTTTAGAGTTGTGTTGTGATATCTTCCGTGAGTCCACGATCTTGATCGTACACATTTGCATGCATGATTAGTGTACGATTGAATCGGGGCGTCTGAGTTGGTATCGAGCCGATCGCCTGTAGAATCCCCTTCCAACTCCTTGGCGAAGTCAGTCTACACTTTACAAAACTTTTATCGACAGGGGCTGTGCGCCCATGGGCCCACGTCGCCATTGGGTGGTATTAGGATCTTTTACTCCTTGTCTATACTCTGGGACTCTGGTCTCTTTTCTATTCGGGTTAAATGAATTTTGCTAAATCTAACATTAGGATCTCGTTATCACTTTCACCCGGAGAGCCCCTTATTACTGATGATCGTCTGCTGCACGTGAAGACCTTGAAGATACTCTCCGCTGTTAACCCGAGAATTTGTGTCCGTTGCTTTTGCAATTCCCTACCACCGAAATATCCCTATGGATAAATGCATACATCTGTCGTTCTTACTTTTGTTCCCTGTTGATCTTGTCATTGGAAGATACCCTGAAATTCTCTCTATTGATCCGAGAATACTTTGTGCCTACTGCCTTGCAGTTCCTTTCCACCTGAATACCCCTACGGATAATTTCTCGCCCTTATCTAGTATCCACTCATCCCCAGTTGTTCATGTGTTTCACAATGGTCTTTGAAATACTATTCGATCCTCCAAAATTCCTCAGTAGCTTATTGCTCTGCAATACTTGTCTGCTTGCATTATGGATGCTTTCCATATGTCTGGCAATATTCGTTAGTATCCTTAGACACCGTCATTTTGATCCTATTGATTCAACAGGAGTGCGAATGCACGCAATCATCAGTTGATCCTTTTAAATTATCTTTCTGGCCCAGACGTCATTTTGAACATGGGCTCGTTCTCGACCAATCAAATTGTCGTCGATTGTAACCCTAAGTCTGTTCAACTTATCCATCCTTAATCAGAGAGTGGCTTCTGATCCCTTGAATTTGAAATCATAATTCCTTTGCAATTGAGCTTTGAATTAGTCAGTTGTTTCAATAATCCAATGCCTTTGCATTGTTTCTTCCTTTGATTATGCCGGTGCTCACATCAGCTTTGTTATGGACCATCAGATCCTTGTTGGATTTTAACTGACAACATCCTTCATGTTCAATCACTTTGGAAGTTCTTTCCCTGATACATAATGCCATTGGTAAATCCTATCCCTTGATGTGGCCAACCATGCTCTGCTTTCGAGCTGGTGATATTTACTATTGAAGCTTGTGGTATATGTTTCCACGATGCCCCGATGGGTTGAACCTATGCCTTCCTTAATATGTGTGAACTCGAAAGTTTTCACGAGTCATACTCTTCTGGTATTTTGCCAGCTAAAATTTCAACACTACAACTTCATCGAACGTGAGAAGTGAATTGAAAGATTATACATTGAAGAAGTGGGAGTCGACCTTGAACCTTGTGTTCATGCCCATGGACACGATGTAGATCTTATCATTAAAAGCTTCTCTTAAATTAATTATTCCCTTGGTATAAGTTCAACTTATATCTGGGATCTGGCCTTTTGCAATCGTGGTTCCGACCATATGTTCTTCCTTGATCACATTTCTTGGGCAAGTTTAAGCACTTGTCCTCTGCAAAGCAATACCCCAGTCCAACCTCTACGTTGGTCTGTCGTTGAGTATTACCCCTGGTATCTCGAGGATATCATGCCATTGCACTACATTACCCTGTCCTTTGATGGAGTACTACCTTTACCCTATCTTTGTCACTTCATGCTTCTGGGTTGTTTGTTAACCGAGAAAACCGATAAGTGAATCGATTCATCACTCCGATTCAATAACTCTAAGTAATTTTCGTTGCTTACGAGTTTAATAATCCTTTAAGTCATTCCTAGCCTGATCAACTATATCATCATCATACTAATTTTTCTAACAGTGCTACCTGGTCCTTATTCCCGGAGCACAACTTTCAACGATGAACTAAGCTTGCGTCGATTTTCGTCGTCATATCATTTCTCCTTGAACAACAAACTTGATTTCGAGTTTGTGTCCTAACCGGGGTTCCAATAACCTTTCGCTTCATCATTCTTTTGACTTGATGTCATCGTCGATCGATTACATCTTCGTGTAACCTCTCGACAAATGTGTCGTGATCATCATCAACCTTATGAGCTCTTCCAGGATATCAATCGTATTCATGATTATAAATACCATCCTTGCCTCGATGATTTGTGTTATCATCAACCACTTTATTACCTTCCCTCCAACACAAACTTGTTCGTGTTTTGTGTTATACCTTGAGTTCCTTGCTACCCAGCATTGTTCTTCTTTACCTTGGAATATTACCACCTTTTATGTCAAGAATGTCGTGGGAATTTCACCACCTCTTAAGAATTCTTGGTATGGTGATACTTCTCACCATCACCATTCTTTCTTGGGTCCTCGTGTTGATTCCAACCAGGGTACCAACAAGTGAGCGGTGCTGTTTGGATTCCGCCCTTCTAGCAACCCTATTGCTTTGAAGTTAATGGCCGGCCGTTCATTCTTAGACTATTGATTATTGAATCACCATTCCAATGTGGGCCGTGCAACCCAGCCCATATTTCGGGTGCACCTTTCAACCATTGTTAAATTGTGTATGTTTTCCTCGAGCATACATCAATATATCATTTTGATCTGACAAATGTTATCTCCTTGTTCACATAATTGTGAAAATCCATCCTTTGGAAATCTTGATGAATTGTCGCTGAGTTCATCAGCCACCTCCTTGTCCTCTCGTTGGGTTAATGATGAACTCTTGTTAACGGAAATCACTTCATAGTTCATTTCCCGAGAATCTTACAGTGTCATCCCGTCAAATTGTGTCGCACCTTTTCTTCCCAAGCATCCTGAGTCTGAGGTATCCTAACACCGATCAGATCTGAATCTCGGTCGATATGATGGTTGGAACACTTTCCAAGAGTCACAACATTGGTCTCAGATATGACCCGTAAGGTGATGTCATGCCTAGCACACCGGCCGGAGGACCTATCATTATAGTTTCCTTTTAGCAAGGTTATCCATTCTTCCATGAGGAAATTGTAAGACTTATTCTATAAGTTGTTCCCGATGGATCCTTTTGTTTCAAAGTCTGATCTTCACCGCTGACCATGTCAATGCTATCTCAAAGCATGTCTATGGTACTCCGATGTTTCAACAAGAACATTTGAAACCCAATGCTAAACGTTTCTTGCTCAATTATCCAAACACCGTTGTATGGATAATGTCATGAAAATTTCTCTCCCCTCACCTAGAGGCTTTTCTACTTAATATCATGTCATGGTTATCATGTTCTGCTTGTCCTTGGGAAGGATATACCCCTGACATATGTGTTTAAACACATTTTTCTTTCCATTGTTCTGTTTAATCTGATGATCACATTTTCCTTTCCATTGTCTTGTTTAACATTTCTCGTGGTTTATATGATCTAAGCGGTAATGATTCGCTGCTTATATAAACACCTCGGTTGTACAACTCTGTCAATAAGACCCTGTTACTATTGTTGATGACATCCCGATAACCACCGATGGACGAGAACTTTGCCTATTGGTCCGCCTTGTTCAACGAGCAGGAAAATGGTTCTCTTCGTTCCTCGCCCTTGGTATCGATGTTGTTGCCGACATAACTGAGAGGCTACCCTCTGACATGCCTTGCTATCATGACCGTGCAAGATGTCAACCCCCCTTTCTACTTTAACCCACATGGTGGGCCCATAACCCACAGTTCCATAGGATTGAAACCTGACTCTCTTGTACAACCCTGTTTCTAATGGTTATTCTCCATGCTTGGCTTCGTAATTAATTCATGTGCCACCTTCCTAGTGCTCTATTCTGGTATCAGACGCAATACTTACTCTCGCTACTCTGAACCCCTTTCTCACTCTGGTTCAGACTTCGAGCAACTATATATCCGCTTGGAACCTCTTATTGTACCTTCGTACCTTACTCTCGATGTATTCATATGTTCAACTCGAGAGATAATCTTATGCTCATTCATGGGTTAACCCTAGATTGTTTCCCTCAAAAGCATTCTGTCGTAGCTGAGCTGCCCCTTATTCTTTCGTAAGTACGATGGAGTTTCCGAAGAGAGAATGCCAACTTCACCATGATGACCTAAAGTAGAGGAATAAAGACATCAACGAGGAGGATCAACTACTTCAGGAAGAGCAGCCAAGACCGAGAACACTCGTTAGAATTTCGTAACCAAATCCCTTCCCTGTCACTTCCCCTCTTAAATCTCGGGACGAGATTTCTTGTAGTGGAGGAGAATTGTGACGCCCGGATAATTAGACTACAGTAATTCCCTGCTAATGATGCCACGTCACCTCGGATTACTGTTGATAATCTCGCGTTAGTTCAAAATGATTTAAATTCAAATTGAATTAAAGGCAAACAACAAAAGTTTTCGAACAATAAAACTAAAAAGTTCGGGTTGTGCCAAATAATGCGTATGTAATTATGGTGAAGAAACCACACTGTTATAGTATATCTAGATGCACCAAAATAATAAAAACAGCAGCAAAAACAATTGTTTAAATACCTTTTGTAATTAGTAAAATATCAAACTAATTTATTTGGGGACTAGACATTTTCTAACTGTGGACTAAGTTGAGATACCAATTTAGATGCTAGGTGTAAATTTTACTAAAAGTAAAATAAAATGTAAAGAAAATAAACAAAATAAGAAAAAAAAGGAGAGAGAGGTTGCCTTGTGCCTTCGTAGCCCATGGCTACAGACCCAACCCAGCCCACCTATCCTCTTCTTCTTCTGCTCACGAGAGCTCGTGGCCGCACTCACAGCGTTCACGGCGTGGATCCTTCACGCGTTGGCCATCCACCGGTGCCCTGAGGGGATAAGAGCCTCGTCGGCCCATTAGCGAACCCTAGTATCCACTTACTCCCTCTCCCTCACTAGCTATCTCCCTCTGTATTTCGCCCGACGCCGCCGTTGCCGTGCGCCGCTCGATCCCGCGGCCACCGTTGTCCCCGCGCCCCGCCAATGTGTCCAGCAGCTCTGGCGTGGTCCTCTTCATCGTCATCGTCCATGGGTCAAGGCTGAGGAGCCGCCGCAACGCCGCCATCGACCACCTCGTCCTCTACCTCCGCCACCGCGACGCCATCGACGGATTCGCTGTCTTCACTGCATCCCGCCTCCCGAGCCTCTTCCGTCAACGATGTGAGCTGGCGCGCCTTTCCTTCTGCCTCCCCTCGATCTGCATCCTCTAGCCGTCGTGCTCGTTGTTGCCATCTCGCTAGAAGTCGCCATGGCGGGGCGCCCTCCACGCTGCCTCTCGCCTTGCTCCTCACTCACACACCCGCCCGTGTCGCGCCTGGCCTCCGCTGCCGCCTTTCGCCACGCTGTAGCCGCCGCTACCCACACTCCCCACCACGCGCGTGCTGCCTTGCCCCGTCCCGCCAAGCGTGGCCTCGCCTCCCTGCTGGCTGCTCCTGTGGTTGGCCATGGCCGGCCATGGCCGAGCGGCCATGCACGCAAGTGTGCGTGCATTCTGTGTGTGTGCGTGCGTGTGCGTGCAGTGTGTGTGTGTGTGTGTGTGTGTGTGTGTGTGTGTTGAGTGTGGCCATGCCCACCTCCGGCCGCGTCCGCCTCTGGCCTCGCCCGCCTCCGGCTGCCGCTGCTGCGTTGCTCGCTGCCTGCTACTAGTGCAGCGCTGCTACAGTAACATTCAGTTGTTGTAGCATCTGCTAGCTTTTATAAAACATCATTGGTTAGCCCCCTGAACAACCTCAAAACAACAGCAAAACAAGCTTGAACATAGATAAAAATTATATGGGCGTGTAGTACACTTGGCAGGGTTCAATTCTTTCCATTGGGCCAAATTCAAAAGTCGCCTAGATTAATTTCTATAAAAATGACAAAAGTCTATGTTCATTAATCGGAAGAACTGAAAACAGATTCTCGAATTGACATCCAAAGAGCACTTTTCAAACGAAGATTTGGACAGCAAATGGGCACTAATGTAGATGACCTTGAAACTGTCATGTAGATCATGGAAAGATGATAAAAATTGGTAAAGGGCACTAAGCCATAGGATGGAGAGAACTACAGTTATAGCCTTCGGAAAACAGCCAAGTGATGTTCAAAACGAGGATTTCTCGAGACTTAGCCAATTTTCGTGGAATTCCAAATAACTATTTAAATATTTAAAATTAATAAAAATAATCCATAACTCGGATGAAAATACTTTGTACATGAAAGTTGCTCGAACAACGAGATTTAATCCGGATACGCAGCCCGCTCGTCCGCCACACATCCCTAGCATAGCAAACACGCAACTTTCCTCCGGTTCATCTGTCTGAAAAGCGAAACACCGGAATACTTTCCGGATGTTTCCTTTGTTGGTATCACTTACTACCGCGTTAGGGCATACCTAGCACCGCGATTGCCTCATTATGTTTTGTGATGCTTTGTTCGCTCCGATATTCTGCTTTCTTCCCCCTCTTCTTCTCCGAGACCCCGAGACCGGCGTTGATGCCACCGAGTACGACTACGCCACCGACGACCCTTCTCCTCGCATAACAGAGCTTCTCGAAAGCCCCCCTTGATCACCAGATATAGCCTATTCTTCTCTATACTGCTTGCATTAGAGTAGTGTAGCATGTTACTGCTTTCAGTTAATCCTATACTTCTGCATAGCCTGTCCTTGCTACTACTATTGTTACCTTTACCTGCTATCCTACTGCTTAGTATAGGATGCTAGTGGCCCTACACTCTTGTCCGTCTGCCATGCTATACTACTGGGCCGTGATCACTTCGGGAGGTGATTACGGGCATATACTATATACTTTACACTATTACATTACCTGTGATACTGTTGGGAGATGGGGGCTGAAAGGACAGGTGGCTCCATCTCGGTAGAGGTGGGCCTGGGTTCCCGACGGCCCCCAACTATTACTTTGTGGCGGAGCGACAGGGCAGGTTGAGACCACCTAGGAGAGAGGTGGGCCTGGCCCTGGTCGGCGTTCACGGATACTTAACACGCTTAACGAGATCTTGGTATTTGATCTGAGTTGGGTCGTTGACCTTATACGCACTAACCGCCACGTGGGACAAGATATGGGCAACCGGCGTTGTGGTATCACCAAGCATTTCGTGACGCCACGATCGAGCGCCGCTACCAGATTGGATCGAACGCTCGCTAGGCTAGGTCTGCTTCGGCCGCCCTCGCAACATGCAAAAGTGCTAAGGCGATGGGCCCAGACCCTGCGCTTAGGTTTAGACCGGCGTCTTGACCTCTCTGTTATGCCTAGGTGGGGCTGCGGCGTGTTGATCTTCCGCGGCGGGCATGACCCAGAAAGTGTGTCCGCCAAATGGGATCAAGCGTGTCGGGTAATGTGGTGCACCCTGCAGGAAGTTAATCTATTCGAATAGCCGTGATCTTCGATAACAGGACGACTTGGAGTTGTACCTTGACCTTATGACAACTAGAACTGGATACTTAATAAAACACACCCTTCCAAGAGCGACATAACCCGGTGGTCGCTCTCTAACAGGCTACGAGGAGAGGATCGCGGGTAGGATTATGCTATGCGATGCTACTTGGAGGACTTCATCTTCTCTCTTCTACATGTTTGCAAGACGGAGGCTGCCGAGCGTAGTCTTGACGAGGATTAGTTATCCCCTCTCATTCGGCATTCTCGCAGTTCACCCACCGATATGGCCCTTTACACATATACCCATGCATATGTAGTGTAGCTCCTTGCTTGCGAGTACTTTGGATGAGTACTCACGGTTGCTTTTCTCCCCCTTTCCCCCTTTCCCTTCTACTTGGTTGCCGCAACCAGATGTTGGAGTCCAGGAGCCAGACGCCACCATCGACGACGACTCCTACTACGCTGGAGGTGCCTACTACTACGTGCAGCCCGCTGACGACGGCCAGGAGTAGTTAGGAGGATCCCAGGCAGGAGGCCCGCGCCTCTTTCGATCTATATCCCAGTTTGTGCTAGCCATCTTATGGCAACTTGTTTAACTTATGTCTGTACTCAGATATTGTGGCTTCCGCTGACTCTTCTATGATCGAGCACTTGTATTCGAGCCCTCGAGGCCCTGGCTTGTATTATGATGCTTGTATGACTTATTTATGTTTTAGAGTTGTGTTGTGATATCTTCCCGTGAGTCCCTGATCTTGATCGTACAAATTTGCGTGCATGATTAGTGTACGATTGAATCGGGGGCGTCACAAGTTGGTATCAGAGCCGACTGCCTGTAGGAATACCCCTTCCAACTCCTTGGTCGAAGTCGAGTCTAGACTTTACAAAACTTTTACTGACAGAGCTGTGCGGCCCATGGGCCCACGTCGCCATTGGGTGGTATTAGGATCTTTTACTCCTTGTCTATACTCTGGGACTCTGGTCTCTTTTCTATTCGGGTTAAATGAATTTTGCTAAATCTAACATTAGGATCTCGTTATCACTTTCACCCGGAGAGCGCCTTATTACTGATGATCGTCTGCTGCACGTGAAGACCCTGAAGATACTCTCCGCTGTTAACCCGAGAATTTGTGTCCGTTGCTTTTGCAATTCCCTACCACCGAAATATCCCTATGGATAAATACATACATCCGTCGTTCTTACTTTTGTTCCCATTGATCTTGTCATTGAAGATACCACAAATTCTCTCTATTGATCCGAGAATACTTTGTGCCTACCGCCTTGCGCCCTTTCCACTGAATACCCCTACGGATAATTTCTCGCCCTTATCTAGTATCCACTCATCCCCAGTTGTTCATGTGTTTCACAATGGTCTTTGAAATACTATTCGATCCTCCAAAATTCCTCAGTAGCTTATTGCTCTGCAATACTTGTCTGCTTGCATTATGGATGCTTTCCATATGTCTGGCAATATTCGTTAGTATCCTTAGACACCGTCATTTTGATCCTATTGATTCAACAGGAGTGCGAATGCACGCAATCATCAGTTGATCCTTTTAAATTATCTTTCTGGCCCAGACGTCATTTTGAACATGGGCTTGTTCTCGACCAATCAAATTGCCGTCGATTGTAACCCTAAGTCTGTTCAACTTATCCATCCTTAATCAGAGCGTTGCTTCTGATCCCTTGAATTTGAAATCATAATTCCTTTGCAATTGAGCTTTGAATTAGTCAGTTGTTTCTATAATCCAATGCCTTTGCATTGTTTCTTCCTTTGATTATGCCGGTGCTCACATCAGCTTTGTTATGGACCATCAGATCCTTGTTGGATTTTAACTGACAACATCCTTCATGTTCAATCACTTTGGAAGTTCTTTCCCTGATACATAATGCCATTGGTAAATCCTATCCCTTGATATGGCCAACCATGCTTTGCTTTCGAGCTGGTGATATTTACTATTAAAGCTTGTGGTATATGTTTCCATGATGCACCGATGGGTTGAACCTATGCCTTCCTTAATATGTGTGAACTCGAAAGTTTTCACGAGTCATACTCTTCTGGTATTTTGCCAGATAAGATTTCAACACTACAACTTCATCGAACGTGAGAAGTGAATGAAAGATTATACATTGAAGAAGTGGGAGTCGACATTGAACCTTGTGTTCATGCCCATGGACACGATGTAGATCTTATCATTAAAAGATTCTCTTAAATTAATTATTCCCTTGGTATAAGTTCAACTTATATCCGGATCCGCCTTTTGCAATCGTGGTTCCGACCATATGTTCTTCCTTGATCCCATTTCTTGGGCAAGTTTAAGCACTTGTCCTCTGCAAGCAATACCCAGTCCAACCTCTACGTTGGTCCAGTCGTTGAGTATTACCCCGGTATCTCGAGGATATCATGCCATTGCACTACATTACCCTGTCCTTTGATGGAGTACTACCTTTACCTGTCTTTCTCACTTCATGCTTCGGGTTGTTTGTTAACCGAGAAAACCGATAAGTGAATCGATTCAGCACTCGATTCAATAACTCTAAGTAATTTTCGCTGCTTACGAGTTTAATAATCCTTTAAGTCATTCCTAGCCCGATCAACTATATCATCATCATACTAATTTTTTAACAAGTGCTACCGGTCCTTATTCCCGAGCACAACTTTCAACGATGAACTAAGCTTGCGTCGATTTTCGTCGTCATATCATTTCTCCTTGAACAACAAACTTGATTTCGAGTTTGTGTCCTAACCGGGTTCCAATAACCTTTCGCTTCATCATTCGCTTGACTTGATGTCATCGTCGATCGATTACATCTTCGTGTAACCTCTCGACAAATGTGTCGTGATCATCATCAACCTTATGAGCTCTTCCAGGATATCAATCGTATTCATGATGATAAATACCATCCTTGCCTCGATGATTTGTGTTATCATCAACCACTTTATTACCTTCCTCCAACACAAACTTGTTCGTGTTTTGTGTTATACCTTGAGTTCCTTGCTACCCAGATTGTTCTTCTTTACCTTGGAATATTACCACCTTTTATGTCAAGAATGTCGTGGGAATTTCACCACCTCTTAAGAATTCTTGGTATGGTGATACTTCTCACCATCACCATTCTTTCTTGGGTCCTCGTGTTGATTCCAACCAGGGTACCAACAAGTGAGCGGTGTTGTTTGGATTCCGCCCTTCTAGCAACCCTATTGCTTTGAAGTTAATGGCCGGCCGTTCATTCTTAGACTATTGATTATTGAATCACCATTCCAATGTTGGCCGTGCAACCCAGCCCATATTTCGGGTGCACCTTTCAACCATTGTTAAATTGTGTATGTTTTCCTCGAGCATACATCAATATATCATTTTGATCTGACAAATGTTATCTCCTTGTTCACATAATTGTGAAAATCCATCCTTTGGAAATCTTGATGAATTGTCGCTGAGTTCATCAGCCACCTCCTTGTCCTCTCCTTGGGTTAATGATGAACTCTTGTTAACGGAAATCACTTCATAGTTCATTTCCCGAGAATCTTACAGTGTCATCCCGTCAAATTGTGTCGCACCTTTTCTTCTCAAGCATCCTGAGTCTGAGGTATCCTAACACCGATCAGATCTGAATCTCGGTCAGATATGATGGTTGGAACACTTTCCAAGAGTCACAACATTGGTCTGTATATGACCCGGTAAGGTGATGTCATGCCCAGCACACCTGGCCGGAGGACCTATTGTTATAGTTTCCTTTTTAGCAAGGTTATCCATTCTTCCATGAGGAAATTGTAAGATTTATTCTATAAGTTGTTCCTAATGGATCCTTTTTGTTTCCAAAGTCTGATCTTCACCTGTTGACCATGTCAATGCTATCTCGAAGCATGTCTATGGTACTCCGATGTTTCAACAAGAACATTTCAAACCCAATGCTAAACGTTTCTTGCTCAATTATCCAAACACCGTTGTATTGATAATGTCATGAAAATTTCTCTCCCCTCACCTAGAGGCTTTTCTACTTAATATCATGTCATGGTTATCATGTTCTGCTTGTTCTTGGGAAGGATATACCCCTGACATATGTGTTTAAACACATTTTTCTTTCCATTGTTCTGTTTAATCTGATGATCACATTTTCCTTTCCATTGTCTTGTTTAACATTTCTCGTGGTTTATATGATCTAAGAGGTAATTATTCGCTGCTTATATAAACACCTCGATTGTACAACTCTGTCAATAAGACCCTGTTACTATTGTTGATGACATCCGATAACCACCGATGGATTTAGAACTTTTCCTATTGGTCCGCCTCGCTCAACGAAAGCGTGAAAATGGTTCTCTTCGTCCCTCGCCCTTGGTATCGATGTTGTTGCCGACATAACTGAGAGGCTACCCTCTGACATGCCTTGCTATCATGACCGTGCAAGATGTCAACCCCCCTTTCTACTTTAACCCACATGGTGGGCCCGTAACCCACATGGTGGGCCCATAACCCACAGTTCCACATGATCGAAACCTGGCTCTCCTGTACAACCCTGTTTCTAATGGTTATTCTCCATGCTTGGCTTCGTATTTAATTCATGTGCCACCTTCCTAGTGCTCTATTCTGGTATCAGACGCAATACTTACTCTCGCTACTCTGAACCCCTTTCTCACTCTGGTTCAGACTTCGAGCAACTATATATCCGCTTGGAACCTCTTATTGTACCTTCATACCTTACTCTCGATGTATTCATATGTTCAACTCGAGAGATAATCTTATGCTCATTCATGGGTTAACCCTAGATTGTTTCCCTCAAAAGCATTCTGTCGTAGCTGAGCTGCCCCTTATTCTTTCGTAAGTACGATGGAGTTTCCGAAGAGAGAATGCCAACTTCACCATGATGACCTAAAGCAGAGGAATAAAGACATCAACGAGGAGGATCAACTACTTCAGGAAGAGCAGCCAAGACCGAGAACACTCGTTAGAATTTCGTAACCAAATCCCTTCCCTGTCACTTCCCCTCTTAAATCTCGGGACGAGATTTCTTGTAGTGGAGGAGAATTGTGACGCCCGGATAATTAGACTACAGTAATTCCCTGCTAATGATGCCACGTCACCTCGGATTACTGTTGATAATCTCGCGTTAGTTCAAAACGATTTAAATTCAAATTGAATTAAAGGCAAACAACAAAAATTTTCGAACAATAAAACTAAAAAGTTCGGGTTGTGCCAAATAATGCGTATGTAATTATGGTGAAGAAACCAAACTGTTATAGTATATCTAGATGCACCAAAATAATAAAAACAGCAGCAAAAACAATTGTTTAAATACCTTTTGTAATTAGTAAAATATCAAACTAATGTATTTGGGGACTAGACATTTTCTAACTGTGGACTAAGGTGAGATACCAATTTAGATGCTAGGTGTAAATTTTACTAAAACTAAAATAAAATGTAAAGAAAATAAACAAAATAAGAAAAAAAAGAGAGAGAAGGTTGCACTATGCACTGTAGCCCATGGCTACAGTACCCAACCCAGCCCACCTATCCCTCTTCTTCTTACTGCTCACAGAGAGCTCTGTGGCCGCACTCACAACTTTCACGGCGTGGATCCTCCACGTTGGCCATCCACCGTGCCCCGAGGGGATAAGAGCCTCGTCGACCCCTTAGCGAACCCTAGTATCCACTCACTCCCTCTCCTCACTCGCTCTCTCCCTCTCAGATTCCGCCTGACGCCGTTGCCGTGCGGCGGCGCTCGATCACGCTGCCACCGCTGTCCCCGCGCCCGCCAATGTGTCCAGCAGCTCCGGCGTGGTCCTCTTCATCGCCATCGCCCATGGGTCAAGGCTAAGGAGCCGCCAACGCCGCCATCGACCGCCTCGTCCTCTACCTCCGCCATCATGACGCCATCGACGGATTAAATGCGTCTACCTGCATCCCGCGCCTCCCGAGCCTCTTCCCGTCAATGATGTGAGTTGGCGCGCCTTTCCCCTCTGCCTCCTCCTCGATCTGCATCCTCTAGCTGCCGTGCTCGTCGTTGCCATCTCGCGCTAGAAGTCGCCATGGCCGGCGCTCCACTCACGTTGCCTCTCGCTTGCTCCCTCACTCACACACCGCCCAGTCGCGCCCGGCCTCCCTGCAGCACTCGGCGCGCTGTAGCAGCCGCTACCCATACTCCCACGCCCAGGCTGCCTTGCCTTGCCCCGTCCAGCGTGGCCTCGCCTCCCCGCTGGCTGCTCTGTGGTTGGCCATGGCGGCCATGGCCGAGGCCATGCGCGCGTGTGTGTGCATTCTGTGTGTGTGCGTGCGTGTGCGTGCAGTGTTTGTGTGTGTGTGTGTGTTGAGTGTGGCCATGCCCACCTCCGGCCGCGCCCGCCTGGCCTCGCCCGCCTCCGGCTGCCGCTGCTGCTGTTTGCTCGCTGCGTGCTACTAGTGCAGCTGCTACAGTAACATTCAGTTCTCAGCAGCTGCTAGCTTTATAAAACAGCATTGGTTAGCCCCAACAACCTCAAAACAACAGCAAAACAAGCTTGAACATAGATAAAATTATATGGGCGTGTAGTACACTTGGCAGGGGTTCAATTCTTTCCATTGGACCAAATTCAAAAGTCGCCTAGATTAATTTCTATAAAATGACAAAAGTCTATGTTCATTAATCGAAGAACTGAAAAACAGATTCGGAATTGACATCCAAAGAGCACTTTTCAAACGAAGATTTGGACAGCAAATGGGCACTAATGTAGATGACCTTGAAACTGTCATGTAGATCATGGAAAGATGATAAAAGTTGGTAAAGGGCACTAAGCCATAGGATGGAGAGAACTACAGTTATAGCCTTCGGAAAACAGCCAAGTGATGTTTAAAACTGAGGATTTCTCAGACAGCCAATTTTCAGGGAATTCCAAATAACTATTTAAATCTTTAAAAATTAATATAAAATAATCCTTAACTCGGATGAAAATACTTTGTACATGAAAGTTGCTCAGAACAACGAGACGAATCCGGATACGCAGCCCGTTCGTCCGCCACACATCCCAAGCATAGCAAACACGCAACTTTCCCCCTCCGGTTCATCTGTCTGAAAACGCGAAACACCGGGAATACTTTCCCAGATGTTTCCCCCCTTCGTCGGTATCACTTACTACCGCGTTAGGTCATACCTAGCACCGCGTATTGCCTCATTATGTTTTGTGATGCTTTGTTCGCTCCGTATTTATTGTTTCTTCCCCCCTCTTATTCTCCGGTAGACCCCGAGACCGGCGCTGATGCCACCGAGTACGACTACGTCACCGACGACCCTTCTCCTCAGACACAGAGCTTCCAGAAAGCCCCCCTTGATCACCAGATATCGCCTATTCTTCTCTATACTGCTTGCACTAGAGTAGTGTAGCATGTTACTGCTTTCAGTTAATCCTATATTGATGCATAGCCTGTCCTTGCTACTACTGTTGTTACCTTTACCTGCTATCCTACTGCTTAGTATAGGATGATAGTGTCCCATCAGTGGCCCTACACTCTTGTCTGTCTACCATGCTATACTACTGGGCCGTGATCACTTCGGGAGGTGATCACGGGCATATACTATATACTTTACACTATTACATTACCTGTGATACTGTTCAGAGATGGGGGATGAAAGGACAGGTGGCTCCATCCCGGTAGTGGTGGGCCTGGGTTCCCGACGGCCCCCGACTATTACTTTGTGGCGGAGCAACAGGGCAGGTTGAGACCACCTAGGAGAGAGGTGGGCCTGGCCCTGGTCGGCGTTCGCGAATACTTAACACGCTTAACGAGATCTTGGTATTTGATCTGAGTTGGGTCCTTGACCTTATACGCACTAACCGCCACGTGGGACAAGATATGGGCAACCGGCATCGTGGTATCGCAAGCATTCCGTGACGTCGGATGGAGCGGGCGCGCCGGATTGGACTGAACGCTGCTAGGCTAGGTGTGCTTTGCCGCCGCAACGTGCAGGTGTGCTAAGGGTGATGGGCCCAGACCCCTGTGCGCTTAGGTTTAGACCGGCGTGTTGACCTCTCTGTTATGCCTAGGTGGGGCTGCGACGTGTTGATCTTCCGCGGCCGGGCATGACCCAGGAAAGTGTGTCCGGCCAAATGGGATCAAGCGTGTCGGGTAATGTGGTGCACCCTGCAGGAAGTTAATCTATTCAATAGCCGTGATCTTGATAATGTGACGACTTGGAGTTGTACCTTGACCTTATGACAACTAGAACTGGATACTTAATAAAACACACCTTCCAAGTGCGGATACAACCCGGTGGTCGCTCTCAAACCGGGCTACGAGGAGAGGATCGCGGGTAGGATTATGCTATGTGATGCTACTTGAGGACTTCAATCTACTCTCTTCTACATGTCAGCAAGACGGAGGCTGCTGTAAGCGTAGTCTTCGACGTGATTAGTTATCCCCTCTCATTCGGCATTCTGCAGCTCACCACCGATATGGCCTTTACACATATACCCATGCATATGTAGTGTAGCTCCTTGCTTGCGAGTACTTTGGATGAGTACTCACGGTTGCTTTTCTCCCCCTTTTCCCCCTTTCCCTTCTACCTGGTTGCTGCAACCAGATGTCGGAGTCCAGAGCAGACGCTACTGTCACGACGACTCCTACTACACTAGAGGTGCCTACTACTACGTGCAGCCCACCGACGACCACTGTGAGTAGTTAGGAGGATCCCAGGCGAGGGCCCGCGCCTCTTCGATCTGTATCCCGTTTGTGCTAGCCATCTTATGGCAACTTGTTTAACTTATGTCTCAGACTCAGATATTGCGGCTTCCACTGACTCGTCTATGATCGAGCACTTGTATTCGAGCCCTCGAGGCCCCTTGCTTTTATTATGATGCTTGTATGACTTATTTATGTTTTAGAGTTGTGTTGTGATATCTTCCCGTGAGTCCCTGATCTTGATCGTACACATTTGCATGCATGATTAGTGTATGATTGAATCGGGGGCGTCACAATAGCAAAGCTCGGGATACATCAAGATCGTGCCATAGAGGGAACACGAGAGAGAGAGAGAGAGAGAGAGAGAGAGAGAGAGAGATCAAACACCTAGCTACTGGTACATACCCTCAGCCCCGAGGGTGAACTACTCCCTCGCTCGTCATGGAGAGCGACGGATGATGAAGATGGCCACGGTGATTGATTCCCCCTCGTGAGTCTTTGGAACGGGCTCCCGAGAGGTTTTTGGTGGCTACAGAGGCTTGCGACGGCGGAACTCCCGATCTATCTTCTCCGTGGATGTTTTTAGGGCACGTGGGACTATATTGGCGAAAGAAGTCGGTCGGGGGGTGCTCGAGGGGCCCACGAGACAGGGGGGCGCGCCCTGTAAGGGGGGGCGCCCCCTCCTATCTCGTGGAGTCCTCGGGGATCTTCTGACGTGAACTCCAAGTCTCCAGGATCATATTCTTCCCAAAAATAACGCTGCCGAAGGTTTCATTCTGTTTGGACTCGCTTGATATTCCTTTCCTTCAAATATCAAACAGTAATAAAACAGCAATATGGGCTGGGCCTCCGGTTAATAGGTTAGTCCCAAAAGTAATATAAAAGTGTATAATAAAGCCCATAATCATTCAAAACAGGTAATATAATAGCATGGAACAATCAAAAATTATAGATACGTTGGAGACGTATCAAGCATCCCCAAGCTTAATTCATGCTCGTCCTCGAGTAGGTAAATGATAAAAACAGAATTTTTGATGTGGAATGCTACCTAGCATGATTCTCAAAGTAGTTTTCTTTATTGTGGCATGAATGTTCAGATCCAAATGATTCAAAATAAAAGTTCATATTGATAACAGAAATAGTAACACTTCAAGCATACTAATCAAAGTAATCATGTCTTCTCAAAATAGCATGGCAAAAGAAAGTTCATCCCTACATAATCATATAATTAGGCTATGCTTCATTTTCGTCACACAAAGATGTTCCCAACTTCTATACCCCCGATGACAAGCCAAGCAATTGTTTCATACTTAAATAATCTCAAACTTTTTCAACCTTCACGCAATACATGAGCGTGAGCCATGGATATAGCACTATGGGTGGAATAGAATATGATGATGGGGATTGTGTGGAGAAGACAAAAAAGGAGAAAGTCTCACATTGACGAGGATAATCAACGGGCTATGGAGATGCCCATCAATTGATGTCAACATGAGGAGTAGGGATTGCCATACAACGGATGCACTAGAGCTATAAATGAATGCTCAACAAAAGAAAACTAGTGGGTGTGCATCCAACTTGCTTGCTCACGAAGACCTAGGGCATTTGAGGAAGCCCATCGTAGGAATATACAAGCCAAGTTCTATAATGAAAAATTCCCACTAGTATGAAAAAGACAACTTATGAGACACACTATATGAAAAACATGGTGCTACTTTGAAGCACAATATATGAGACTCTCTGCATGAAGAACAAGGTGCTACTTTGAAGCACAAGTGTGGAAAAAGAGATAGTAACATTGCCCTTTTATTTATTTATTCTTTTTTTGGGCCTTTCTTTTTTTTCTTTTTGGCCTTTCTTCTCTTTTTTTGGGGCAATGCTCTAATAATGATGATCATCACACTTCTATTGATTACAACATATGAATTACAACTCGAAACTAGAACAAGATATGACTCTATATGAATGCCTTCGGCGGTGTATCGGGATGGTGCAATGAATCAAGAGTGACATGTATGAAAAATAATGCATGGTGGCTTTGCCACAAATATGATGTGAACTACATGATCATGCAATGGCAATATGACAAAAGTAAAGTATGTCATGATGATGATGAACGGAACGGTGGAAAGTTGCATGGCAATATATCTCGGAATGGCTATGGAAATGCCATAATAGGTAGGTATGGTGGCTGTTTTGAGGAGGATATAGGGAGGTTTATGTGTGATAGAGCGTATCGTATCACGGGGTTTGGATGCACCGGCGAAGTTTGCACCAACTCTCAAGGTGAGAAAGGACAATGCACGGTACCGACGAGGCTAGCAATGGCTAAAAGGTAAAAGTGCGTATAATCCATGGACTCAACATTAGTCAAAAGAAATCATATACTTATTGCAAAAATTTAGAAGTCATCAAAAATCAAGCACTGCACGCATGCTCCTAGGGGGATAGATTGGTAGGAAAAGACCATCGCTCGTCCCCGACCGCCACTCATAAGGATGCACAAGCCAGGTACACTTCATGTTTCAAATTTGTTACACAACTTTAACCATACGTGCATGCTACGGGACTTGCTAACTTCAACATAAGAATTCTTTAAATTCATAATCACCCAACTAGCATGACTTTAATATCACTACCTCCATATCTCAAAACAATTATCAAGTATCAAATTGATCATAGCATCCAATTCACCTCCTATGAAAGTTTTTGTTCAAATTACCATGCTGTTTAAGACTCTCAAAATAATATAAGTGAAGCATGAGAGTTCATCTATTTCTTCAAAATAAAACCACCACCGTGCTCTAAAAGATATAAGTGAAGTACTAGAGCAAATGACAAACTACTCCGAAAGATATAAGTGAAGATCAATGAGTAGTCGAATAATTATACAACTATGTGAAGACTCTCCCATTTAATAATTTCAGATCTTGGTACTTTATTCGAACAGCAAGCAAAGCAAAATGACATTGCAAGGATAGCACAACTCATGTGAAGAAGCAAAAACTTAGGCTCAACCGATACTAACCGATAATGGTTGAAGAAGAAAGGTGGGATGCCTACCGGGGCATCCCCAAGCTTAGATGCTTGAGACTTCTTGAAATATTATCTTGGGGTGCCTTGGGCATCCCCAAGCTTGAACCTTTGTGTCTCCTTAATTCCTCTCATATCATGGTTTCTCTTTTTCTCAAAAGCTTCATCCACAACAAACTCAACAAGAACTCGTGAGATAGGTTAGTATAAACCAATGCAAAACCTTATCATTTTCTACTGTAACAAATCACTAAGATTATTATTCAACATTGAATACTAAATGTCTCTGCATATTTAATACTCCTATCCTTAAATAGAATCATTAAACAAGCAAACATATGTAAACAATGCAAACATAACAGCAATCTGCCAAAACAGTACAGTCTGTAAAGAATGCAAGAGTATCAATACTTACCTGACTCCAAAAATTATGAACTAAAATTCCCACTGTAATAAATTTATCAGAGCTCAATATGCAAAAATATTCAACATTATACCACTCTCTGACTTTTCTAGGGAATTTTTGCAACAGCGGTAAACTTTCTGTTTTCAAACAGCAACAAGTATACTAGCAAAATAAGCATGGCAAAGGCTATCCTTGACATTTTTATTGGAACTAAAGATGCAAAACATTATTCTAAATAACAGCAAGCAAAAACTAACAAGATAAAATGACGCTCCAAGCAAAACACATATCATGTGGTGAATAAAAATATAGCTCCAAGTAAAGTTACCGATGAACGAACACGAAAGAGGGGATGCCTTCCGGGGCATCCCCAAGCTTAGGCTCTTGGTTATCCTTGAATATTACCTTGGGGTTCCTTGGGCATCCCCAAGCTTAGGCACTTGCCACTCCTTATTCCATAGTCCATCGAATCTTTACCCAAAACTTGAAAACTTCACAACACAAAACTTAACAGAAAACTCGTGAGCTCCGTTAGTGAAAGAAAACAAAACACCACTTCAAGGTACTGTAATGAACTCATTATTTATTTATATTGGTGTTAAACCTACTGTATTCCAACTTCTATATGGTTTATAAACTATTTTACTAGCCATAGATTCATCAAAATAAGCAAACAACACAATGAAAACAGAATCTGTCAAAAACAGAATAGTCTGTAGTAATCTGTAACTAACGCAAACTTCTGGAACTCCAAAAATTCTAAAATAAATTGGTGGACCTGAGGAATTTTTCTAGTAATCATCTGCAAAAAGAATCAACTAAATATCACTCTCCAGTAAAAAGTTGAAGCTAATCTCGTGAGCGCTAAAGTTTCTGTTTTTTACAGCATGATCATAAAGACTTCACCCAAGTCTTCCCAAAGGTTCTACTTGGCACAAACACTAATTAAAACATAAAACCACATCTAAACAGAAGATACATGGATTATTTATTACTAAAAATAACCAAAAATCAAGAAACTAAAATAAAATTGGGTTGCCTCCCAACAAGCGCTATCGTTTAACGCCCCTAGCTAGGCATGGTGATTTCAATGATGCTCACATAAAAGATAAGAATTGAAACATAAAGAGAGCATCATGAAGAATATGACTAGCACATTTAAGTCTAACCCACTTCCTATGCATAGGGATTTTGTGAGCAAACAACTTATGGGAACAATAATCAACTAGCATAGGAAGGCAAAACAAGCATAACTTCAAAAACTGAAGCACATAGAGAGGAAACTTGATATTATTGCAATTCCTACAAGCATATGTTCCTCCCTCATAATAATTTTTCAGTAGCATCATGAATGAATTCGACAATATAACCAGCACCTAAAGCATTCTTTTCATGATCTACTAGCATAGAAAATTTACTACTCTCCACATAAGCAAAATTCTTCTCATTCGGAATAGTGGGAGTATCATAAGAGACTTGAACACTAAAAATTGTTTCCACATTAAAAGAGTAATGTTCAGAAAAAGGGTAATCATAATCATGACAAGATTTGTAAATATAATCATCACTACATTTTATAGCATAAGTTTCATCACAATAATCATCATAAGTAGCAACTTCGTTCTCATCATAATCGATTGAAACCTCTCCCAAGATAGTGGAATCACTAAATAAAGTTGACACTCTTCCAAATCCACTTTCATATTCATCACAATAAAATTCAACATCCTCCAAAATAGTGGGATCACTACTTCCTAAAGTCGACACTCTTCCGAACACACTTTCATCAATATAATCATCATAGGTAGGAGGCATGCTATCATCATAATAAATATTCTCATCAAAACTTGGGGGACTAAAAATATCATCTTCATCAAACATAGCATCCCCAAGCTTGTGGCTTTGCATATCATTAGCATCATGGATATTCAAGGAATTCATACTAACAACATCGCAATCATGCTCATCATTCAAAGATTTAGTACGAAGCATTTTAATGCATTCTTCTTCTAGCACTTGAGCACAATTTTCCGTTCCATCATACTCACGAAAGATATTAAAAAGATGAAGCGTATGAGACAAACTCAATTCCATTTTTTTTGTAATTTTCTTTTATAAACTAAACTAGTGATAAAACAAGAAACAAAAAGATTCGATTGCAAGATCTAAAGATATACCTTCAAGCACTCACCTCCCCGGCAACGGCGCCAGAAAAGAGCTTAGTTGACGGGGTGTGAGTGAGTGCCCTTTACCTAGCCTCCCCAAAGAACGGCGCTTTAAAAGAGCTTGATGTCTACTACACAACCTTCTTCTTGTAGACGTTGTTGGGCCTCGCAAGTGCACAGTTTGTAGGACAGTAGCAAATTTCCCTCAAGTGGATGACCTAAGGTTTATCAATCCGTAGGAGGCGAGGGATGAAGATGGTCTCTCTCAAGCAACCCTGCAACCAAATAACAAAGAGTCTCTTGTGTCCCCAACACACCCAATACAATGGTAAATTGTATAGGTGCACTAGTTCGGCGAAGAGATGGTGATACAAGTGCAATATGGATAGTAGATATAGGTATTTGTAATCTGAAATAATAAAAACAGCAAGGTAACAAGTGGTAAAAGTGAGCGTAAACGGTATTGCAATGCTAGGAAACAAGGCCTAGGGTTCATACTTTCACTAGTGCAAGTCTCTCAACAATAATAACATAGATAGATCATATAACAATCCCTCAACATGCAACAAAGAGTCACTCCAAAGCCACTAATAGCGGAGAACAAACATAGAGATTATGGTAGGGTACGAAACCACCTCAAAGTTATTCTTTCGTATCGATCTATTAAAGAGTTCGTACTAGAATAACACCTTAAGACACAAATCAACCAAAACCTTAATGTCACCTAGATACTCCATTGTCACCTCAAGTATCCGTGGGCATGATTATACGATATGCATCACACAATCTCAGATTCATCCAACCAACACAAAGCACTTCAAAGAGTGCCCCAAAGTTTCTACCGGAGAGTCAAGAAAACGTGTGCCAAACCCTATGCATAGGTTCATGGGCGGAACCCGCAAGTTGGTCACCAAAACATACATCAAGTGGCACGTGATATCCCATTGTCACCACAGATAAACACGGCAAGACATACATCAAGTGTTCTCAAAGTAAAGACTCAATCCGATAAGATAATTTCAAAGGGGAAACTCAATTCATCACAAGAGAGTAGAGGGGAGAAACATCATAAGATCCAACTATAATAGCAAAGCTCGGGATACATCAAGATCGTGCCATAGAGGGAACACGAGAGAGAACACGAGAGAGAAAGATCAAACACATAGCTACTGGTACATACCCTCAGCCCCGAGGGTGAACTACTCCCTCCTCGTCATGGAGAGCGCCGGGATGATGAAGATGGCCACCGGTGATGGATTCCCCCTCCGGCAGGGTGCCGGAACGGGCTCCCGAGAGGTTTTTGGTGGCTACAGAGGCTTGCGGCGGCGGAACTCCCGATCTATCTTCTCCGTGGATGTTTTTAGGGTACGTGGGACTATATAGGCGAAAGAAGTCAGTCGGGGGGTGCTCGAGGGGCCCACGAGACAGGGGCGCGCCCTGTAAGGGGGGGCACCCTCCTATCTCGTGGAGTCCTCTCGGATCTTCTAACGTGAACTCCAAGTCTCCAGGATCATATTCTTACCAAAAATAACGCTGCCGAAGGTTTCATTCTGTTTATATTCCTTTCCTTCAAATACTGAAACAGTCAATAAAACAGCAATATGGGCTGGGCCTCCGGTTAATAGGTTAGTCCCAAAAGTAATATAAAAGTGTATAATAAAGCCCATAATCATTCAAAACAGGTAATATAATAGCATGGAACAATAAAAAATTATAGATACGTTAGAGACGTATCAGTTCTCAGTTTGTTTGTGTAGGTGCGTGGGACTTTTGAGGAGCCTCCTACTGGATTGATACCTTGGTTCTCAAAACTAAGGGAAATACTTACGCTACACTTGCTGCATCACCCTCTCCTCTTTGAGGAAAACCACACAAGCTCAAGACGTAGCAGCGCCCTCGTCCACCACGGTGTAGGCCCTACACTGACTCCCTCGTCCGCCCCTTCGCTGGCCCTTCATACAAGCCCTCGTCCATGCAACAGATCCGCCTCACCGAAAGCATCGCATAACGCTACCTTGCTGAAGCCTTCGCCCATCAGACCGGACCCGCTCCACGGACGCCATATTCAACTCCACTCGCCCTGCTTTACCGACGCCGCAGCCTCATTAGGTTATTTCGATTTGTACTCCTTCGGTTTTTCTCTTTATCGTGCAACTGTTCACTTACCACAGGTGAGCTTTCTTGTATGTCGACAGGCGCCGCAACCGTAGCACCAGAGCCGCTTCAGCGACGGCGACAGCCGGCCCAAACTCAACCGCAACACGAGCACCATCGACGATCCTTAGCTATCAAGTATGACAATGATACCCATACGCCGAGAATCGGTACTATTATCCAACGGTCGGCGCCTCGCTCACTTTCCTAGCATAAGCACCACATCTTTGAATTTCTTCAGGCATCATTGAGTTTTTCATGAGACGCATTATTCTGCTTGCACCAGAGGGCCATACTTACGGCGAAGGAACATGTTACATGTGCTAAATTACATACCAAAGCACATATAGTTAATATGCTTTAGTTTTGTTACGATGCCACCGCTGGTTCCATCGATCGCTTAATGTTCTCTATGCTTAATTACACATCAGCAAACTAGCATGTGGTTCCGCTGCTTTTTGTTCATTTTACCCTACATTTTCTGATGCTAGCTATTACATCACTGCTCCGAGCCTCTGTTCATTACTTGTTTGTGTGTTCTTGATCTTCCCAAGTTGCATGACTAATTTGATGCTTCTATTAATTATGGAGCTGCCAACCCCATCAACCAAAATATTTGTTCTTTTGGGGCTGGCACCTCGAACAAGCATATAAATAGAGGGAAGCAGATATATTGTCGTGTATGCACACACCCTTCTTTCATTAGTTTAGATGAACCATTGATGATCAATTTGGACCAGTGCATGCGATTAAAATTAATTTTACCTAAATAGATATGCAGAATAAACTACAACAACTAGATTGGCAACCACGGGATGCTGACGATATCTTCAAAGAACATTCCAACAGCAGCTAGGCTTCACAGCAACATATGGTAAGCCAGTGTGTTTTAGTACATCTGAAATGTAATGCGAGTGGGCTGCTTTCTTGGCTTGTGCCCTCAATATGTAATCCTACCGAATTACAAATAGTTCAGTTGTCTGCTTTGCTGTATTGCTTGATTCGAATGCTTGTTTGTTGTTACGCTATACCTGAGTTGACCAATATGTCAGCAGTGCCTGCTGTACTATCATAAAGAAATGCATGCCTATTTTCATTTGAGTCCTTAACTTTTCCTCTCAACTTCATCACAAGACTGTCTTCGTAGTTTATATGAGGCCACACTGTTAAGTGCTTTCTCAGATAATTTCAACTGCTTAGATGCCTTGGCAACTTAAATATAGCGGTTGTACACTCCCTTTCAACTAGGGATGTCAACTGGGTCCCGTTTAATCCCGATTAAAGTCCACTAGTGGTATGATAGTACAAAAGATTTTTTGTTTTTTGAGGAAAATGTACTAGGGAGGTAGCAAAAACTAACTAGATGGGACTGGCGGATGTCTTTTATTTGCCACTTACATCCCTAGTTTCATCTTACCATTTTAATTTATTTTCGGCTGATGCTGCTTCGAACCATTTAAATATAGTTTGACATGCTCAGCAATAATTCGTCCGTCGTTTACCATGTAAGCTTACTGCCTAGATCATACGATAACTATCTCTTACTTATGTCCAGCGGAAACCTTTCAGGATGCCGCTCACACTAGGACACAATGTACAACCCTGAATCTATTTGTGGAAGCGAGCAGCCATCCATGTTACCAGATGGTAGCGATTCAGAGGCAACACCGCCGGAGAGCAGTCTGAGCACGATATTATAGTGCTTGAGGCTCTACTAGAGGCGAAAGAGATGGTGTGGCTGCCATGAATGAGGTAATCTTTATCTTGAGGCTGGAAATTACGGAATTAGCGGCACGCATTATGCAAGCAACCCAAGAATTGGAGGAAGTAAGAATGTTGCATTTGAAGACGGAGGAGGTCCTGCTGTTTCGCTATCCAAGCCCAAGGTAATCCGGTTCTTCTTTAGATACCAGTTGAAATTGTCATTAGATTACTGTACTTGCATGTCGTGTCATGTCTCTGAATGGATTATGTTGCAAGACCCCTATGTTGTCCATGTGTTGTAATGATCCGAATTTTTAGGCGAGGTAATCCTCAAGATTTGTATGATTGACATAAGGTGAACTATTTTTCGTGTGAGCATATTGTATTGGATGAAATAACTGTTTGAATCAGAGTGTATCCAACCTACTGAATTCAAGATCACGGCATTTCTAAATCATAATCATATATAAAGGTGGAATAAATCTTTGTTGTGGTTTTGAAGAAATAAATAACAAAACGATAATTACACGTGGATATTCGTGTCGAATACAAATTGATTTGAATTTAGTTTGCGGGTCCCGTGGCAAACGTGAATGCTAATTCTCCCAAGTTTTGAATGAAGCGGCTAAACACCCACTATAATTTTTGGGCTGCCCAAGCAAGTGTTTGCGAGATGGAAATTACTGTCTACCCGACACTTGGCATCCTTATCGACGGATTTACACTGCTGTCGATAGGGTAGACTAGTAACTTCAATCGACGTGACACGACGGCCTCTGAGCCCATTCAGACACGGTGGGCGCCAAACGTGGGCGGCAAAACACATTTGATTCAAGCTCGTCCGAAAGACATGTGGCTCTTCCACCATTTCCCCATTCATACACGGTGGGCGGCAAAACAAACTCTCCTCGTCCGAAATCGATGTAGGCTAATATTTTAAATAGGGGCAGATGTGTAACTTCCATCAGACGTGACACAACCGCCCTACCTGTCAGCCCCATTCATACACCGTGGGCACCAACCGTGGGCGGCAAAACACCCTCTCCTCGCCTGAAATAGTTACCGGCAAATATTTGGGAGATGCGAGATTACCGTCCTATCCCCAACCGACGCGATGTCCGAAATTGTAAACGGGGGATAAGTTCGTAACTTTCCCCCATTTCAGAGAAGCGCATCCCAAAGTTTGAGATCCCCCCTCCCCTCCATTTCCTCATTCATACACCATCGGCGGCACGACAACCTCCGCACTGCGGCCAGCCTCCTCCGTCCGCCACCCCATCCTCCACCTTGCCGGAGCCGCTACCCCTACCCCGTCGTCCACTGCAAGAGATGGACGTCTCTCATCCACGGTGCTGGACCAGGATCCTTTCATCGCCTCCTCTCGCTTCATCGGCGCCGTCGTCCACCTTGTCGTTGCCGCTCCTACGACCGCCTTGTCCACGGCAACAGGATATATCCCCCGACCCGGCCGTCTGCCGTCTAAAGTCTTCTTCCCCGCCGCCGACAGCCATCGCACCCGCAGCACCCTCAACGACAAGATAGGCCTACACGGCGTCGCAAGAGAGGTGGTACTCTTCCATATGTGCTTAAGTTATTAATCTCACCCGGAAAATAGATCGTAATTTGTTTACTGCACTTTTCTTGTCCGTACCAAATCGTAGTGGCTAGTTGAAAGCAAACATTGGTTGCGAAGTAGCTTTGTCCGGTTTGCACCTTCAGATCCGCCATGGCACGGGCACTATACCCGTAAAGCTTATGGTTTGCCCCCTTTATATTCACTACCATCATCGTAGGTGCTTCGTGTCGTGCTAGCACTGCTCCTCAAGACCTCAACCCAAAGCTTACGTGTTGAAATACGAATCTGATATGATGCTCATATCACTAAAACAGAAACGCTTAATTGGTCACCTAATGTTCCTATATTCGCTTGAAAAGCATGTGCGCCACCCATCGGTCCAGCTAGTTCCACTTTCCTGATTTTTCTCTTGATGCTTAGGGTTTTCCCTTTATCTAGTCTACTATGATCTGCGTGAGGTGCTTTACGTCGTACTAGCATTACTCCACCCTTCAAGCTAAACAACACAACACTCAGAATTTGAAAGCTTAGTTGTTCAAGTATGATTGTGATATGATACTGATATTAGTTAACCGACACATTTAGTTGGTTAGCTAAAGGTCCCACTTGAGTTTCCAAATGCATGTCGCGACATATAAAGAGACAGCATAATTGCATTTCTTTGTCACTTGTTGACCGTACTTTCTTATCCATACCAAATCTTAGTTGTTATTTCAAAGCAAACATCGGTTGCTAACTACCCTTTGCGCGGTTTGCAGCTTCAGATCTGCCATCCCACTGCCACGGTCAACACTGTACTCATCATGCTTATGTTTTCCCCATTTTATGATGACCACAATCAGCCTACGTGGTTCGTGTCGTAATAGCACTGCTCCACCCATCGAGCTAAACAATCTTAGTTGTACAAATTCATATATGATATTATTGTTGATATTAGTAAAACTGATAGATGTTTAATTGGTGAGCTAAATGTTCCTACTTTAGTTTCGAAATGCATGTGAGCCACATATGGAGAGACCGAAAAGAATAGTATTTCTCTGTGCGCTCTGGTTCATCATGGGTGGCCAACCGACATTGTATTGAAAGACTTGTAATATCTTCAATCTGCTTGCTCTTCCGCTCTTCTTTAAGATGATACTCTTCTCTTGCGATGATCGGTCAGTCGAGTTGTTATCCTTAGTATATTTTGAATCATCAGTCAAGTTGACTTGTTCTTCTTTACTATATGTTGAAGCTATCATCCGCGAAGTGTCATCACTTCTGGGGCTCTCATATTTTGAGTAGTAGGACACATTATATTAATGCACACAACAAATTACAGCATGCATGGCATCTTTTAAAAGAATTGCAGAGATAGCACAAAGGGGTTTAGGAGGCGGTATTGGATTAGAATCACTTCGCATTACAAAGAAAATCTCACTTGTTTTTATGTTTTCATGCATGTCAGATATTGAACACTATCAAAATGAATATGAGAATGGGCGCACGAGAGGAATATTGTGGAACGATCCACTGGCTAACAAACTTGGCATGGTGGAGGATGGCCTATCTTATTCACCCATCAAGGTGCTTGCTCTAACTTTGCAAAGTTGTATTGGTCGCACATATTTTGCATCTGACCTCTTGCATTACTTCTACTTTGTTACACCATCTGCTTAGTTTAAGCATCATATATGATTATATGCCATACCTATCCATTTTATGTACCTATTCCATGTGTCGTCACACTATGTTTTTCCAGTCAAATGTTGTTCTTTCGTAATAGATGTCCAAAAGGAATAGGGTGAGTGCAGATCCTCAAGGAGTACAAACTAGGTATTTGGAAAAGGTAGTGGTACCTGTTAAATCAGATAGATCAGCAGCCACGAAAACACAGCCCAATTGTACCACACTTTACCCCTACTCCAAAGGCCAAACCCTATTAGAACTCATGGGAGCCCAGTATCAGTCTTGTCTATGATATCAATTCAAAATTTGAACTCCTAAATTTCTGCTTGTGCCTTACCTTCTCTCTTGTAAGAAAACTAATTTCAGATGAATCTCCTTGCTCAAAGGATCATACGATCTCAAAACAATAATGGGCTCTGCATTGCTCTTGTCAAGACCTCTCTCCCTTTTGCCTTGTAACGCTGTACTTAATTAATTGCTATTTGATTATGTATCATCGATGCACTTTTGAGCTTCATTATCCTCTGTTTCTTCCAATATTATTTGATCTATATTTACTCTTTGCAAAATGTAGAATAATGGCAACGCTTATAAAGAATTTTCTTTGGGGAATTTATTGAATTATCCTTTCATCAACATGGAGAAGGGCTTTGTCCAGCCCGTGTTAACATGTAATGTAAGTTCATCCTTCTCAAGCCTTCAAACTTTGTTCTAGTATATATTTGGATAGGCATCATTTCCTCCATCGCTGTTTGCTTTGTTGTTTACATCTGATTGGATGTTTGCAACAACTACCAGCTTCAAATTGTAGTTGTAAAACATGTTCCTATCTGCGAAAACAGATCCATTTATTTGCTTATATAATTGTGAAACATTTTACGTGTCTCCTTGTTTCTCTTTCGTAGTCGTATCTCTTACGCCAGCAGAACTTTAGGGAAGATAGTGAGCCAAACCATCTTGAGGACAGCGAGATGACCCCAAGGTCCTGTCTTGATGAAGACAATGAGTTGAAGCTACTCACCGGCAGGTTTGAGACAACCTCTCGTGCGTCGCTGCCTCAATCAGATTCGACTTCTTCATCCTCAACTTAAAGCGGAAAGGCTTGCTTCACTCAGCTCCGACTTGAAGTCAAAGATGCAATGAAGATGTCGAGGACTGCCGTGCACACCATCATGCCTTAAATCTAGTGTTGATGCATCTATCGTTGATACAATCGAGGTCTACTCAGCTTCTTCACTGTTTGGGGGCCGACTGGCCGAGCCTAGTGCCTTCAAGTGCTCTCGCTTTTGTATATTCTTTTGTCGGTAGCGTTTATTTGCAATCGGTGGCGAACTTTGATGCCCAAAGGATGTAATATGTGATAGTCGTGATAGCCTAGCGTAAGTTGCTTGCTTATTTATTTCCTTGTTGTCTTGTTTATTTGTTTGCTTGTGGTCATTGCGGTTCTTTTTCTGCGGTTTGCTAGTGACCTAATAACCTATTTTTAAAACTAGGCTACAATAACCATGGGCTAATATTTATTGTAGTGACCTTTGGGCCTCCTACGGGCCATAGAAACGATGGGCCTTCTACGGGCCAGAGAAATAGTGGGCCTTCATGGGTCAGAGAAACAATGGGCCTTCTACGGGCCATAGAAACAATGGGCCTTCTACAGGCCGTATCATCAATGGGCCTTATACGGGCAGTATGATAACATGGGCCAATAACAGGCCGCATTATGGCCGTAAAATGGGCTAGAGTTGGAATCGTCCGTTCATGGGCCGACCATAACGGGCCATCGTTAATAGGTTGTATTTCATGACGCTATGAAAACGGCCCAACGTATTAACGGACCACAAACGGGCCGACTGTAACCACGGGCTGAATTGGCCCACAAGAAGAAAATGACAGTAACAGGCCGTAAGTAAACGAATGCTGGAAATGATCCCAAGAATAAATGGGCTCTGAGAAGGTCGAAAGATAACATGGGCTGGAAATGGCCCAACAGAATAACGGGCCGTTAATGGGTATAAAGTGATGCCTTTGTTCATTACGGGCCGCCACCACGGGCCGTTAATGGGTGTAAAGTGATACATTTGTTCATTACGGGCCGCCACCACCACGGCCGTTAATAGGCCAAGAGTTACATAGGGCCTCATATGGGCGAAAAGACGTCATGGGCCATACATGGGCCGGCGAAAACGGGCTGGAATCATATTGGATGGCCCAGATGACGCTACTGGGCCTAATCGAATAGGGCGTAACGGGCCTTGGGTTAGCGGGCTGTAAATGGGCTATATGCAAACAGGCCATTAACAGGCTTTCCATGGGCCAGCCCGCCACCTTTTGACCAAGTCAAACGGGCCGGCCTTTTCACATGAATGGGCCTCCGTTGGGCCGTGCCATGTGTCGACGTATCATAGGCGCCTTCAGTCCAATGAGTGGATGACATCTGTCCCAACGATGAGCCGACACGCAGTTTCCTCCACCAATGATGATTTTACCGTGGAAAATCCCCATTGGTCGGGCTGTTAACGGTTATTGGATCCAAAACCGGACCCGATAGCTTAACGGCGTTCGTTATGGTGGATGCCACGTGTCGGTCACCCTTGACGAAAGCACTTCGTGACGCGATTTATCGTCATGGAAGTGGACACTTCCGTGATGATAATTTTGGTAATGTCATGGAACACTTCTCTGACGGCCGCAGTATGACTATCTTGATTCTGTCATAAAATCGTCATGGATGTACATGCATGACAAAAAACGCGACCTACTATGACAAACATGTATCATCACATAAGTGTATTTTTTTGTAGTGTTTTCCCCTCCTGATCTCCAGAAGCGGCCCTCTTCTTGCTATGGAAGGCCCCCTCTACACCTTTGCCCCTGGGCAAAAGGGTTTCGGTTTCCCCGAACACGGCGTCTGAATCGTCCTCAGGGCGGACATCTCCTTTGGGCTCCCCGCTCTCAACCCCCTCTGCAGACACCTGGTACGGTGTTGGAGTTAACATCTGCGTCAGTAGGGCGGACGCGGGGTCTTCGGGAAGGGGTGCCGGACACCAGATCAGCACCGCTTTCTTTATCCAGTTCTGTATAAGGACGGGTCATTTGGTATCTTGTCAAGAGATGCTTGAATGAAAGGTGTTCGGAGATTGAATACTTACCGGAGTGTCCGGATGATTGCAGTCAAGGCCAACGTCTTCAGTGGTGTCCGGCCATTGCTCTCGCTCCCCGAAATATAATCTCCACATCCCTTCGTGCGTACTGCCGAAGAAGTGCTGAAGAGTCCGCCGCCCTTCTGGATTAAACTCCCACATACAGAGAGGCCGCCGCTGACATGGCAGGGTCCAGCGGACTAGCATTACTTGAACAACGATTCACAAGTTCGATGCCCTTCTCGGTAAGGCTTCGGATACGACTTTGTAGAGTTTGCACCTCATTAGCGGACCCCCAGTATAATCCCTTATTGATGCATGAAGTAAGCTGAGTTGGAGGGCCGGGTCGGAACGCGGGCGTAGCTGCCCACTTGGAGCCCCGCGACTCGTTGACATAAAACCACCCCTGCTGCCATAGCTCGGAAGACTCGACAAAAGATCCTTCAAACCAAACAGCGCTGGCAAGCTTGCATATTATGACGCTGCCGCAGTCTGCCCGCTCCTCCTCTGTCACCCGTGGCCTCACGTCGAAAGTCTTGAGCCACAAACCATAGTGCGGAGGAATCCGGAGGAAGGCCTCACACGCGACGATAAATGTCAAGATGAGGAGAATAGAGTCCGAGGCCAGATCGTGAAAACCTAGCCCATAATATAACATGAGCCCCGGGACGAAGGGGTTAAGCGTGAACCTTAACCCATGGAGGAAGCGGGACACAAATACTACCCTCTCGTAGTTTTTGGGGGTGCGAATAATCTGCCCCTCGGCAGGAAGGCGATGAAGGATTTACGGGGTCAGTACCTGCTTCTGAGCCATAATATCCTCCTCCGTGACGGAAGAGGCCACCCACCGGCCTGAACGGCTGGACCCGGACATGATTGGGGTTGGTGGTGATTGGAACTCGAGGGCTAGAACTCGAGGTGGCTGGGGTTGAGGAAGAAGCAAGCACGGAAGAAGAAGATAAGTCTGGGTTCCTATATGAAGGCCCAGATTATCGAGCGTCCCCTCCTGGGTCTTGAAACTTACCTATCCCCAAAGAGTTGTACCCAGGGGACGGTTGGGTTACCCATACCTGCATTATTGAAAATCCCGCGAATAAGGGGACACGATCTCTGCTTTGACAAGACGTGCCAATAAAGCCGCCTCCAGTGACGTGGGGCGACGGGCTAGCCAACGGTTGGAAATAATAATCGGGCAGGCGTGATACAATGTCATAATCAGTTGTCAGCAGATTGGACTCGTGGAGTATTGTATTTTCTGCAAATTATATACACAGGTCCGGATACAATCGTCACATCCGAAGACTACCTTGGGGTTCGGAAGAAGCGGAACCCGCCTTACAATGCCGAAGACAATCTACGCGTCGGACTCCTCGTCATTGAAGCCAGGTTCAGGGGCTACTGAGGGAGTCCTGGACTAAGGGGTCCTCGGGCGTCCGGCTTGTTATCCATGGGCTGGACTGATGGCTGTGAAGATACGAAGGCCAAAGACAATACCCGTGTCCGGATTGGACTCTACTTGGCATGGAAGGCAAGCTAGGCGACCTATTATGAAGATTTCCTCCTATGTAACCGACCTCATGTAACCCTAGATCTATCCGGTGTCTATATAAACCGGAGAGCATAGTCCAGATAGACAGATTCATTACCATATTCACATAGGCTATACTTCTAGGGTTTAGCCATTACGATCTCGTGGTAGATCAACTCTTGTAACACTCATATTCATCAAGATCAATCAAGCAGGAAGTAGGGTATTACCTCCATAGAGAGGGCCCGAACCTGGGTAAACATCGTGTCCCCCGTCTCCTGTTACCATCGATCCTAGACGCACAGTTTGGGACCTCCTACCTGAGATCCGCCGGTTTTGACACCGACAAACGGAGCCTAAACGTTTTATGAATATTTTGTTTTCGTAAGATGACTTATGCACCTTGACGGAGGGAGTACTTAGTTCATTGGGTGACATTTGTTAGCACTTTTTTTGCTCTAGGTAGTTATTCCTTCCCTTACATTAAGTAAGATTTAAGTAGAACTTTTGAATAGGATTTCTGTTGCTAGGTCAAGCATGTAATGGTCATACATGATTAGTTTGCTGAACTTGTATTTGTGCTTCTAAACTTATCAGCTTCCTCCTCTCTTTTAGATGGGATGTGCCTTAGTCGGTCCTCTAAGCTGTACCAGTCAAAAATTGCACCGAAGCTATGGCTTCGGTCCCAATAGGTAGCTCAACTCGACTATTTTATTTACCGAGCCATGATCGGTCGTTCCGGTCCGGAGCAAGGCACGAGCAGGCAAAAAAGACTGCTTGGTGTGTCCACCTTTGGATACATGCCTCGGTGAAGGGATATCGCTGACGGTGTACTATATCGGTGGTGGCCCATCGGTCGGGAGGCCCATCAACCGCCCTCATGGCCCAGGAAGCCGGGGCCATGGGAGGCTCGACTTTTGGAAGATTATTCACCTTGGCGTGTAAGCCAAGGCCCCCTCGGTCGATCAGGGCTCTTGGTCGGTTAGGAAACCTATAATCTTAGGCCTTGTCGCCATTTATAAACTGAGGCTAGGGGTAGTTCGAGATTCATCTGACATCATTGTCATCATCTTGGTAGCAACATTCGACTCATATTGTAAGTTTGTAACCCCCTCACATGAGTCATTTTTTCACAACCAATCAAAACAAAGCAGGAGTTGGGTATTGCCTCGACCATGAGGGCCCAAACATGGGTAAAATTCTCATGTATGATCTCCTCTGAAACTTCCGGTCGCCCTGTCCACCCTACCGAGGCTACTCACGGTTTTTGGTACACTCAATCACAACCATATGACTCTTTTCAATTAATACAAAAATTCAAACTGATGAAGAAAGTAGGTCAATTATTTCAGCACTTTCTTCACGTCTAGATTATTTTAGGCCTTAGACATGGGGGGAAATAGATCACAGCTATTATTATTTTAATACTACATTAACAGGATCTTGAAATCCAGACCTCTCAACTCTGATACCATATTAAATTCTGTGCTCCTGTCAATTCAACCTGAAGTCCAAACCGATGAAGGAAGGCAGACAATATATGTCAACATCCCTAGCCTTGAACGATGCATTGGCAAACATGTATGTACTAATGCTAAACATACAAACAATTTGTTACGGACCGAGGCTATGCACGCACGTATCCTTCCCGTGATGATCCTCTCCTCTGATTTTTTTACTTGTGGGCCCCATCTAAATCCAAACCACCCCCATAACTTCCTATGATTTTTCTATTCCTATAAAATTCCTATCATATGAACCAAAGGAGCATAGGGCTCATTCGGTATAGGAATTTATTAGGATGGCACTTGCCACCCTAAGGGATTGACTTGCCTCATTCCTACACGCAAAATGAGGTTTGAGTGGATGTGTAGTTTCTCCAAAAAACATAGGAAATGAATAGTATTCCTATGGAATTCTTATACGCATTTCCTACAAACCGAATGCATATATAGAAATTTTTCCTCTAGAATCCGTATTTCTATGTTTTTCCTATAAAAATACTCCAAACCAAACGAGGCCATATTTCCCCGCGTTACTCAGTACCTTCCCCACCACCAATTCACTGCATGCATAGGTCTTGAATTACTCGCCTCTTGCCACCCGCGGTTGAGGCACATCCAGATGGACCATAGTTGCGGAACTGCCATGCTCCGCATTGACGTTGTCTGTTGTGAAACTCTAGCCTACGGACCTCAAGTACATGTTGTCCCTAGATTTTGACTAACAATATCTCATGACTCATATTGTTGCGAATGGCGTGCCGCAGCAGATCTTCAAGTACACATCGGTAAGGATCTTATGTTTGTGGTTGTAACTGCTCGTCTGTAAATTAAGCCCAGGCTAGGAAGAGAAGAACATGGAGAAATATATTAATACCACTTGCTCCAGTTATGTCGTAGGTGAATTAGATCATCTACAATGCAGAGGCGCCTCGTTGGACGCTTAGACAAAAAAATTCAATTAAAGAGGTAGCTTAGGTGTAGGAGTTTGTTTCTCAAACGCGTGGCCGCCTATTTGAGCGCTAACAAACTGATTTCTTCTTGTAAAGAATATGTTAGTGCCCGTTTAAAAATTAGTAAGAGAAAACAAAATAGGCAAGGCGCCCGACGACTGGTTCAACATCAACACCAACCACATTCCTGGGATTTGACGAGATTCGACTACAACAACCATGAATCAAAATCTTGGACCTTGGCTAAGCACCTCCGTTGTAGACGCCATTATTGACGTATAAATGTATTGCCTAGCTAGTTTCTTTCATCAAATTGGTCTTTTGGTTACATTGGTTAAAGCATGCACTTCTACATGATATCAGAGCCAAGGGGTCTTGAGTTCAAGACCCGATTGACGCAACTAAATTGCTGCCCACTTTCGGTCCATGTTTAGGCCTGAGGGAGCCACACATGAGGGAAAGTTTGCCTAGTCTCTTTAATCAGATTGGTATTTTGGTTGCATTGGTTAGAGCATGCTCTTCTACACCCATCCGCCTCTTGCCGTGGGTGTACCACCCCCACATGATTATTTTTGTACTTACTTTTTCCTATTTTTTATAAGTATTAGAACAAATTTGAACAAAAATAATCATATTTTTTAAAAATATCAGCAAATTCTAAAATGCAATTGAAATCAAGAGTTCGGGAAGTTCAGGAATAAAAGGAGCACACCCCCGCATGGTTCGAACCCTGGTATCGAGGATTGTCGCCGACGCGACTAACCAATCCACCCGCTGAAAGGACATGCGGTGCCCCCATGTGTGGTTTTGGTAATTGATGACATTCTCTATGGACTAATGGTTGCATTGAGTTATATTTGAAGGATTTGTCCATGGGCTTTTCTTGAAGTCCATGTGTTGGTTTCAAGGAGTTTATGAGTTGACCAAAGTGCTATTAAGGAATTATCCAAAGATTGGTCATGTGAGTGTTGTTCTTATTGCAAAGCATGTCTTGAAGAAGAAGATTGTGTGATCATTCATGTCTACCCAAGACATCATTCAAATGAAGAGAGTTGGAAAGATTCAACACACAAAGCATACAAGATGTACCGAGGGGTTAATTGATCCCATGATAAGGTAAGCATTGTCCATTACGCTTTGTGTGCTAACCCATGGTATTCGTGAGAGTTCATTATGGGGTTAGGTTGCGGTGTGCAAGTTCAAGTGGAGCAACACGAAGAGTGGCTCACCCATAATCTCTACTCCTAATGGACGAATTGGTTGAATAGTCCCACCATTTTCAACCGGTTTATTTTCAACCGGTTATTTTTCGTCTGGTTTTTTTTGTCCCACCTCCCACCACCCCCTTCCATCGGTTTTCCTCTTCTGTCCGGCGGCAATACCCAACGATTTATGGTAATCAATCACAATTAATCCACGTATGGAAAGGCTATAAACTCAGAAACCTCATCAATCCAGGTATGGTAAGGTCATGACTCAGAAAATTTCAAATATGGTAATTATATGGTAATAAATTTAAATTATCCTAAAGGCTATCAATCCAGGTATGGTAAGGCCATAACTCAGAAAATCTCGAATACGGTAATTATATGGTAGTAGATTTCAATTACCTCAAAGGCTATCTCTACTCGTAATGGAGGAGTCTGCGGTCGTGATGGTTTCGTTCGTCAGTCGTCGTCCCTTCCAATTATATCGTCGCACACGAAAAAGGAAACAGATCCCGTTTTCCGATCCTCTCCAAACCAAATCAATGATGGGGCACCCCTCAAAAGAAAACCAACGCCCACATCCTTTGGGACTTCCGAGCGAGAGGTCTAACCTCTGCTCGCACGCAGCCCGCCGCCGCTCCCATTGCAGAATGCCGTCGTCCTTTCGATGGCTCGTTGCCGCCGCCACCGTCCCGCTCGCTGCTGGCCACCTTGCTCGGCGCCTCCCAACGCCACCTCCCCTGCCTCCGTAATGGCGAAGGGTCCGATTCCATGGACACGGATCTGGTAGAGTGGTAGTGTTGAGAGGAGACCAAAGAAGGAGTAGGCGAATCAAGAAGCGCAGTTGCATCAAGTCAACTCCAAGTCACGGTACACTAATTATCTGGATTTTGTCAATCCTCCCGATCGTGCTTACGCATTGATGCAACTTTGCTGGCCAGTGAATTGAAACTGATTTGCGATCGAAGTAGTAAACCAATATAGCTTTATAGTTTTGGCGTACTCAGATGAAGCGACGGGTTCAGCAAACATGCAATTGGAGAAGTGTCTTGGCTGCTGGTCGTGTGGGGTTAATTAGCGCATGCATTGGCACAGCCATCCAGCTGCAACGGCGTGTTTTTTGTTTGGAAAATTTTCTTTGGTCAAATATGAGAATGCTCTTGGTGACCAAAATGCACTACTTCTCAATCTCTAGCTGGTTTACCTGTGTGATGTGTAAGTTTAGCTGACATGATGTTAAAATTGTAAGACAAGATCCTCAAAACCATGTTTACTATTTCAACAAAATTAGAGAAACTACCAGGATAAGCAATGCCTTGCTTGGTGCTGATTTCTCAAAATTAGCAAAAAAGAAAAAAAACCAAGTACATAAAAATTTGGATGTGCTCTAAGAGTCAAAGCGAGAAGCGAAGACCTAGAAACAATTAATCAAGCACGCAGATAATAAGGCAAACAATTAATAGGGATGCACATAATTAGGCATGCCGTTAATTAGGCATGTTATTAATTAATTAAGCAGACAGTTAATCATGCCGAATCAGTTTGAAAGCGTTTGTGGGCAAGGACGGCCAGTAGCTAGGCTATCGCTGCCATTGGTGACTGCCAACATGCTCTCAACGACATGGTTGGCCAGCGTTTGCCAACATAGATAACAACCACCACGCCTCATGACATGAGCGACCAAGCAGTCGTAAAGATAGATGATGACCGTCGTCCACACACTGATGGTTGCCGAAATGTTTGCGGGCGAGGATAACAGATGCCATAGAACAAGGTCAACGGTCGCGTGCTTGAGGACGACCAAGCACTAACGGTCAAGGGTGGGCATAAACAATCAACGGGCTCTCAGTTACATTGCAAAGCACCGAGCACCGCTTGCCAACATGGACAACGGCCACCATGCGCTCGCGACATGGGCAACCTAGCATTCACCAAGATGGATGAAATCTATGCTCCGCGGGATGTCCACTCGATGACGATGGCCGAAATGTTCGCGGGTGAGGACAACATGACACAACACTAGCTAGGTGGTTCATGCTATAGTAAAAAGGAAGAGTGTTCCAAAAACAAGAAGGAAAAAGAACTGAAGCCAAAGTGGTGCATGGTGTTGGAGAAAGTAAGAGTGTTCCAAATAATAAGAGAAAAAAAAGAAAGAAAGAGTATTCTAGGAAATAAGTAGGAACGAGAACTAAAGTTGCCGAGGAATGAGAAAGAAGAAGATGAGGCATCGATGATGAACACATTAATGTTGACGTGGTGCTGGTTGGTGCCAATTAAACGGATTGGCGAAGAGGCATGGAGTAGAAGACGTAGGGAAATATGAAGAAGAGAAGAACGACAATTATCCCTTCTAGCATATGTGGGATGGAGATGGAGCTTATTGATGACTAGGAAAGATCACTATAGTTATTTGTTGTTTTGTGTCAATAGTATGTGTTATTTTAACCCACTCTATTATATCGTAAACAAGAAAATTTCATCCTTACTACAATGCATGGCGAAGATGAGTTGGCTGTCATCTGTTTTTAAAGGAGGTGGCGCCAGTGAGAGAAAAAACGAGAAATGTCTCGCTACGGTGGAAAATCGGTCAAGAATGAGAGGTTCCGACAGAAAAAGGGAAGGTGCGTCATTGGATAGGGTTTTTGTGTTGAACCCGGATGTTACAGATATTGCGGATAGCCCGTAGCAACGCACGAGCGTTCTGCTAGTGGAGTATGGGGGAGCAATCAAGCTTGAAGCTTGCCTTCCATTGTGGTGTCAATGGAATTGTGAAGATATGCCGAAGAGTGGCTCACCCATAGTGGAGTATGGGGAAGCAATCAACTAGTCTTCATCGAGCCAACACAATCAAGAAAGGTGGTCCAACTTGAGGAAGTCAAGATCGTCATCATCTAGCTCAAGTGGACTATGTGCAAGGCAAAGTTTTTCCCTTGATAGTTTTCTATTTTACCGGTCTCATAGTGGTTGTTGGGAGACCGGGTTGTAGAATCGATTGTCGTACTATCAAGGGGGGCTCTCCAGTGAGTAACTTGATCGTATCGTTCGTCGAGAACTCAAACCATTGCATCCTTGCATCATCTCTCTTGGTTCTTGTTTGGTTATTCTCCTTGTGAGGTTTGGAGCTTATGGTCATCTTTATGACAAGCTTAAGTTCATCGAAAACCGATTTCATATGGATCTTCTTTTCTGTTTTCGGTGTTGGAGTTTTTACCGGTCTTTTTTGAGAAAGGGTTCTCACCATTTTACTTTGGGTATTTTCTCAATTGCTATTTCTTGATATTTCTATCAAGATTGTGTTTGATCTTGTCTTTAGCTTTCCAACAAACTTGATTTCGTCGAATTCGGAGCTCGTATGCGAAAGTTATGGTTGTTTTGTTCTTACCTGTTTTACATAGAGAGGTTGTACCGCCCCATAGAGAGGTTGTACCGGTTGACCGGTACAACCGGTGTTTGGAGCGGTTGTACCACTCCAGAATCGGTTCGGAGGTTGTACCGGTCATGTACCGCTCTACCACCGGACTAGTTTCTATTGTGGAGCGGTTGTTGGGCGGTTGTGGGCCGGTTGTACCGATTAGTTCAGTTTAACCGGTACTACCGGTTCCCCAGGCTGTTGTACCGCTTAGGTCTTTTTCCTACAGGTAGGTTTTTCCTCTGCTTTGACCGGTTGTACCGGTTCATGCACCGGTTGTACCGGTTCTACAGTTTTCTGCACATAACGGGCAAATTCATGGGGACCTATAAAAGAGGATCTCCTTCCCCATTGGACCCCATCTCTTGAGCTCGGGTTCTTCCCCCATTGTTGACCTTCTTCGAGCTTGTTATCTCTCAATCCCTCCATGGATTCTTGCTAGTTTTGGGGGGGAAAGAGAGAGGAGATCTAAATCCACATTTCCACCAATCACTGTCTCCTCTATATGGGGGAAACCCCTTGGATCTAGATCTTGGAGTTCTTGGTGTTCTCCTTCTTGTTCTTCCTCTGATTCTCCTCCCTAACATTAGTTGCTTTGGAGGGCTTTGGGAGAGAAGGACTTGGGCACTCCGTGTGCTCTTGCCATTGCATTTGGTGCATCGGTTTGAGTTCTCCACGGTGATACGTGGAAGTTACAAGTTGAGAAGCTTATTACTCTAGGGTGCTTGGTACCTTTGAGCTTGTTCATCTTGGGTGCTTGGGCGCCCTAGACAGTTGGTGGTGTTGGAGCTCAATCATTGTGGTGTAAAGCTCCGGTCAAGCGTCGGGGGTCTCCAATTAGGTTGTGAAGATCAACTCAAAGCAATTTGACGGGTTCCGGTGACCGCCCCCAAGGGTTGCCAAAGTGTACGGGTTCGGTGACCGCCCCCAAGGGTTGCCATTTGTACGGGTTCGGTGACCGCCCTCAAGGGTCCCTTAGTTGAATCATGGCATCTTGCATTGTGTGAGGGCGTGAGGAGATTACGGTGTCCCTAGTGGCTTCTTGTGGAGCATTGTGCCTCCACACACTCCAAACGGAGATTAGCATCCGCAAGGGTGTGAACTTCGGGATACATCGTCATCTCCGCGTGCCTCGGTTATCTCTTACCCGAGCCCTTTACTTACGCACTTTACTTTGTGATAGCCATAGTGTTTCATGTTATATATTTATCTTGCTATCACTTAGTTGTTTACCTTGCTTAGCATAAGTTGTTGGTGCACATATGTGATCATAGTTATTGTAGGTTTTGTGCTTGACAAATTAACCGCTAGGTTTATTCCGCATTTGTTTAAACCTAAACCGTAATTATTTTAAAGCGCCTATTCATCCCCCCACCCTCTAGGCGACATCCACGATCTAGAAGCGGCCGGAGCTAGTCTTCTCCGGGTTTTTCTTTGTTTTCACTTTTTATCTCCATTCTTTTCTTTTTTTATTCTCTATTTTTCTTTCTTTCTTTCTTTTTGTTTGTCATTCTACATTTGTATATACATGTTCAATATTTTTTTAAATACTTTTTTAACATTTTGAAAATACCTATTCAACATTTTTATATACATGGTCAACTTTTTCAAAATACTTGTTCAACATTTTCCTTTTTTCCATTCTACATTTTCGTATATATCAAAAACATTTTTAATAACTGATCAACATTTTTTGTATACACGTTCAACATTGTCCCAATGCTTATTCAACATTATTCAAATATTTGTTCAACATTTAATACTTATGTCAACATTTTTCAAATACTCATTCAACATGTTTTAAATATTTATTCAACTTTTTTTAATATATGATCAACATTTTAATACTTATTCAACATTTTTCAAATACTTGGTTTCAAATAATCGATCGGACCTCGCGTAAAGCGAGACATATCAGCGCCCCTCGGCCGTGTCACGATATAACCCCACGAAATCATGCTAGGTGGGCCGAGCCCACCATGAGGGAGTCTATCGGGCTGGGCCGCGAAAGCGCTTGATTCTCCGTCCTTCCTACCCGGGCCTGTTGTGACTCTGCCACAGCGACGCCGCAGCCGCAGCCCCTTCCATCGCCGACGGAACCATGGAGCGCGCCCGCGGCGGATAAAATTGGGCGCGGGCGGGAAGGAGACGACCGAAATTCCACAGACCGCTCCAAACCCCACCCACGCCCCTCCCCTCCCCTCCCCCGAAACTCCGCCGCCGCCGCCGCCGGTCGCCATGGAGAGGAAGCAGGCCGACTACAGCAACCTGGTAAGCACCCCGCCGCCCCCATCCGATTCGATTCGCCCCCGTTGGGGGCCGTGGACCTGACTGGTTTGGCGAGCGGCGGCCGCGTGCGTGCAGGACGAGAGGTACACGATCCAGGGAGAGAGGTACCAGGGCCAGCAGTACAGCCACATCTACTACACCCGCCTCCACCACATGCGCACCCTCCTCCACGCCCTCGTCCCCTCCCGCAAGCCGCACGTCCCCGGTAAGGAACCCCTCCCCCCTCTCCCCCCCAATCGATGCTTTGGAGAGTTCAGCATGACTTGTCTGGGGGTAGTTATGGGTAGAAATTGTTTCCAGAGTATTGCCTGATATCGGTGTTTGCTGTGAATTTGTGATACAGTATGTATGGCTTGTTGAGTTAGGGTTTCTCTGCTGAAATGTTGCTCTCTAATCCATGGACAGTTGATTACTGGTGGCTCCACAAGATTTGGCAAATGCGGTTGTGACTTGTGAGTGTCGAATTTTAGGCCCTTTGAGCTCTGTTTAGGTTAAGCAGCTCCGGACATTGATTAGCCAATTAGGGTCTCCTGTGTGTGTTCAGGCTAATGTCTAGTTTAGATTGTTTTCTTTTATAAAGATCTGGAACTGGTAGCTATCAAATGCTTTGGTTGGTGTGCAATTGAAGTTGGGGGTGAAAACCATTTCACTTGGCTGTAGTGCTCTGTGGCATATGATCTTTTCAATGGAGTTAATATTGCTAAGAGCACCATCATTTTGTAGTTAGAATCTAGGGGTATGTTTACAGCCCGTCTCCTTGTTAGCAAGATTGGAAATTTGGATCCAGTTTCCGGGGGTTTACTGATTCGAATCCTCAACATGAGTTTTGGTGTTGTGTAGTTACATTTTCTTCATGCTAGTGGATCGCACAACATTTGCTCTCCTTTTGTGAATTAAGAATGAATTGTAGTCACTCATTTTTCCTACGTTACAGTCACTACGGTGCTTGGACTCGAAGAAGGAAAAGATTGTGTGCTTGTTGGGACTTTATACAAGCACATGAAACTGAAGCCTTCTATTCTCGATGAATACTCAAAGGAGGTAATGTAGCATTATGGTAGTGCTTCCACGGGTTCTTATATGATTCCTGTGTGTAAAAAATCTGATGTGCTTCTGCATGAACTTTCTGTGCTGCAGAGGTCGGCAATCCCTCTTGTTAAGCCACACAATTTCATGCATTCTGATGATAATCTTATTCTGGAAGATGAAAGTGGAAGAGTTGCACTTGCAGGAGCCATACCTCCAGCAGCTTATGTGACTGGTAAGTTTGACTGTCGCTTAAAAGACTTGGCATGCTGCAAATTCAAGGCTTGTTTCTTTAGCGCTGTACAATTTGTTCTGTACTTTTAACCAGGATGTCATGTTCTTCGGAATAACACTTGATCATCTACAGGAGTTGTAGTAGCTCTTCATGGGAAGGAAACAAGTGCTGGCAACTTTCTTGTTGAAGATGTTATGGAGGCTGGTCTTCCTCCTCAAACTGTGTTGCCTAGCATAAGTAATATTTTCCGTATCCTGCGGCGCTCATTCCTGCATATTTTTCCATGTTGCTATAAATTTCCAGTTGTGTTAAAATTGCTCTGGAATCACATCCATTTCTGTTACAGATGAGGACAAGTATGTTGTTTTTGTGTCGGGATTAAGTGTCGGGAGCAGCACATTCAATCCTCTGCAGTTCCAACTTCTTATCGACCATATCACTGGGCATTTGGGTGATGAGAATGTATGTCATTTGTCATCATAAAATATAAGAATATTATTGCTCGAGTGAGACACTAATTCCTGTGATCTCTCTTAAAATTAATTAGGAGCAAACCATAGCATCGAAGATAGTTCGTGTTGTGGTTGCTGGAAATTCAGTACATATTGCACCAAGGTTCTTGAATGGCCAGGTAATGGCATTGCATTTCACATGTTTTTGGGCCACTTCATGAATCGCTTAGTAATATGTACCATATCTTTCAGACGGTAGCTGCAAAAGATCAACCAAGGATAGCTGAGCCAATCAAAGAACTGGATATAATGCTGACTCAGGTTCAACTGTTTTACCTTTTCCCTTCAAATTTTGCCAGTGCGGTTGCTCTGGTCTCTGTTGTAGATCTTGATGTAATCCATTTCCTCTGCAGTTGGTGGCATCATTACCTGTAGATATAATGCCAGGGTGTAATGATCCGGCGAATTTTGCTTTGCCTCAGCAGGTGGGCTCTTGATGCAGATGAATGACTATTGAATTGTATATTAGTACCAATCAGTTGTAGTATCTTTTGTGCATGCATAACTGACTCATATCTTAACTTATTGTAGCCTTTGCATAGATGCCTTTTCTCTGGAGCATCCACCTACAATACGTTCTCATCATGCCCAAATCCACATCAATTCGATCTTGACAATGTCAAGTGAGTGGTACTCCTTCAACTTCCTATAAATGAAAGCAACTTTGAGATTTTAATGCAAGAAACTCTGTATGTAGGTTTATTGGAACATCTGGCCAGAACATAGATGACCTCTACAGGTACTCGGATGCCAAAGATAGGCTGGAGTTCATGGAAAGGACGCTGAAATGGCGCCATCTTGCTCCGACTGCACCAAACAGCCTAGGTAACTCATTAGGCATTTCAAACTTTAGTGCCTTAGTTGTAATGATGATATTGTTGGGTAAAATGACCTAGTGCCATTATCATCATTCATTTATTTTACCTGAATTTCATGTTTTAATGATCATTTGGTAGTTATGTTATCTAAAGCTGGATGATCCTTACATACCTATCTGTTTCGTCCAGGATGTTATCCATACACAGACAAGGACCCTTTCCTCGTCGAAACTTGCCCCCACGTTTACTTTGTTGGGAATCAAGATAGATACGAGACCCGATTATTGAAAGGTACTACTTGAAGCGAAACCCATATGTCGTTTCAGCACCCAACTTAACACCCTTGTTATCCAGGAACGGAAAAGCAGCAAGTCAGGCTAATCAGCATTCCAAGATTTTGTGAGAGTGGAATCGCCGTCATGGTATGTGCTGGTAGCTCTGCATCTGTCACTTTATAATCTATGAATGGTTTGATCTGTTACTTATACAAAGTAATAATAATAATTTGTATAAAGTAAACAAAAGGCTAGCTATGAAACCATAAGCTTCATGCCTTTCTTCTGTTGTTATGCCACCTTCTGTCGAATTGTATATGGAATGTGTGGTGGTAGTTTGCTGACAAGCATATCCGTATGTTAACACAGCTCAACTTGAGGAACTTGGAATGCAGCACCTTGAGCTTCTCAACAAGCTTCGACGCCTGACTTCGCTCTATGAATGGAGTCAACACAGAAGGGTCTGGTGTAGTGTCCACTGCGCAGATCCTAAACTTGAAGTTTAAGGTTTCACGAGGGATCAGACTATGTGTGTGGCCCGTAGAGGCTCGTGTAAGGGCTACCTCGGAATTATGTATTTGTAGCTTAGCAGCTTGTAGGCAAAAACGTCTTATATTTTGAGATGGAGGTGGTAGATGTGATGACCTAGGTTTATCCAAATGTACCTATTGGTAGCCCTGTGCCTCGGAGCGGACCCTCGGTGTAGCTAACAAACAAATAGAAGAAGCTCGTGCTTCTTTTCCCAGTATTTTCTTGCCATTAGTTTTAGCAAATGTATCAGTCTTCTCCGAAACAGATTGTGTTCTTGTGCATCATATACTCCCTCCGTTCCAAATTACTTGTCACAGAAATGGATGTATCTAGAACTAAAATACATCTAGATACATCCATACCTGTGACAAGTAATTCGGAACGGAGGGAGTACCTGTCTGGGAGCACACCCGCAGGTATCCAGACCGGCAGCCGAGGCTGGCGATGCTGCGTTCACCAGGTGGCAGAATATTCGAGGGCATCTTCTGTTTCTCGTAAAATCATAACCGTCCCTGATTTCATTTGTGCGCCCTGTTTTTCTATATTCTCCGAACAAGTATTTGTTACTCCTTGTGTTTCGATTTATAAACAGTTTTCTGAACTGGATGCATATAAACGCGTTTTGGTGTGTTTGTTCACTAGTTTCAGCCCTTTCGCAGTCCATATTCAAATATCGGAAACAACTTTATAATTGATTTGGAACAGAACAGAGGTGACATTGTACTGTTAAAAAGCGGTGCTAGCTTAAGCTTCCCTTGTTCCTGGATGCTACCTTTGCAAGTGAAAAGCAGAAGCACTCGTTAGCTCGGGATTTAATCTCGCGATAATCGCGAAATGAAACCAGCCTCTCCCAATCTGTTTTTTCTGAGAGCCAGGCCTCTCTCTAATCTGAAAACCTCTCCCAAATTCCGAGGATCTCCGCTCAGTCTGTGGCTGCAGCTCGTCACAGCAAACTGACAAAACCAGAGCTGAGCGTATCCGCACCCGCACCCGCACCTCCTCCCTCCCTCGCCATGGCTGCACTCTCCCCCCACCTCGCCGCGACCCGCCCGCTTCCCCCCGCTCTTCGCTCCCCTGCCCGCCTGCTTTCGCCGGCGGCCTCCAGCGCCCGCATCGCGCTCCGTCGGTCCAGGTGCGTTCCGTATGGTGCCCTCCCCACCCCCCTTCCTTACCCTAGCGTTCCTTCTAACAACGGGCATTGGCCGGAGACAGGGGAGATACCATCTTTGAATTCTTGATTAATTCCTGGCGTATTTGGAGTTGCGGCGGCCGTGCGGGCATCCCATCTTGCCAATACGGCGGGTGCAGGGGAAGAAAGGGGGTGGAGTTCTGTGATCTGTAGGTTTCGTGATGTTGTAAGTAGAAATGAACTGAAATAATTGACCACATTAACCCCCCACCCTCCTCATGCTAGCCAATTAGCTGTGCCAGTCTTGGAAAGACGTAGCATATCGTAGTGATTTATGCCGTGCTTCATGATGCATCGAGGTCAATCAGTCTTAGGAGTACCTGACATGCTAGTATGTAGGAGTATTTTGTACTGATTTTGGTAAAGGAAAAAAAAAATCATAGAATGCCTTGAGAAATGATTCAGGGCAAAAGAATGTTGAATCTGTAAAGGGAATACTGTAGGATTAGTTTTACAGTGAAAAACAGGAATTAGTATGGATTGCAACCGGCTTCTGCTCAATACATACTCAGCTAAGCTGCGGCACCGCTCAGTAGGCATGGGCCTATTTTCCCGGAATGTTGACGCGATGTTTCTAGACCAGGGTGGAGGCAGAAGCAGGTTACTGTTCGCCTAGAATCCGTCTGCTCTCAACCGTTATATTTAGAAGACCAGCGGTTATGATTGATGCTTGAGTTCAGTTCAAATCGATACACCATATAGTATAGATATAGACGAGTTTCGTTGTTTGGCTTATCTGATGCACCTATGTGGATAGAATTGGTCATCTGTGGCTTCGCAAAAGTGAGATAGCTGCTAACTGCGAAAGAATCGCCTGCATGTTTGATACATCATATGCCACTTGGAAATATTTAAGTCGTGACATGGTCGTTGAGAGAGCCCATATGTTCATTGCTTGTCTCGGCGCAGGCTAAGAGAATGGGCCCTGGAACTTGAATGCGTATAGGCAAGGGCACCCATCTGTGCCCATACGCACATCGGTTGTCTCCATGTTAAGTGAAAGGGCAAGGAAACCTATATCAGAGCCTTACACATCGGTTGTCACTCTCGTTGTTTTGTACTGCAGGCATCCTTACCCTTTGGCAAGAAATTCCGGGTGGTTTCAGAATGCAACAAGGTTGAGGACAGAAGACCCAAAGAAGGCTCTGTTTGCATCAGATTCAAATTCTCCTAACACCGAGGTTTCAAAACAGAGCAGCACTGGTGACGTCAGCGCTTCTCCGGATGGCCCGCCAGTCCTCACCATTTTGGCCGGTATCGTTGTGTTCTTCCTGCTCTTATGGGTTATCGGATCAATCTTCACCTGGATTGTCGGCCTGGTCTTCGGGGCTGCGAAATCTTAGATGTCCATCAATCATAGGATAGTTCTGCACCTTTTCAGTTGTATATACACTTGTCCCCGGCTGCTGTTTGACGATAGCCCTGGATCATTGCATCCTCTGCTGTCATTTCCAGCCGAAATTCTTGAATAATTTATCACATATTTCTAGCCAAACGTCATGGATTACCGCGTTTCACGCTGTTATTTCTAGCCATATCTCTGGCTCATGGCAGCAAGTGCTGTTATTTTGGAGAAAGACAGTGCCTGTGTTTGTTCCATTTCTTCTTTGCTGCTGCGCGCCTACTTTTGCTGCCAGATTATTGCAAGCGCGTAAACTTTCCCCTTTGCTTATTGATGAGGTGCAATCGAACTTGATCTGAATTTGGATTTCTTTTACCTGAACTTAGTTACTGCAATCATTGTGATGCCTAGATGCATCAGTAGAGGCGATGGCATGCCTAGATGCAGGCTGCTATTGGGCTCTATCCCTGTGCCTGTTGGTGTTTGGATTGTCACCGAAGTCCATCCTAGGAATTCTTTGGTCATGGCCGAACCATTGGTGTCCTTGTTTCGATGACTGCTTGCTTTTTTATCTTTTGATGACTAGTTCATTTTGTCGAGCTGATGTTGGCCAATTCACAGCATGATAATAGTATAGCTAGCTTCTGGCCATATGAACATGCCATGTCATCAAGAGTTAGCATTATTAATTACTTATACAATAGTGTTGACTATATACAACCATTTCTCACTTTCTCTCAAATCTCTTTCCTCGCATTATTACTACCTAGGAGGACACGTAGAGGTGGGCTCTTGCATAAGAGCCCACTCCTTTAGAGCATCTCCAATAGATGGTCCAAATTTTGACGGTCCAAAACCGAAGATGTAAAATTTGGACCGCCAAAAAGTGCGTTTTGGAGCTCCGAAAAAGGGCCAACTCCAACAGATGGTCCAAATTCATGGTCCAAAAGAGGAACTCCAATAGATGGTCCAGAACCGGCCAGCAGACGCGTGACTGCTGTCCAGCCATTGTATAGTCGCACATATTGCATAAAACATGTTTTAAAACAACATAAAAGAATTTCATGTCCACAATATCAAATTATTACATAGTTCTTCAGATCCAGGAGATGAAATGCAACACAAATACAACATAGTTTTGCACAATACAAAATAGTTTTGAACAAACAAATAATGAATCTATGCGGATCTTCATGCCATTTCCAATGCTCTTCCATCAAATCTTTCTGGAGTTGGTCATGCACATCGGTGTCTCTAATCTCGCTGTACACCTTCATGAAACGTCTGATGCGCTCCTCTTTGCGCATGGGGTTAACACGAATGCCCATCAACTGATAGAAGTTGTAATCTAAATTTTTTCCACGCTCGTTCTCAATGATCATGTTATACATGATCACGCAAGCGGTCATGATGTACCAAAGGATCTTTTGATCCCAAAATCTAGATGGTCCTCGCAGAATAGCAAATTGGGATTGCAAAATCCCAAATGCCCTCTCAACATCTTTTCTAGCCGCCGCTTGTGCATTATGAAAGATAAGTTCTTTCTTACCTTCAGGTTTTGCAACCGGCTTGACGAATGTACTCCACCTCGGGTAGATCTCATCTGCAAGATAGTACCCATAGTTGTAGGTGCGGCCATTTGCTTCGAAGGTCACCGGTGGTGCTTCTCCATTTGCAAAGTTGGCAAAGAGAGGTGACCAGTCGAGCACGTTGATGTCGTTGCAAGAACCGGGCATACCAACATATGTTGGGGAACGCGGTAATTTCAAAAATTTCCTACGATAACGCAAGATCTATCTAGGTGATGCATAGCAACGAGAGGGAAGAGTGTGTCCACGTACTCTCGTAGACCGAAAGTGGAAGCGTTTAGTTAACGCGGCGATGTAGTCGAACGTCTTCGCGATCCAACCGATCCAAGCACCGAACGTACGGCACCTTCGCGTTCAGCACACGTTCAGCTCGATGACGTCCCTCGTACTTTTGATCCAGTTGAGGCCGAAGGAGAGTTTCGTCAGCACGGCGGCGTGGTGACGATGATGATGAAGTTACCGACGCAAGGATTCACCTAAGCACTACGACGATATGAGCGAGGTGTGTAACTGTGGAGGGGGCACCACACACGGCTAAAAGATCAACTTGTGTGTCTATGGGGTGCCCCCTGTCCACGTATATAAAGGAGGGGAGGGAAGAGGTGGCCGACCCAAGGGGGGCGCGCCAGGTGTGGGGAATCCTACTAGGACTCCCCAGTTCAAGTACGATTCCACTCCTCTTTCCGATTCCTAGTAGGAGAAGGATGGAAGGAGGAAGAGGGGAGAAGGAAGGAGGGGGTTGATACGTCTCCAACGTATCTATAATTTTTGATTGTTCCATGCTATTATATTACGCGTTTTGGATGTTTATGAGCTTTACTCTACATTTTTATATCATTTTTGGGACTAACCTACTAACCGGAGGCCTAGCCCGAATTGCTGTTTTTTTGCCTATTTCAGTGTTTTGAAGGAAAGAAATATCAAACGGAATCCAAACGGAATGAAACCTTCGGGAGCGATCTTTTTGAAACAAACGCAATCCACGAGGCTTGGAGTGGACGTCAAGAAGCAGCCGAGGCGGCCACGAGGCATGAGGGCGCGCCCTAGGGGGGTAGGCGCACCCCCACCCTCGTGGCTCCCCTGAAAAATTCATCCTACCACCTGGGGGTAGTTACCCCACATGTCTCATATACCACCTTATGGTAGTATATATTCTACTTTATCATTTTAAGTATGTTCATATACTATATATAAGATACTCCAAAGTGGGTTACATGAAAAATTGCAAGTTAGCCCATGATTTTTATTATATTTGTGAAATACGTATATATTTGTACGTAAAAAGAGCATACTCAAAATACGATACATACTACCAAAAATAGTATATATACTACCTAAACATTCTTATATACTACATCCTCGCTGTACATACTCTCGATTTGATAGATAGTACATACAACATACAAAACTCAAGTGGTGGTAACTACCACTGGTGGTAGATAAAATTTGTCCTATATATATATATATATATATATATATATATATATATATATATATATATATATATATATATATATACACACGCATTCTCAAAACATTCAAGAGCACCATGAAAAACTATTTCCACTGCGACAACCTTCTATATCCGCGAGAACCCATCTTGGAGCCTTCGCCGGCGCTCCGTCGGAGGGGGAATCGACCACGGAGGGCCTCTACATCATCTCCAAGGCCTCTCCGATGAGTTGTGAGTAGTTTTCCATAGACCTTCGGGTCCATAGTTATTAGCTTGATGGCTTCTCCTCTCTCTTTGAATCTAATACAAAGTTCTCCTCGATCTTCTTGGAGATCTATTCGATTTAACTCTTTTTGCGGTGTGTTTGTCGAGATCCGATGAATTGTGGGTTTATGATCAAGTTTATCTATGAGAAATATTTGAATCTTCTCTGAATTATTTTATGTATGATTGGTTATCTTTGCAAGTCTCTTCGAATTATCAGTTTGGTTTGGCCTACTAGATTGATCTTTCTTGCAATGGGAGAAGTGCTTAGCTTTGGGTTCAATCTTGCGGTGTCCTTTCCAAAGATGCAGGGCAGCAAGGCACGTATTGTATTGTTGCCATCGAGGATAAAAAGATGGGGTTTATATCATACTGCATGAGTTTATCCCTCTACATCATGTCATCTTTCTTAATGTGTTACTCTGTTCTTCATGAACTTAATACTCTAGATGCAGGCAGGAGTCGGTCGATGTGTGGAGTAATAGTAGTAGACGCGGAATCGTTTCGATCTACTTGTTGTGGACGTGATGCCTATATACATGATCATGCCTAGATATTATCATAACTATGCACTTTTCTATCAATTGCTCGACAGTAATTTGTTCACCCATCGTAATAATCATGTTATCTTGAGAGAAGCCACTAGTGAAACCTATGGCCCCCCGGGTCTATCTTTTATCATATAAATTTCCCATCTACTTTTATTTGCATCTTTACTTTCTAATCTATATCATAAAAATACCAAAAATATTTATCTTATCTTATTATCTCTATCAGATCTCACTTTCGCAAGTTACCGTGAAGGGATTGACAACCCCTTTATCACGTTGGTCGAGGTTCTTGTTTGTTTGTGTAGGTATGAGGGACTTTTGAGGAGCCTTCTACTGGATTGGTACCTTGGTTCTCAAAAATTGAGGGAAATGCTTACACTACTTTGCTGCATCACTCTTTCCTCTTCAAGGAAAACCAACGCAGTGCTCAAGAGGTAGTAAGAAGGATTTCTGGCGCCGTTGCCGGGGAGGTCTTCGCTCAAGTCAAGACATACCAAGTACTCATCTCCCTCGCATTACATTATTTGCCATTTGCCTCTCGTTTTCCTCTCCCCACTTCATCCTTGCCGTTTTATTCACCCTCTCTTTTTCGTTCACCTCTTTTTCGCTTGCCTCTTGTGCGCTCGTGTGTTAGATCGTTTATCTCGTTGTCATGGCTAGTCCTCCTATCCTCGTTATTACTTCCGAGCATGAAGTTCTTAATTTTAAACAAAAATGAGGAGAAAATCTAAAAGATGCTTGGCATAGAATTTGCAATGCTCAAAATAGATCTACTAGGAAGCTCTCTACTTTCATTCTTCTTCGCAATTTTTATGTAGGCATTACTCCTTGGAATAGATGCATCCTTGATACCATTATCGGAGGGGATTTCTTGTGTAGCCATACTTTTGATGCTTATAATGCTATGTTAGATTTGTTTGGCCCATCACCTCTTTTGGTTAATGGAACTGTTTTAACTTTGGAACATGTGATGCAAAGGCTTGAAATTATTGAAAATAAAGTTGCAACTATTGAGTTGATTGAAAATTTGTATAAAAAGATTCATAACCAAATTACCCAATATGGATCTAGGGTTGGAGTTACTTTGAATTTTTTTAAAGAAAAAGAACCTATAGTTAACGAAAGAATAGATCTAGATTCTACGAGAATCGGTAAACTTGAGGATATTATTACCAACTTAGGGTCGGCCTTTTCATCCGTGAAAAATACTCCGACTCCTCCTACCAAAACTACTAAATTTATTTATGTTCCTAAAAATAAGGGTGAATCTTCTAGTAAGGAAAATGCGGATCTCAAATCAATAGGTGTTCACCCCAATTGTCTTTCTATAATAAAGGAACCTTTTGCTTTAAATGAATTTCTCGATTTCTTGCCTAGGAGTTTAATCATTGCTAAAAGGAAAGAAACTCCTAAAAGCTATAATTGCTCTATTGAAAATTTGAATACCAAAGATGGCAATACGTAGATTTATTCTCGCTTTTATGCCTAGCTAGGGGCGTTAAACGATAGCGCTTGTTGGGAGGCAACCCAATTTTATTTTTGTTTCTTACTTTTTGCTTCTGTTTAGTAATAAATAATTCATCTAGTTTCTGTTTAGATGTGGTTTTATGTTTTAATTAGTGTTTGTGCCAAGTAGAACCTTTGGGAAGACTTGGGTGAAGTCTTTATGATCTTGCTGTAAAAAACAGAAACTTTAGCGCTCATGAGATTAGCTGCCATTTTCACTGGAGAGTGCTATTTAGTTGATTCTTTTTGCAGATAATTAATAGACAAATTCCTCACATCCAGCAATTTATTTTAGAATTTTTGGAGTTTCATAAGTACTCTAAAGTTACAGATTGCTACGGACTGTTCTGTTTTTGACAGATTCTGTTTTTCGTGTGTTATTTGCTTATTTTGATGAATCTATGGCTAGTATCGGGGGGTATGAACCTCTGTTGGAAAAGGCAGTGCCTAGGAGGCGCTTAGGCATGCCTAGGCGCTAGGCGATGGCCAAACGCCTCACCTAGGGCATAAATGGAAGTCTAGACAGGATAAGCAACAAATTGTTTACCCAAGCGAGAAATCATGCCATATTGCACTAAAATGCCAAACATGACACATTCAAATAGTAGTAGCTAGTAGTTAACTTATTTATCTGACTTAAATTAACATCAATACACATATATTTACCCCAATAACCCTGATAGTAGAAGCTATATTACCTCCTAGGCCGCGCCAAGGGCGCTTAAGCACCGCCTAGGCACTAGGCAAAGGCCAACCGCCTCGCTTACGCCTACCGCTTTTTTCAACCTTGGTATGAACCATAGAGAAGTTGGAATACAGTAGGTTTAACACCGATACAAATTAAGAATGAGTTCATTACAGTACCTTAAGTGATAGTTTTTCTTTCTTGCACTAACGAAGCTCATGATATTTTCTGTTAAGTTATGTGTTGTGAAGTTTTCAAGTTTTGGGTAAAGATTTGATGGATTATGGAATAAGGAGTGGCAAGAGCCTAACTTGGGGATGCCCAAGGCACCCCAAGGTAAAATCCAGGGACAACCAAAAGCCTAAGCTTGGGGATGCCCCGGAAGGCATCCCCTCTTTCGTCTTCTTCCATCGATAACTTTACTTGTAGCTATATTTTTATTCGCCACTATGTGTTTTGCTTGGAGCGTCTTCTATGATATGAGTCTTTGCTTTTTAGTTTACCACAATTATCCTTGATGTACACACCTTTTGATAGTGACACACATGAATCGAAATTTATTAGAATACTATGTGCTTCACTTATATCTTTTGAGCTAGATAGTTTTGCTCTAGTGCTTCACTTATACTTTTTAGAGCACGGCGGTGGTTTTATTTTGTAGAAATTGTTGATCTCCCATGCTTCACTTATATTATTTTGATAGTATTTTAGAACAGCATGGTATTTGCTATGGTTACAAATTTGTTCCTAATATGATGGGCATTCAAGTTGGGTATAATAAAAACTATCATATAAAGTGCATCGAATACTATGAGAAGTTTGATACTTGATAATTGTTTTGAGATATGAAGATGGTGATATTAGAGTTATGCTAGTTGAGTAGTTGTGAATTTGAGAAAAACTTGTTCTAAAGTTTGTGATTCCCGTAGCATGCACGTATGGTGAACCGTTATGTGATGAAGTCGGTGCATAATTTATTTATTGATTGTCTTCCTTATGAGTGGCGGTCGGGGACGAGCGATGATCTTTTCCTACCAATCTACCCCCCTAGGAGCATGCGCGTAGTACTTTGTTTTGATAACTTGTAGATTTTTGCAATAAGTATGTGAGTTCTTCATGACTAATGTTGAGTCCATGGATTATACGCACTCTCACCCTTCCACCATTGCTAGCCTCTCTTGTGCCGCGCAAATTTCGCCGAATTCATACACCCACCATATACCTTCCTCAAAACAGCCACCATACCTACCTATTATGGCATTTCCATAGCCATTCCGAGATATATTGTCATGCAACTTACCACCGTTCCGTTTGTTATGACACGTTTGATCATTGTCATATTGCTTTGCATGATCATGTAGTTGACATCGTATTTGTGGCAAAGCCACCTTTATAATTCTTTCATACATGTCACTCTTGATTAATTGCATATCCCGGTACACCGCCGGAGGCATAGAGTCATATTTGTTCTAAGTATTGAGTTGTAATTTTTGAGTTGTATGTAAATAAAAGTGTGATGATCATCATTATTAGAGCATTGTCCCAAGTGAAGAAAGGATGATGGAGACTATGATTCCCCCACAAGTCGGGATGAGACTTCAGACTTTATAAAAATAAAAGAGGCCAAAGAAGCTCATAAAAAAGGAGGCAAAAGAAGCCCACCAAATAAAAAAAGAAAAAAAGGGAAGAAAATAATAATAATAATAATGAGAGAAAAAGAGAGAAGGGACAATGTTACTATCCTTTTACCACACTTGTGCTTCAAAGTAGCACCATGATCTTCATGATGGAGAGTCTCCTATGTTGTCACTCTCATATACTAGTGGAAATTTTACACTATAGAACTTGGCCTGTATATTCCAATGATGGGCTTCCTCAAATTGCCCTAGGTCTTCGTGAGCAAGCGAGTTGGATGCACACCCACTTAGTTTCTTTTGATGAGCTTTCATACACTTATAGCTCTAGTGCATCCGTTGCATGGCAATCCCTACTCACTCACATTGATATCTGTTAATGGGCATCTCCATAGCCCGTTGATATGCCTAGTTGATGTGAGACTATCTTCTCCTTTTTGCATTCTTCACAACCACCATTCTATTCCACATATAGTGCTATGTCCATGGTTAACGCTCATGTATTGGTGAAGATTGAAAAAGTTTGAGAACATCAAAAGTATGAAACAATTGCTTGGCTTGTCATCGGAGTTGTGCATGATTAAATACTTTGTGTGATGAAGATAGAGCATAGCCAGACTATATGATTTTGTAGGGATAACTTTCTTTGGTCATGTTATTTTGAGAAGACATGATTGATTTGTTAGTATGCTTGAAGTATTATTATTTTCATGTCAATATTAAACTTTTGTCTTGAATCATTTGAATCTGCACATTCATGCCACAATAAAGAAAATTACATCAAGAAATATGCTAGGTAGAATTCCACATCAAAAATTCTGTTTTTATCATTTATCAACTCGAGGACGAGCAGGAATTAAGCTTGGGGATGCTAGATACATCTCCAAGATATCTATAATTTTTTATTTTTCCATGCTATTATATTACCCGTTTTGTATGTTTATTGTTCCCAGCCCGAATTGCTGTTTTTTTTGCCTATTTCAGTGTTTCGAAGGAAAGAAATATCAAACAGAGTCCAAACGGAATGAAACCTTTGGGAGCGATCTTTTTGGAACAAACGCAATCCAGGAGACTTGGAGTGGATGTCAAGAAGCAGCCGAGGCGGCCACAAGGAAGGAGGGCGCGCCCCCACCTTCATGGGCCCCTCGTGGCTCCCCTGACCTACCTCCTTTGCCTATATATATCTACGTACCCCGTAAACATCCAAGAGCACCACGAAAAACTATTTCCACCGCCGCAAGCTTCTGTATCCGCGAGATCCCATCTTGGAGCCTTCGCCGGCACTCCGCCGGAGGGGGAATCGACCATGGAGGGCCTCTACATCATCTCCAAGGCCTCTCCGATGAGTTGTGAGTAGTTTTCCACAGACCTTCGGGTCCATAGTTATTAGCTTGATGGCTTCTCCTCTCTCTTTGAATCTAAATACAAAGTTCTCCTCGATATTCTTGGAGATCTATTCGATTTAACTCTTTTTGCGGTGTGTTTGTCGAGATCCGATGAATTGTGGGTTTATGATCAAGTTTATCTATGAGAAATATTTGAATCTTCTCTGAATTATTTTATGTATGATTGGTTATCTTTGCAAGTCTCTTCGAATTATCAGTTTGGTTTGGCCTACTAGATTGATCTTTCTTGCAATGGGAGAAGTGCTTAGCTTTGGGTTCAATCTTGCGGTGTCCTTTCCCAGTGCCAGCAGGGGCAGCAAGGCACGTATTGTATTGTTGCCATCGAGGATAAAAAGATGGGGTTTATATCATACTGCATGAGTTTATCCCTCTACATCATGTCATCTTTCTTAATGTGTTACTCTGTTCTTCATGAACTTAATACTCTAGATGCAGGCAGGAGTCGGTCGATGTGTGGAGTAATAGTAGTAGATGCGGAATCGTTTCGATCTACTTGTTGTGGACGTGATGCCTATATACATGATCATGCCTAGATATTATCATAACTATGCACTTTTCTATCAATTGCTCGACAGTAATTTGTTCACCCATCGTAATAATCATGTTATCTTGAGAGAAGCCACTAGTGAAACCTATGGCCCCCGGGTCTATCTTTTATCATATAAATTTCCCATCTACTTTTATTTACATCTTTACTTTCCAATCTATATCATAAAAATACCAAAAATATTTATCTTATCTTATTATCTCTATCAGATCTCACTTTCGCAAGTTACCGTGAAGGGATTGACAATCCTTTATCACGTTGGTTGCGAGGTTCTTGTTTGTTTGTGTAGGTATGAGGGACTTTTGAGGAGCCTTCTACTGGATTGATACCTTGGTTCTCAAAAACTAAGGGAAATACTTACGCTACTTTGCTGCATCACCATTTTCTCTTCAACGGAAAACCAACGCAGTGCTCAAGAGGTAGCAGGGGGCGCCCCCCCTCCTAGTACAATTCGGACCAGCCCATGGGAGGGCGCGCGGCCACCCCTTGAGGCCCTTCTCTCCTTTCTCGTATGGCCCATTAAGGCCCACTACTTCCCCCGCGAATTCTCGTAACTCTCCGGTACTCTGAAAAATACTCGAATCACTCGGAACCTTTCAGATGTCCGAATATAGCCTTCCAATATATGAATCCTTACGTCTTGACCATTTCGAGACTCCTCGCCACATCCATGATCTCATTCGGGACTCCGAACAAACTTCTATCATCAAAACACATAACTCATAATACAAATCGTCATCGAATGTTAAGCGTGTGGACCCTACGAGTTCGAGAACTATGTAGACATGACCGAGACACATCTCCGGTCAATAACTAGTAGAGGAACCTGGATGCTCATATTGGCTCCTACATATTCTACGAAGATCTTTATCGGTCAAACCGCATAACAACATACGTTGTTCCCTTTGTCATCGGTATGTTACTTGCCCGAGATTCGATCGTCGGTATCATCATACCTAGTTCAATCTCGTAACCGGCAAGTCTCTTTACTCATTCCTACTTCATCCCGCAACTAACTCATTAGTCACAATGCTTGCAAGGCTTATAGTGATGAGTATTACCGAGAGGGCCCAGAGATACCTCTCTGAAACACAGAGTGACAAATCCTAATCTTGATCTATGCCAACCCAACAAACACCTTCGGAGACACCTGTAGAGCACCTTTATAATCACCCAGTTATGTTGTGACGTTTGATAGCACACAAGGTGTTCCTCCGGTATTCGGGAGTTGCATAATCTCATAGTCTGAGGAACATGTATAAGTCATGAAGAAAGCAGTAGCAACGAAATTGTAATGATCATAATGCTAAGATAACGGATGGTCATGTCCATCACATCATTCTCCTAATGATGTGATCTCGTTCATCAAATGACAACACATGTCTATGGTTAGGAAACATAACCATCTTTGATAAACGAACTAGTCAAGTAGAGGCATACTAGGGACACTTATATTATGTCTATGTATTCACACATGTACTAAGTTTCCGGTTAATACAATTCTAGCATGAATAATAAACATTTATCATGAAATAAGGAAATAAATAATAACTTTATTATTGCCTCTAGGGCATATTTCCTTCAGTCTCCCACTTGCACTAGAGTTAATAATCTAGTTCACATCACCATGTGATTTAACACCAATAGTTCACATCTGTATGTGATTAACACCAATAGTTCACATCGCCATGTGACCAGCACCCAAAGGGTTTACTAGAGTCAATAATCTAGTTCACATCGCTATGTGATTAACACCCAAAGAGTACTAAGGTGTGATCATGTTTTGCTCGTGAGATAAGTTTAGTCAACGCGTCTATCACATTCAAAGCTATATGTATTTTTCAAATATTCTATGTCTATAATGCTCTGCACGGAGCTACTCTAGCTAATTGCTCCACTTTCAATATGTAGCCATATTGAGACTCGGAGTCATCTGGATCGGTGTATATGCTTGGATCGACGTAACTCTTTACGACGAACTCTTTATCACCACTATAACCGAGACACATTTCCTTAGTCCTTACTAAGGATAATTTTGACTGCTGTCCAGTGATGTACTTCTGGATCACTATTGTACCCCTTGCCAAACTCATGTCAAGGTACACAATAGTTCTGGTACACAGCATAGCATACTTTATAGAACCTATGACTGAAGCATAGGGAATGACTTTCATTCTCTTTCTATCTTCTGCTGTGGTCGGGCTTTGAGTCTTACTCAATTTTACGCCTTGTAATACAGACAAGAACTCCTTCTTTGACTGATCCATTTTGAACTCTTTCAAAAACTTGTCAAGGTATATACTCATTGAAAAAAATCTTATCAAGCGTCTTGATCTATCTTTATAGATCTTGATGCCCAATATGTAAGCAACTTCATCGAGTTGTTTCTTTGAAAAACTCTTATTCAAGTATCCCTTTATGCTATCCAGAAATTCTATATCATTTCCAATCAACAATATGTCATCCACATATAATATTAAAAATGCTACAGAGCTCCCACTCACTTTCTTGTAAATACAGGCTTCTCCAAAAGTCTGTATAAAACCATATGCTTTGATCACACTATCAAAGCGTTTATTCCAACTCCGAGAGGCTTGCACCAGTCCATAAATGGATCGCTGGAGCTTGCACACTTTGTTAGCACCCTTTGGATCGACAAAACCTTCTGGTTGCATCATATACAACTCTTCTTCCAGATATCCATTCAGGAATGCAGTTTTGACATCCATCTGCCATATTTCATAAAATATGGCAACTGCTAACATGATTCGGACGGATTTAAGCATCGCTACAGTTGAGAAAATCTCATTGTAGTCAACACCTTGAACTTGTCGAAAACCTTTTGCGACAAGTCAAGCTTTGTAGATAGTAACACTACTATCAGCGTCCGTCTTCCTCTTTGAAGATCCATTTATTTTTTATGGCTTGCCGATCATCGGGCAAATCCACCAAAGTCCATACTTTGTTCTCATACATGGATCCCATCTCAGATTTCATGGACTCAAGCCGTTTTGCGGAATCTGAGCTCATTATCGCTTCCTCATAGTTCGTAGGTTCATCATGGTCTAGTAACATGACTTCTAGAGCAGGATTACCGTACCACTCTGGTGCGGACCGTACTCTGGAAGACCTACGAGGTTCTATAGTAACTTGATCTGAAGTTTCATGATCATCATCATTAGCTTCCTCATAAATTGGTGTAGGAATCACTGGAACTGATTTCTGTGATGAACTACTTTCCAATTCAGGAGAAGGTACAATTACCTCATCAAGCTCTACTTTCCTCCCACTCACTTCTTTCGAGAGAAACTCCTTCTCTAGAAAGGATCCATTCTTAGCAACGAATATCTTGCCTTCGGATCTGTGATAGAAGGTGTACCCAACAGTTTCCTTTGGGTATCCTATGAATACGCACTTCTCCGATTTGGGTTTGAGCTTATCAGGTTGAAGCTTTTTCATATAAGCATTGCAGCCCCACACTTTAAGAAACGACAACTTTGATTTCTTGTCAACCACAGTTCATAAGGCGTTGTCTCAACGAATTTTGATGGTGCCCTGTTTAACGTGAATGCAGTTGTCTCTAATGCATAACCGCCAAACGATAGTGGTAAATCGGTAAGAGACATCATAGATCGCCTCATATCCAATAAATTGTGGTTATGATGTTCGAACACACCAATACGTTGTGGTGTTCCAGGTGGCGTGAGTTGTGAAACTATTCCATATTGTTTTAAATGAAGGCCAAACTCGTAACTCAAATATTCTCCTCCACGATCAGATCGTAGAAACTTTATTTTCTTGTTACGATGATTCTCCACTTCACTCTGAAACTCTGAACTTTTCAAATGTTTCAGACTTGTGTTTCATGAAGTAGATATACCCATATCTGCTCAAATCATCTGTGAAGGTCAGAAAATAACAATAGCCGCCACGAGCATCAACACTCATTGGACCGCATACATCGGTATGTATTATTTCCAATAAGTCACTTAGCTCGTTCCATTGTTCCGGAGAACATAGTTTTAGTCATCTTGCCCATAAGGCACGATTCGCAAGCATCAAATGATTCATAATCAAGTGATTCCAAAAGTCCATCAGCATGGAGTTTCTTCATGCACTTTACACCGATATGATCAAAGGGAAGTGCCACAAATAAGTTGCACTATCATTATCAACTTTGCATCTTTTGGCATCAATACTATGAATATGTGTATTACCACGAACAAGATTCAATAAACCATCAACATTGGGTGTATGACCATAGAAGGTTTTATTCATGTAAACAAAATAACAATTATTCTCTGTCTTAAATGAATAATCGTATTGCAATTAACATGATATAATCATATTCATGCTCAATGCAAACACCAAATAACATTTACTTAGGTTCAAACTAATCCCGAAAGTATAGGGAGTGTGCGATGATATCAATATTGGAACCACTTCCAACATACATCGTCACTTCATCCTTAACTAGTCTCTATTTATTCTGTAACTCCTGTTTCGAGTTACTAACCTTAGAAACCAAACAAGTATCGCATACCCAGGGGCTACGATGAACACTAGCAAGGTACACATCAATAACCTATATATCAAATATACCTTTGTTCACTTTGCCATCCCTCTTTTCCACCAAATATTTGGGGTAGTTCCGCTTCCAGTGACCATTTCCTTTGCAGTAGAAGCACTCAGTTTCAGGCTTAGGTCTAGCTTTGGGCTTCTTCCTTGGAGTGACAACTTGCTTGCCATTCTATTTGAAGTTCCATTTATTTCCCTTTGCCCTTTTCTTGAAACTAGTGGTGTTGTCAATCATCAACACTTGATGCCTTTTCTTGATTTCTACCTTCGTCGATTTCAGCATCACGAAGAGCTCGGGAGTCGTTTTCGTCATCCCTTGCATACTATAGTGTTGGGGAACGTAGCAGAAATTCAAAATTTTCCTACGTGTCACCAAGATCTATCTATGGAGAAACTAGCAACGAGGGAAGGAGAGTGCATCTACATACCCTTGTAGATCGCTAAGCGGAAGCGTTCATGAGAACGGGGTTGAAGGAGTCGTACTCGTCGTGATCCAAATCACCGGATATCCTAGTGCCGAACGGACGGCACCTCCGCTTCAACACACGTACAGCCGGTGGCGTCTCCCACGCCTTGATCCAGCAAGGAGAGAGGAGAGGTTGAGGAAGACTCCATCCAGCAGCAGCACAACGGCGTGGTGGTGATGGAGAAGCGTGGCAATCCCGCAGGCTTCGCCAAGCACCAAGGGAGAGGAGGAGGAGGAGAGGGGGCTGCACCAAGAGGGAGAGGTTCTCATGTCTTGGGCAGCCCCAAACCTCAAGTATATATAGGGAGGGGAGGGCTGCAGGCCAGCCCTAGATGGGGCTTGGGGAGGCGGCCAAGAGGGAGGGAGAGGAGGCGCCCACTAGATGGGCCTTAGGCCCATCTGCCCTAGGGTTTGCCCTCCCACTCTCCCTTGCGCTTGGGCCTCTTGTGGGCGCACCAGCCCCTTGGGGCTGGTTCCTCCCACACTTGGCCCACGCAGCCTTCTGGGGTTGGTGGCCCCACTTGGTGGACCCCGGACCCTCCGGTGGTCCCGTGCGTTCCGGAAAAACCCAAACTTTTCCGGTGACCAAAACAGACTTCCATATATAAATCTTTACCTCCGGACCATTCCGGAACTCCTCGTGACATCCGGGATCTCATCCGGACTCAAACAACATTCGTAACCACATACAAACTTCCTTTATAACCCTAGCGCCATCGAACCTTATGTGTAGACCCTACGGGTTCGGGAGACATGTAGACATGACCGAGACGTTCTCCGTCAATAACCAACAGCGGATCTGGATACCCATGTTGGCTCCCACATGTTCCACGATGATCTCATCGGATGAACCACGATGTCAAGGACTCAATCGATCCCGTATACAATTCCCTTTGTCTAGCGGTATTGTACTTGCCCGAGATTCAATCGCTCGGTATACCGATACCTTGTTCAATCTCGTTACCAAGAAGTCTCTTTACTCGTTCCGTAACACATCATCCCGTGATCAACCCCTTGGTCACATTGTGCACATTATGATGATGTCCTACCGAGTGGGCCCAGAGATACCTCTCCGTCACACGGAGTGACAAATCCTAGCCTCGATTCGTACCAACCCAATGACACTTTCGGAGATACCGTAGTGCACCTTTATAGTCACCCGATTCGTTGTGACGCTTTGGTACACCCAAAGCATTCCTAGGGTATCCGGAGTTGCACAATCTCATGGTCTAAGGAAAAGATACTTGACATTAGAAAAGCTTTAGCATACTAACTACGATCTTTGTGCTAGGCTTAGTATTGGGTCTTGTCCATCACATCATTCTTCTAATGATGTGATCCGTTATCAACGACATGCAATGTCCATGGTCAGAAACCGTAACCATCTGTTGATCAACGAGCTAGTCAACTAGAGGCTTACTAGGGACTTGGTGTTGTCTATGTATCCACACATGTATCTGAGTTTCCTATCAATACAATTATAGCATGGATAATAAACGATTATCATGAACAAGGAAATATAATAATAACTAATTTATTATTGCCTCTAGGGCATATTTCCAACAGTCTCCCACTTGCACTAGAGTCAATAATCTAGTTCACATCGTCATGTGATTAACACTGATAGGTCACATCGCCATGTGACCAACATCCAAAGAGTTCACTAGTGTCTGTAAACTAGTTCACATCATCATGTGATTAAGACTCAATGAGTTCTGGGGTTTGATCATGTTTTGCTTGTGAGAGAGGTTTTAGTCAACGGGTCTGTAACATTCAGATCCGTATGTACTTCGCAATTCTCTATGTCATGTTGTAAATGTTGCTTCCACGCTCCACTTGAAGCTATTCCAAATGGTTGCTCCGCTATACGTATCCGGTTTGCTACTCAGAGTCATTCGGATAGGTGTCAAAGCTTGCATCGACGCAACTCTTTACGTCGAACTCTTTATCACCTCCATAATCGAGAAACATGTCCTTATTTACTCCAAGGACAATTTTGACCGCTGTCCAATGATCCATTCTTGGATCATTCTTGTACCCCTTGACTGACTCATGGCAAGGCACACATCTGGTGCGGTACACAGCATAGCATACTATAGAGCCTACGCCTAAAGCATAGGGGACGACCTTCGTCCTTTCTCTCTTTTCTGCCGTGGTCGAGCTTTAAGTCTTAACTTCATACCTTACATCTCAAGCAAGAACTCCTTCTTTGGTGATCCATCTTGAACACCTTCAAGATCAATTCAAGGTATATGCTCATTTGAAAGTACCATTAAGCGGTTTTGATCTATCCTTATAGATCTTGATGCTCAATGTTCAAGTAGCTTAATCCAGGTTTTCACTTGAAAACACTTTTCAAATAATCCTATATGCTTTACAGAAATTCTACATCATTTCTGATCAACAATATGTCAACAACATATATTCATCAAAAATTCTATAGTGCTCCCACTCACTTCTTTGGAAATACAAGTTTCTCATAAACTTTGTACAAACCTAAAATCTTTGATCATCTCATCAATGTGCACATTCCAACTCCGAGATGCTTACTCCATTCCTTAGAAGGATCATGGAGCCAGATACCTTTTAGCATCCTTAGGATCGACAAAACTTTCTCGATTGTATCACATACAACTTTTCCTTACGAAAACCGGTAAGGAAACTCATTTTGACATCCATCCGCCAGATTTCATAAATGCAGCTAATGCTAACATGATTCCGACGGACTTAAGCATCGCTACGGATGAGAAAATCTCATCGTAGTCAACTCCTTGAACTTGTGAAAACTCTTCGCCACAAGTCGAGCTTCATAGACGGTGACATTACCGTCCACGTCCGTCTTCTTCTTAAAGATCCATTTATCTCTATGGCTTGCCGATCAGCGGCAAGTCCACCAAAGTCCATGCTTTGTTCGATACATGGATCCTATCTCGATTTCATGGCTTCTTACCATTTGTCGAATTTGGGCCCACCATTGCTTCTCCATAGCTCGTGGTTCATTGTTGTCTAGCAACATGACCTTCAAGACAGGATTATGTACCACTCAAGTAGTACGCATCCTTGTCACCCCACGAGGTACGTCGGTGACTTGATCCAAACTTCATGATCACTATCATAAGCTTCTACTTCAATTGGTGTAGGTGCCACGGAACAACTTCCTGTGCCTCGCTACACACTAGTTGAAGTGATGGTTCAATAACCTCATCAAGTCTCCACCATCCTCCCACTCAACTTTTCGAGACGAACTTTTCCTCGAGAAAGGACCCGATTCAAGAAACAATCCCTATTGCTTCCGGATCTGAATTAGGAGGTATACCCAACTGTTTTGGGTGTCCTATGAAGATGCATTTTTTCCGCTTTGGGTTCGAGCTTATCAACCTGAAACTTTTTCACATAAGCGTCATAGCCCCAAACTTTTAAGAAATGACAGCTTAGGTTTCTCTAAACCATAGTTCAAACGGTGTCGTCTCAATGGAATTATGTGGTGCCCTATTTTAAAGTGAATGTGGTTGTCTCTAATGCCTAACCCATAAACGATAGTGGTAATTCGATGAGAGACATCATGGTACGCACCATATCCAATAGGGTGCAACTATGATGTTCGGACACACCATCAAACTATGGTGTTCCAGGCGGTATTAGTCGTGAAACAATTTCCACAATGTCTCAATTGTGTACCAAACTCGCAACTCAGATATTCATCTCTATTATCACATCACAGGCATTTTATCCTCTTGTCACGAAGATCTTCAACTTCACTCTGAAATTACTTGAACCTTTCAATAATTCAGACTTGTGTTTCATCAAGTAAATATACTCAACATTTACTCAAATCATCCGTGAAGTAAGAACATAATGATATTCATCAGCATGCCTCAAAGACTTATTGGACTGCACACATCGAATGTGTTACTTCCAACAAGTTGCTATCTTGTTCCATCTTCTCAAACGAGGCTTTTCACCATCTTGCCCATGTGGTATGATTTTGCATATCTCAAGTGATTAAAATCAAGTGAGTCCAAACGATCCATCCCCATGGAGTTTCTTCATGCGTATACACCGATAGACGCGTTCGCATGTCTCAAACTTTTCAAAATGAGTGAGTCCAAAGATCCATCAACATGGAGCTTCTTCATGCGTTTACACCAATATGACTTACATGGCGATTGCCACAAGTAAGTGGTACTATCATTACTATCTTATATATTTTGGCATGAAAATGTGTATCACTGCAATCGAGATTCAATAAACCATTCTTTTAGGTGCAAGACCATTGAAGGTATTTATTCAAATAAATAGAGTAACCATTATTCTCCTTAAATGAATAACAGTATTGCGATAGACATAATCCAATCATGTCTATGCTCAACGCAAACACCAAATAACAATTTTAGGTTTAACTCCAATCTCGATGGTAGAGGGAGCGTGCGATGCTTGATCACATCAACCTTGGAAACACTTCCAACACATATCGTCGGCTCACCTTTAGCTAGTCTCCGTTTATTCCGTAGCTTTTATTTCGAGTTACTAACACTTAGCAACCGAACCAGTATCTAATACCCTGGTGCTACTAGGAGTACTAGTAAAGTACACATTAACATAATGTATATCCAATATACTTCTATCGACCTTGCCAGCCTTCTCATCTACCAAGTATCTAGGGTGGTCCCGCTTCAGTGTCCGTTCCTCTCATTACAGAAGCACTTAGTCTCGGGTTTGGGTTCAACCTTGGGTTTCTTCACTAGAGCAGCAACTGTTTTGCCGTTTCATGAAGTATCCCTTGTTGCCCTTGCCCTTCTTGAAACTAGTGGTTTTACCAACCATCAACAATTGATGCTCCTACTTGACTTCTACTTTCACGGTGTCAAACATCGCGAACACTTCAAGGATCATCATATCTATCCCTGATATGTTATAGTTCATCACGAAGCTCTAGTAGCTTGGTGGCAATGTCTTTGGAAAAACATCACTATCTCATCTGGAAGATTAACTCCCACTCGATTCTAGTGATTGTTGTACCCAGACAATCTGAGTACAAGCTCAACGATTGAGATCTTCTCCCTTAGTTTGTAGGTTAGAAAAAGCGTCGGAGGTCTCATACCTCTTGACGTGAGCACAAGCCTGAAATCCTAATTTCATCCCTCGAAACATCTCATATGTTCCGCGACATTTCGAAAAACGTCTTTCGTGCCTCAACTCTAAACCGTTTAACTGAACTATCACGTAATTATCAAAACATGTATGTCCGATGTTCGCAACATCCACAAACGACGTTTGGGGTTCAGCACACTGAGCGGTGCATTAAGGACATAAGCTTTCTACTGTCCGCATAATCGCTACTTTCAACTTTCAACTATATTTTCTCTAGGAACATATCTAAACAAAGGAACTAAAGCGCGAGCTTCGACATAATTTGCAAAAGGTCTTTTGACTATGTTCAAGATAATTAAGTTCATCTTATGAACTCCCACTCGATAGACATCCCTCCGGTCATCTAAGTGATTACATGATCCGAGTCAACTAGGCCGTGTCCGATCATCACGTGAGACGGACTAGTCATCTTCGGTGAACATCTTCATGTTGATCGTATCTACTATACGACTCATGCTCGACCTTTCGGTCTCTGTGTTCCGAGGCCATGTCTGTACATGCTAGGCTCGTCAAGTTAACCCTAAGTGTATTGCGTGTGTTCCGAGGCCATGTCTGTACATGCTAGGCTCATCAACACCCGTTGTATGTGAACGTAAGAATCCATCACACCCGATCATCACGTGGTGCTTAGAAGCGACGAACTTTAGCAACGGTGCACAGTTAGGGAGAACACTTCTTGAAATTGTTGTAAGGATCATCTTATTTACTACCGTCGTTCTAAGCAAATAAGATGCATAAACATGATAAACATCACATGCAATCAAATAGTGACATGATATGGCCAATATCATTTTGCTCCTTTTGATCTCCATCTTCGGGGCTCCATGATCATCATCGTCACCGGCATGACACCATGATCTCAATCATCATGATCTCCATCATCGTGTCTCCATGAAGTTGTCTCGCCAACTTATTACTTCTACTACTATGGCTACCGGTTAGCAATAAAGTAAAGTAATTACATGGCGTTGTATAATGACACGCAGGTCATACAATAAATAAAGACAACTCCTATGGCACCTGCCGGTTGTCATACTCATCGACATGCAAGTCGTGATTCCTATTACAAGAACATGATCAATCTCATACATCACATATCATTCATCACATTCTTCTTGGCCATATCACATCACATAGCATACCTTGCAAAAACAAGTTAGACGTCCTCTAATTGTTGTTTGCATGTTTTACGTGGCTGCTATGGGTTTCTAGCAAGAACGTTTCTTACCTACGCAAAAACCACAACGTGATATGCCAATTGCTATTTACCCTTCATAAGGACCCTTTTCATCGAATCCGATCCGACTAAAGTGGGAGAGACTGGCACCCGCTAGACACCTTATGCACCAAGTGCATGTCACCGGTGGAACCTGCCTCACGTGGAAGAGCGTGTAAGGTCGGTCCGGCCGCTTCATCCCACAATACCGTCGAAACAAGATTGGACTAGTAATGGTAAGCATATTGAACAACATCAACGCCCACAACTACTTTGTGTTCTACTCGTGCAAAGAATCTACGCAATAGACCTAGCTCATGATGCCATTTGTTGGGGAACGTAGCAGAAATTCAAAATTTTCCTCGTGTCACCAAGATCTATCGATGGAGAAACTAGCAACGAGGGAAGGAGAGTGCATCTACATACCCTTGTAGATCGCTAAGCGGAAGCGTTCATGAGAACGGGGTTGAAGGAGTCGTGCTGCCGTGATCCAAATCACCGGAGATCCTAGTGCCGAACGGACGACACCTCCGCGTTCAACACACGTACAGCCCGGTGACGTCTCCCACGCCTTGATCCAGCAAGGAGAGAGGGAGAGGTTGAGGAAGACTCCATCCAGCAGCAGCACAACGGCATGGTGGTGATGGAGAAGCGTGGCAATCCCGCAGGGCTTCGCCAAGCACCAAGGGAGAGGAGGAGGAGGAGAGGCAGGGCTGCACCAAGAGGGAGAGGTTCTCATGTCTGTTGGGCAGCCCCAAACCTCAAGTATATATAGGGAAGGGGGAGGGCTGCGCCCCCATCTAGGGTTTCCACCCCCAAGGGGTGCGGCCAGCCCTAGATGGGGCTTGGGGAGGCGGCCAAGAGGGAAGGGAGAGGGAGGCGCCCACTAGATGGGCCTTAGGGCCCATCTGCCTAGGGTTTGCCCCTCCCACTCTCCCTTGCGCTTGGGCCTCTTGTGGGCGCACCAGCCCCTTGGGGCTGGTTCCTCCCACACTTGGCCCACGAGCCTTCTCAGGGGTTGGTGGCCCCACTTGGTGGACCCCGACCCTCCGGTGGTCCCGTGCGTTACCTAAAAAACCCAAACTTTTCCGGTGACCAAAACAGACTTCCATATATAAATCTTTACCTCCGGACCATTCCGGAACTCCTCGTGACGTCCGGGATCTCATCCGGACTCGAACAACATTCGGTAACCACATACAAACTTCCTTTATAACCCTAGCGCCATCGACCCTTATGTGTAGACCCTACGGGTTCGGAGACATGTAGACATGACCGAGACGTTCTCCGGTCAATAACCAACAGCGGATCTGGATACCCATGTTGGCTCCTACATGTTCCACGATGATCTCATCGGATGAACCACGATGTCAAGGACTCAATCGATCCCGTATACAATTCCCTTTGTCTAGCGGTATTGTACTTGCCCGAGATTCGATCGTCGGTATACCGATACCTTGTTCAATCTCGTTACCAAAGCAAGTCTCTTTAATCATTCCGTAACACATCATCCCGTGATCAACCCCTTGGTCACATTGTGCACATTATGATGATGTCCTACCGAGTGGGCCCAGAGATACCTCTCCGTCACACGGAGTGACAAATCCTAGCCTCGATTCGTGCCAACCCAATGACACTTTCGAGATACCTGTAGTGCACCTTTATAGTCACCCGATTCACGTTGTGACGTTTGGTACACCCAAAGCATTCCTACGGTATCCGGAGTTGCACAATCTCATGGTCTAAGGAAAAGATACTTGACATTAGAAAAGCTTTAGCATACTGAACTACGATCTTTGTGCTAGGCTTAGTATTGGGTCTTGTCCATCACATCATTCTTCTAATGATGTGATCCGTTATCAACGACATCCAATGTCCATGGTCAGGAAATCGTAACCATCTGTTGATCAACGAGCTAGTCAACTAGAGGCTTACTAGGGACTTGGTGTTGTCTATGTATCCACACATGTATCTGAGTTTCCTATCAATACAATTATAGCATGGATAATAAACGATTATCATGAACAAGGAAATATAATAATAACTAATTTATTATTGCCTCTAGGGCATATTTCCAACATATAGTTCATCACGAAGTTCCAGTAACTTGGTGATGGTGATTAGAGAACTATATCAATCACTATCTTATATGGAAGATTAACTCCCACTTGATTCAAGCGATTGTAGTACCTGGACATTCTGAGTACATGCTCACTAGCTGAGCAATTCTCCTCCATTTTTAGGCGAAGTACTTGTCGGAGGTCTCATACCTCTCGACACGGGCATGAGTCTGAAATACCAATTTCATCTCTTGAAACATCTCATATGCTCTGTGGCGTTCAAAACGTTTTTGAAGTCCCAGTTCTAAGCCATAAAGCATGGTGCACTAAACTATCAAGTAGTCATCATATTGAGCTAGCCAAACGTTCCTAACATCTGCATCTGCTCCTGCAATAGGTCTGTCACCTAGTGGTGCATCAAGTACATAATTCTTCTGTGCAGCAATAAGGATAAACCTCAGATCACGGACCCAGTCCGCATCATTGCTACTATCATCTTTCAACTTATTTTTCTATAGGAACATATCAAAAATAAAGGGAAGCTACAACGCGAGCTATTGATCTTCAACATAATTTGCAAAATACTATCAGGACTAAGTTCATGATAAATTAAAGTTCAATTAATCATACTACTTAAGAACTCCCACTTAGATAGACATCCCTCTAGTCATCTAAATGATCACGTGATCCAAATCAATTAAACCATGTCCGATCATCACGTGAGATGGAGTAGTTTTCAATGGTGGACATTACTATGTTGATCATATCTACTATATGATTCACGCTCGACCTTTTGGTCTCCAGTGTTCTGAGGCCATATCTGCATATGCTAGGCTCGTCAAGTTTAACCCAAGTATTCTACGTGTGCAAAACTGGCTTGCACCCGTTGTATGTGAACGTAGAGCCTATCACACCCGATCATCACGTGGTGTCTCAGCACGAAGAACTGTCACAACGGTGCATACTCAGGGAGAACACTTATACCTTGAAATTTGGTAAGGGATAATCTTATAATGCTATCGACGTACTAAGCAAACTAAGATGCATAAAAGATAAACATCACATGCAATCAAAATATATGACATGATATGGCCATCATCATCTTGTGCTCATGATCTCCATCACCGAAGCATCGTCATGATCTCTATTGTCACCGGCTCGACACCTTGATCTCCATCGTAGCATCGTTGTCGTCTCGCCAACTATTGCTTCTACGACTATCGCTACCGCTTAGTGATAAAGTAAAGCAATTACATGGCGATTGCATTTCATACAATAAAGCGACAACCATATGAATCCTGCCAGTTGCCGATAACTTTTACAAAACATGATCATTCATACAACAATTTATATATCATAACATCTTGACCATATCACATCACAGCAAGCCCTGCAAAAACAAGTTAAACGTCCTCTACTTTGTTGTTGCAAGTTTTACGTGGCTGCTACTGGCTTCTAGCAAGAACCGTTCTTACCTACGCATCAAAACCACAACGATTTTTTGTCAAGTGTGCTATTTTAACCTTCAACAAGGACCAGGCGTAGTCAAATTTGATTCAACTAAAGTTGGAGAAACAGACACCCACTAGCCACCTGTGTGCGAAGCACGTCGGTAGAACCAGTCTCATGAACGCGGTCATGTAATGTCGGTCTAGGCCGCTTCATCCAACAATACCACCGAATCAAAGTATGACATGCTGGTAAGCAGTATGACTATTATCGCCCACAACTCTTTGTGTTCTACTCGTGCATATAACATCTACGCATAGACATGACTCGGATGCCACTGTTGGGGAACGTGGCATTTTCAAAAAAAATCTACGATCACGCAAAATCTATCTAGGTGATGCATAGCAGCGAGAGGGAGAGTGTGTCCACGTACCCTTGTAGACCGAAAGTGGAAGCGTTTAGTTAACGCGGTTGATGTAGTCGAACGTCTTCGCGATCCAACCGATCCAAGCACCGAACGTACGGCACCTCCGCGTTCAGCACACGTTCAGCTCGATGAAGTCCCTCGTACTTTTGCTCCAGTTGAGGCCGAGGGAGAGTTTCGTCAGTACGGCGTGGCGACCGTGATGATGAAGTTACCGGCATAGGGCTTCGCCTAAGCACTACGACGATATGACCGAGGTGTGTAACTGTGGAGGGGGGCACCGCACATGGCCAAAAGATCAACTTGTGTGTCTATGGGGTGCCCCCTGGCCATGTATACAAAGGAGGGGAGGGAAGAGGTGGCCGGCCCAAGGGAGGCGCGCCAGGTGTGGAATCCTACTAGGACTCCCCAGTCCAAGTAGGATTCCCCTCCTTTTTCCTATTCCTAGTAGGAGAAGGAGGGAAGGAGGAAGAGGGGAGAACGAAGGAGGGGGGCGCCGCCCCTCCTAGTCCAATTCGGACCAGCCCATGGGGGGGGGGTGCGCGGCCACCCCTTGAGGCCCTTCTCTCCTTTCTCGTATGGCCCATTAAGGCCCACTACTTTCCCCAGCGAATTCCCGTAACTCTCCAGTACTCCGAAAAATACCCGAATCACTCGGAACCTTTCTGATGTCCGAATATAGCCTTACAATATATGAATCTTTACGTCTCAACCATTTCGAGACTCGTCGTCGCGTCCGTGATCTCATCCGGGACTCCAACCAAACTTTGGTCATCAAAACACATAACTCATAATACAAATCGTCCTCGAACGTTAAGCGTGCGGATCCTACAGGTTCGAGAACTATGTAGACATGACCGAGACACATCTCCGGTCAATAACCAATAGCAGAACCTGGATGCTCATATTGGCTCCTACATATTCTACGAAGATCTTTATGGGTCAAACCGCATAACAACATACGTTGTTCCCTTTGTCATCGGTATGTTACTTACCCGAGATTCGATCGTCGGTATCATCATACCTAGTTCAATCTCATTACCGGCAAGTCTCTTTACTCGTTCCGTAATACTTCATCCCGCAACTAACTCATTAGTCACAGTGCTTGCAAGGCTTATAGTGATGAGTATTACCGAGAAGGCCCGGAGATACCTCTTCAAAACACGGAGTGACAAATCCTAGTCTTGATCTATGCCAACCCAACAAACACCTTCGGAGACACCTGTAGAGCACCTTTATTATCACCCAGTTACGTTGTGATGTTTGATAGCACACAAGGTGTTCCTCCGGTATTCGGGAGTTGCATAATCTCATAGTCTGAGGAACATGTATAAGTCATGAAGAAAGCAGTAGCAGTGAAACTGTAACGATCATAATGCTAAGCTAACGGATGGGTCATGTCCATCACATCGTTCTCCTAATGATATGATCCAGTTCATCAAATGACAACACATGTCTATGGTTAGGAAACATAACCATCTTTGATAAACGAGCTAGTCAAGTAGAGGCATACTAGGGAAACTTATGTTTTGTCTATGTATTCACACATGTACTAAGTTTCCGGTTAATATAATTCTAGCATGAATAATAAACATTTATCATGAAATAAGAAAATAAATAATAACTTTATTATTGCCTATAGGGCATATTTCCTTCAAAATATGCATGCCAAATCCATGTTTCATGATCAGCAACTGCCTCAAGAATGAAGTGACATCCTTCCCACGACCCTTGAATTGTCCATGCCATGCTTTTGGACAGTTCTTCCATTTCCAATGCATGCAATCCAAAGACCCGAGCATACCTGGAACCCTCGAGCTTTGTTCAACTCCAAAAGCCTCTGAGTGTCATGAGCATTGGGTGCTTGATACGTCTACGTCGTATCTACTTTTCCAAACACTTTTGCCCTTGTTTTGGACTCTAACTTGTATGATTTGAATGGAACTAACCCCGATCGACGTTGTTTTCAGCAGAATTGCCATGATGTTGTTTTATGTGCGTAAAATGTAAGTTCTCGGAATGACCTGAAACTCCACGGATGTCTTATAAAAATAATAAAAATCCTCGCCAAAGATGAAGACCAGGGGCCACACTGTCCACAAGGGTGGGGGCCCCTCTAGGGCGCGCCTCCTACCTCGTGGGCCCCTCGACACCTTCCGCGCCAACTCCAACTCTATATATTGGCTTTGGGAGAAAAAATCAGAGAAGAAATTATCACGTTTTACAACACGGAGCCGCCGCCAAGCCCTAATCTCTCTCGGAGGGCTGATCTGGAGTCCGTTCGGGGCTCCGGAGAGGGGGATTCGTCGCCGTCGTCATCATCAACCATCCTCCATCACCAATTTCATGATGCTCACCGCCGTGTGTGAGTAATTCCATCGTAGGCTTGCTAGACGGTGATGGGTTGGATGAGATTTATCATGTAATCGAGTTAGTTTTGTTAGGGTTTGATCCCTAGTATCCACTATGTTCTGAGATTGATGTTGCTATGAATTTGCTATGCTTAATGCTTGTCACTAGGGCCCGAGTGCCATGAATTCAGATCTGAACCTATTATGTTTTCATGAATATATGTGAGTTCTTGATCCTATCTTGCAAGTCTATAGTCACCTATTATGTGTTATGATCCGACAACCCCGAAGTGACAATAATTGGGATACTTCTCGGTGATGACCATAGTTTGAGGAGTTCATGTATTCACTATGTGCTAGTGCTTTGTTCCGGTTCTCTATTAAAAGGAGGCCTTAATATCCCTTAGTTTCCAATAGGCCCCCGCTGCCACGGGAGGGTAGGACAAAAGATGTCATGCAAGTTCTTTTCCATAAGCACGTATGACTATATTCGGAATACATGCCTACATTACATTGATGAATTGGAGCTAGTTCATGTCACCCTATGTTATGACTGTTACATGACGAACCGCATCCGGCATAATTATCCATCACTGATCCGGTGCCTACGGGCTTTCCATATACTGGTTCTCGCTTATTTACTTTTCCGTTGCCACTGTTACAATCACTACAAAAATACCAAAAACATTACTTTTGCTGTCTTTACTTTTGTTACCGTTACCACCACTATCATATTACTTTGCTACTGAACACTTTGCTGCAGATACTAAGTTTCCAGGTGTGGTTGAATTGACAACTCAGCTGCTAATACTTGAGAATATTCTTTGGCTCCCCTTGTGTCGAATCAATAAATTTGGGTTGAATACTCTACCCTCGAAAGCTGTTGCGATCCCCTATACTTGTGGGTTATCAAGACTAATTTCTGGCGCCATTGCCGGGGAGCATAGCTCTATTCTTTGAGTCACTTGGGATTTATATCTGCTGGACACTATGAAGAACTTGAAAGACGCTAAGACAAAAATTTATCCCTCAACTACGAGGGGGGGGGGGGGGTAAGGAACTGCCATCTAGCTTTGCACTTGAATCACCTTCTGTTATGAGTAAGCTAATGACACCTAAACCTGCTTCTGCTATTCGTTCCGATATGTCGCATGTTATTGATGATGCCACTTCTGCTATGCATGATACTTATGATGAAACTACTTCTATGCTTGATACTACTGTGCCCCTTGGTGAATTTCTAGATGAACAAATTGCTAGGGCTGGAGAGAAAAAATTATTGAATCTGAATACGATGATGAAAGTGATGATGAAAATATGCCTGTTATTCCTAAGGGTTATGTTTTTGATATGGAATCTTCTGCAGCTATTTTTGCTTGTAAAGATAGATATAAACTTAAGAGGCTTCTAGTTAAATGGAACAAAGAATCTCTTAGAGACAGAATGAAACCTGACCCTGCTTTTGCTACTTCACCTATCTGTGTTCCCGATAAGGATTGCGAATTTTCTGTTGATCCAGATATAGTTACTTTGGTTGAATCTGATCCTTTTTATGGCTATGAAACTAAAACTGTTGTGGCACATCTTACTAAGTTAAATGATATAGCTGCCCTGTTTACTAATGATGAGAGATCGCGCTACTTTTATATACTCAAAATATTTCCGTTCTCATTAAAGGGTGATGCTAAGATATGGTTAATTCTCTTGATCCTGGTTGTGTGCGTAGTCCCCAGGATATGATTTATTACTTCTCTGCTAAATATTTCCCTGCTCATAAGAAACAAGCTGCTTTGAGGGAAATATACAACTTCGTGCAAACTAAAGAAGAGAGTCTCCCACAAGCTTGGGGGAGGCTTCTAAAGTTACTTAATGCTTTGCCTGATCATCCTCTTAAGAAACCTGAAATACTTGATATCTTTTATAATGGACTAACCGATGCTTCCAGAGATTACCTGGATAGTTGTGCTGGTTCTGTTTTCAGGGAAAGAACACCGGATGAAGCTGAAATTCTATTGAATAATATGTTGACAAATGAAAATAATTGGACACTTCCTGAGCCAGCTCCTGAGCCAATTACTGAGCCTATTCCTAAACCAACTCCGAAGAAGAGAGGTGTTCTATTTCTCAGTCCTGAAGGTATGCAAGAGGCAAATAAATCTATGAAAGAAAAAGGTATTAAAGCTGAAGATGTTAAGAATTTACCTCCTATTGAAGAAATACATGGTCTTAATTTACCGCCTGTTGAAGAAACATATGATCTTGATCCATTAATTATTGAAGAACCTCCTGATCCCGATAACCCGACACAGGTAGTAAAGGTAAATTCCTTCTATAGATTTGATGAAGGTGATATTCCTCACTATAAGTCTGCTAGACAATGCTTGGATGAGTTTGATAACTTTATTATCAAACAAGATAATTTTAATGCTTATTTTGGTAGACAGTTGAAATATGTTGCTTATATGATTAAACACTTGGGTGATTATATGGCTAATATTAGAGGTGAACTTAAACTTGTTAGCAAACATGCTTCTATGGTTACCACTCAAGTAGAACAAGTACTTAAAGCTCATGAAGAAGTGCTTGATGAAATGTGTTGGGGAACGTAGTAATTTCAAAAATTTCCTACGCACACGCAAGACCATGGTGATGGCATAGCAACGAGAGGGGAGAGTGTCTGTCCACGTACCCTCGTAGACCGAAAGCGGAAGCGTTATAACAACGCAGTTGATGTAGTCGTACATCTTCACGATCCGACCGATCCAAGCACCGAACGTACGGTACCTCCGAGTTCTGCACACGTTCAGCTCGATGACGATCCCGGACTCGATCCAGCAAAGTGTCGGGATGAGTTCCACAAGACGACGGCATGGTGACGATGATGATGCTCCACCGACGCAGGCTTCGCCTAAGCTCCGCGATGATATGACTTCTCCGCGCAGGGCTTCGCTTAAGCTCATGACGATATGACCAAGTGGAATATGGTGGAGGGGGCACCGACACGGCTAAGGAACGATCCGTAGATCAACTTGTGTGTTCTGGGGTGCCCCCGCCTCAGTATATAAAGGAGCAAGGGGGTGCGGCCAGCCCAAGGGGCGGCGCTGGAGGAGTCCTACTCCCACCGGAGTAGGACTCCCCCTTCCTAGTTGGATTAGGATTGGAGGAGGAAGAGGGAAGGGCTGCCCCCCTCTCCTTGTCCTATTCGGACTAGAGGGGAGGGGGCGCGCCTGCCCCGCCGCCCTTCCTCTTCTCTCTATGGCCCATCAAGGCCCATAGACCCCGGGGTTCCGTAACCCCGGTGTTCCGGTAACTTCCTGTTTTCATCCGGAACCTTTCCGAAGTCCAAACATAGGCTTCCAATATATCAATCTTTATGTCTTGACCATTTCGAGACTCCTCGTCATGTCCGTGATCACATCCGGGACTCCGAACAACCTTCGGTACATCAAAACTTATAAACTCATAATGAACTTGTCATCGAAACGTTAAGCGTGCGGACCCTACAGGTTCGAGAACTATGTAGACATGACCTAGAACCATTCTCGGTCAATAACCAATAGCGGAACCTGGATGCCCATATTGGTTCCTACATATTCTACGAAGATCTTTATCGGTCAAACCGCATAACGACATACGTTGTTCCTTTTGTCATCGGTATGTTACTTACCCGAGATTCGATCGTCGGTATCCAATACCTAGTTCAATCTCGTTACTGGTAAGTCTCTTTACTCGTTCCGTAATACATCATCTCACAACTAACTCATTAGTTGTAATGCTTGCAAGGCTTATGTGATGTGTATTACCGAGAAGGCCCAGAGATACCTCTCCGACAATCGGAGTGACAAAACCTAATCTCGAAATACGCCAACCCAACATGTACCTTTGGAGACACCTGTAGTACTCCTTTATAATCACCCGATTACGTTGTGGCGTTTGGTAGTACCAAAGTGTTCCTCCGTAAACGGAGTTGCATAATCTCATAGTTACAGGAACATGTATAAGTCATGAAGAAAGCAATAGCAACATACTAAACGATCAAGTGCTAGGCTAACGGAATGGGTCATGTCAATCAGATCATTCTCCTAATGATGTGATCCCGTTAATCAAATGACAACTCATGTCTATGGTTAGGAAACATAACCATCTTTGATTAACGAGCTAGTTTAAGTAGAGGCATACTAGTGACACTGTTTGTCTATGTATTCACACATGTATCATGTTTCCGGTTAATACAATTCTAGCATGAATAATAAACATTTATCATGATATAATGAAATAAATAATAACTTTATTATTGTCTCTAGGGCATATTTCCTTCAGTCTCCCACTTGCACTAGAGTCAATAATCTAGTTCACATCGCCATGTGATTTAACATCAATAGTTCACATCTATATGTGGTTAACACCCATAGTTCACATCGACATGTGACCAACACCCAAAGGGTTTACTAGAGTCAGTAATCTAGTTCACATTGCTATGTGATTAACACCCAAAGAGTACTAAGGTGTGATCATGTTTTGCTTGTGAGATGATTTTAGTCAACGGGTCTGTCACATTCAGAGCCGTATGTATTTTGCAAATATTCTATGTCTAAAATGCTCTGCATGGAGCTACTCTAGCTAATTGCTCCCACTTTCAATATGTATCTAGATCGAGACTTAGAGTCATCCAGATCGGTGTCAAAACTTGCACGACGTAACCCTTTACGACGAACCCTTTTTCACTTCCATAATCGAGAAACATATCCTTATTCCACTAAGGATAATTTTGACCGCTGTCCAGTGATCTACTCCTAGATCACTATTGTACTCCTTACCAAACTCAAAGGTAGGGTATACAATAGATCTGGTACACAACATGGCATACTTTATAGAACCTATGGCCAAGGCATAGGAATGACTTTCATTCTCTTTCTATCTTCTGCCGTGGTCGGGTTTTGAGTCTTACTCAATTTCACACCTTGTAACACAGGCAAGAACTCTTTCTTTGACTGCTCCATTTTGAACTACTTCAAAATCTTGTCAAGGTATGTACTCATTGAAAAACTTATCAAGCGTCTTGATCTATCTCTATAGATCTTGATGCTCAATATGCAAGCAGCTTCACCGAGGTCTTTCTTTGAAAAACTCCTTTCAAACACTCCTTTATGCTTTGCGTAAATAATTCTACATTATTTCCAATCTACAATATGTCATTCACATATACTTATCGAAATGTCAGTAGTGCTCCCACTCACTTTCTTGTAAATACAGGCATTTCCAAAAGTCTCAGATAAAACCATATGCTTTGATCAACACATCAAAAGCGTATATTCCAACTCCGAGATGCTTGCACCAGTCCATTGATGGATCATTGGAGCTTGCACATTTTGTTAGCACCTTTAGGATTGACAAAACCTTCTGGTTGCATCATATACAACTCTTCTTTAATAAATCCATTAAAGAATGTAGTTTTGACATCCATTTGCCAGATTTCATAAAATGTGGCAATTGCTAACATGATTCGGACAGACTTAAGCATCGCTACAGTTGAGAAAATCTCATTGTAGTCAACACCTTGAACTTGTCGAAAACCTTTTGTGACAAGTCGAGCTTTGTAGATAGTAACACCACTATCGGTGTCCGTCTTCCTCTTGAAGATCCATTTATCTACATGGCTTGCGATCATCGAGCAAGTCAATCAAAGTCCATACTTTGTTCTCATACATGGATCCTATCTCAGATTTTATGGCCTCAAGCCATTTCGCGAATCTGGGCTCATCATCGCTTCCTCATAGTTCGTAGGTTCATCATGGTCTAGTAACATGACTTCCGAACATGATTACCGTACCACTCAGTGCGGATCTTACTCGGAAGACCTCGAGGTTTGGTAGCAACTTGATCTGAAGTTTCATGATCATCATCATTAACTTCCTTACTAATTGGTGTAGGAATCACGGAACTGATTTACGTGATGAACTACTTTCCAATAAGGGAGAAGGTACAATTACCTCATCAAGTTCTACTTTCCTCCCACTCACTTCTTTCGAGAGAAACTTCTTCTCTAGAAAGGATCCATCTTAGCAACGAATAACTTGCCTTCGGATCTGTGATAGAAGGTGTACCCAATAGTTACCTTTGGGTATTCTATGAAGACGCACTTCTCGATTTGGGTTCGAGCTTATCAGTTGAAAACTTTTCATATAAGCATCACAACTCCAAACTTTTAAGAAACGACAGCTTAGGTTTACTGTTAAACCATAGTTCATACGGTGTCATCTCAACGGATTTAGATGGTGCCCTATTAAACGTGAATGCAGCTGTCTCTAATGCATAACCCCAAAACGATATTGGTAAATCGGTAAGAGACATCATTGATCGCACCATATCAAAATAAAGTACGGTTATGACGTTCGGACACACCATTACGTTATGGTGTTCCATGTGGCGTGAGCTGTGAAACTATTCCACATTGTTTTATATGAAGGCCAAACTCGTAACTCAAATATTCTCCTCCACGATCAGATCGTAGAAACTTTATTTTCTTATTACGATGATTCTCCACTTCACTCTGAAATTATTTGAACTTTTCAAATGTTTCAGACTTGTGCTTCATTAAGTACATATACTCATATCTGCTCAAATCATCTTGTGAAGGTCAGAAAATAACGATACTTGCCGTGAGCTTTAACACTCACCGGACCGCATACATCAGTATGTATTATTTCCAATAAGTCATTTGCTCGCTCCATTGTTCCGGAAAACAGAGTCTTTAGTCATCTTGCCCATAAGGCATGGTTCGCAAGCATCAAGTGATTCATAATCAAGTGATTCCAAAATCCCATCAGCATGGAGTTTCTTCATGTGCTTTACACCAATATGACCTAAACGGCGATTGCCACAAATAAGTTGCACTATCATTATTAACTTTGCATCTTTTGGCATCAATATTATGAATATGTGTATTACTACGATCGAGATCCAACAAACTATTTTTATTGGGTGTATGACCATTGAAGGTTTTATTCATTTAAATGAACAACAATTATTCTTTGACTTTAAATGAATAACCGTTTTGAAAACTATTTTCATTGGGTGTATGACCATCGAAGGTTTTATTCATTTAAACAGAACAACAATTATTCTTTGACTTTAAATGAATAACCGTTTTGCAATAAACATGATCAAATCATATTCATGCTCAACGCAAACACCAAATAACATTTATTTAGGTTTAACACTAATCCCGAAAGTATAGGGAGTGTGCGATGATGATCATATCAATCTTGGAACTACTTCCAACACTCATCGTCACTTCCCTTCAACTAGTTTCGCTCATTCTGCAACTCCGTTTCGAGTTACTACTCTTAGCAACCGAACCAAGATCAAATACCGAGGGGTTGCTATGAACACTAGTAAAATATACATCAATAATCTGTATATCAAATATACCTTTGTTCACTTTGCCATCCTTCTTATCCGCCAAACACTTGGGGTAGTTCCGCTTCCAAGACCAATTCCATTGTAGCAAAAGCACTTAGTCTCGTGCTTAGGTCCAGACTTGGGCTTCTTCACTCGAGTAGCAACTTGCTTGCCGCTCTTTTGAAGTTCCCTTCTTCCCTTTGCCCTTTCCTTGAGACTAGTGGTCTTGTCAATCATCAACACTTGATGCTCTTTTCTTGATTTCTACCTTCGTCGATTTCAGCATCACGAAGAGCTTGGGAATTACTTTTGTCATCCCTTGCATATTATAGTTCATCACGAAGTTCTACTAACTTGGTGATGGTGACTAGAGAATTCTGTCAATCACTATCTTATCTGGAAGATTAACTCCCACTTGATTCAAGCGATTGAAGTACCTGCACAATCTGAGCACATGCTCACTAGTTGAGTGATTCTCCTCCATCTTTTAGCTATAGAACTTGTTGGAGACTTCATATCTCTCAACTCGGTATTTGCTTGAAATATTAACTTCAATTCCTGGAACATCTCATATGGTCCATGACGCTCAAAACGCCTTTGAAGTCCCGATTCTAAGCCTTTAAGCATGGTGCACTAAACTATCAAGTAGTCATCATATTGAGCTAGCCAAACGCTCATAACGCCGCATCTCCGCTCCTGCAATAGGTTTGTCACCTAGCGGTGCATTAAGGACATAATTTTTACAGGCAGCAATGAGGATAAACCTCAGATCACGGATCCAATCCGCATCATTGCTACTAACATTTTTCAACATAATTTTCTCTAGGAACATATCAAAATAAACATATGAAAGCAACAAACATAGGGAAGCAACAACGCGAGTTATTGATCTACAACATAATTTGCAAAATACTACCAGACTAAGTTCATGATAAATTAAAGTTCAATTAATCATATTACTTAAGAACTCCCACTTAGATAGATATCTCTCTAGTCATCTAAGTGATTACGTGATCCAAATCAACTAAACCATGTCCGATCATCACGTGAGATGGAGTAGTTTCAATGGTAAACATCACTATGTTGATCATATCTACTATATGATTCACGCCGACCTTTCGGTCTCTCGTGTTCCGAGGCCATATCTGTTATATGCTAGGCTCGTCAAGTTTAACCTGAGTATTCGCGTGTGCAACTGTTTTGCACCGTTGTAGATGGACGAGAACTTATCACACCCGATCATCACGTGGTGTCCGGGTACTACTGAACTTTGGCAACGGTGCATACTCGTGGAGAACACTTCTTGATAATTTTAGTGAGAGATCATCTTATAATGCTACCGTCAATCAAAGCAAGATAAGATGCATAAAGGATAAACATCACATGCAATCAATATAAGTGATATGATATGGTCATCATCATCTTGTGCTTGTGATCTCCATCGCTGAAGCACCGCCATGATCACCATCGCCACCGGCGCGACACCTTGATCTCCATCGTAGCATCGTTGTCGTCTCGCCAACTATTGCTTCTACGACTATCGCTACTGCTTAGTGATAAAGTAAAGCAATTACATGGCGTTGCATTTCATACAATAAAGCGACAACCATATGGCTCCTGCCGATTGCCGATAACTCGGTTACAAAACATGATCATCTCATACAATAAAATATAGCATCACGTCTTGACCACATCACATCACAACATGCCCTGCAAAAACAAGTTAGACGTCCTCTACTTTGTTGTTGCAAGTTTTACGTGGCTGCTACGGGCTGAGCAAGAACCGTTCTTACCTACGCATCAAAACCACAACGATAGTTTGTCAAGTTGGTGCTGTTTTAACCTTCGCAAGGACCGGCGTAGCCACACTCGGTTCAACTAAAGTGAGAGAAACGACACCCGCGGTCACCTTTAAGCAACTAGTGCTCAAGCGGTGAAACCAGTCTCGCGTAAGCGTCTGCGTAATGTCGGTCCGGGCCGCTTCATCTCACAATACCGCCAACCAAAGTATGACATGCTGGTAAGCGGTATGACTTATATCGCCCACAACTCACTTGTGTTCTACTCGTGCACATGACATCAACGCATAAAACCAGGCTCGGATGCCATCGTTGGGGAACGAGTAATTTCAAAATTTCCTACGCACACGCAAGACCATGGTGATGGCATAGCAACGAGAGGGAGAGAGTGTCCGTCCACGCACCCTCGTGAGACCGAAAGTGGAAGCGTTATAACAACGCGGTTGATGTAGTCGTCGTCTTCACGATCCGACCGATCCAAGCACCGAACGACGGTACCTCCGAGTTCTCGCACACGCTCAGCTCGATGACGATCCCGGACTCCGATCCAGCAAAGTGTCGGGATGAGTTCCACAAGACGACGGCGTGGTGACGATGATGATGCTCCACCGACGCAGGGCTTCGCCTAAGCTCATGACGATATGACTTCTCCGCGACAGGCTTCGCCTAAGCTCCGCGACGATATGACCAAGTGGAATATGGTGGAGGGGCACCGCACACGGCTAAGGAACGATCCGTAGATCAACTTGTGTGCCTGGGTGCCCCCCTGTGATATAAAGGAGCAAGGGGGGCGGCCAGCCCAAGGCGTGCTGGAGGAGTCCTACTCCCACCGGGAGTAGGACTCCCCACCCTTTCCTAGTTGGATTAGGATTGGAGGAGGGGGAAGAGGGAAGGCTGCCCCCCTCTCCTTGTTCTATTCGGACTAGAGGGGAGGGGGGCGCGCGGCCTGCCCTGGCCGGCCCTTCCTCTTCTCTCTATGGCCCATCAAGGCCCATAGACCCCGGGGTTCCGTAACCCCGGTGTTCCGAAAACTTCCTGTTTTCATCCGAACCTTTCCAAGTCCAAACATAGGCTTCCAATATATCAATCTTTATGTCTCGACCATTTCGAGACTCCTCGTCATGTCCGTGATCACATCCGGACTCGAACAACCTTCGTACATCAAAACTTATAAACTCATAATGAACTTGTCATCGAAGCGTTAAGCGTGCGGACCCTACAGGTTCGAGAACTATGTAGACATGACCTAGAACTATTCTCGGTCAATAACCAATAGCGGAACCTGGATGCCCATATTGGTTCCTACATATTCTACGAAGATCTTTATCGGTCAAACCGCATAATGACATACGTTGTTCCCTTTGTCATCGGTATGTTACTTACCCGAGATTCGATCGTCGGTATCCAATACCTAGTTCAATCTCATTACCGGTAAGTCTCTTTACTCGTTCCGTAATACATCATCTCACAACTAACTCATTAGTTGTAATGCTTGCAAGGCTTATGTGATGTGTATTACCGAGAAGGCCCAGAGATACCTCTCCAGGCAATCGGAGTGACAAAACCTAATCTCAAATACGCCAACCCAACATGTACCTTTGGAGACACCAGTAGTACTCCTTTATAATCACCCGATTCGTTGTGACGTTTGGTAGTACCAAAGTGTTCCTCCGTAAACGGAGTTGCATAATCTCATAGTTACGAGAACATGTATAAGTCATGAAGAAAGCAATAGCAACATACTAAACGATCAAGTGCTAGGCTAACGGAATGGGTCATGTCAATCAGATCATTCTCCTAATGATGTGATCCCGTTAATCAAATGACAACTCATGTCTATGGTTAGGAAACATAACCATCTTTGATTAACGAGCTAGTTTAAGTAGAGGCATACTAGTGACACTCTGTTTGTCTATGTATTCACACATGTATCATGTTTCCGGTTAATACAATTCTAGCATGAATAATAAACATTTATCATGATATAAGGAAATAAATAATAACTTTATTATTGTCTCTAGGGCATATTTCCTTCAAAATGAATAGTAAGAAAAATGATTATGCTGTTAGAGTGGCTACTAGAACTGGTAGAATGAGTCAGGAACCTTTGTATCCTGAAGGCCACCCTAAGAGAATCGAGCAAGATTCTCAGAGAAATAATATTGACGTACCTAGTTCTTCTAAAAGGAAGAAAAAGAAAAATGATAGGACTTTGCAAACTTCTAGTGAACCTATTGCTGAACCACCGAGAATCCAAATGATATCTCTATGTCCGATCTTTGAAACACAACTGTAATGAACATGAACCTAGTGAAAATGTTAATGATGATGTTCATGATGATGCTCAACCTAGTAATGATAATGATGTAGAAGTTGAACCTGCTGTTGATCTTGATAACCCACAATCAAAGAATCAACGTTATGATAAAAGAGACTTCGTTGCTAGGAAACATGGTAAAGAAAGGGAACCATGGGTTCAGAAACCCATGCCTTTTCCTCCTAAACCATCCAAGAAAAAGGATGATGAGGATTTTGAGCGCTTTGCTGAAATGATTAGACCCATCTTTTTGCGTATGCGATTGACTGATATGCTCAAAATGAATCCTTATGCTAAATATATGAAAGATATTGTTACAAATAAAAGAAAGATACCGGAAGCTGAAATTTCCACCATGCTTGCTAATTATACTTTTAAGGGTGGAATACCAAAGAAACTTGGAGATCCAGGGGTACCTACTATGCCATGCTCCATTAAGAGAAATTATGTTAAAACTGCTTTATGTGATCTTGGAGCCGGTGTTAGTGTTATGCCTCTCTCTTTATATCGTAGACTTGACTTGAATAAGTTGACACCTACTGAAATATCTTTGCAAATAGCTGATAAATCAACTGCTATACCTGTCGGTATTTATGAGGATGTGCCTGTTGTGGTTGCAAAAGTTACTATTTTAACGGACTTTGTTATTCTTGATATTAACACTGCAGGGGCTGTTATTGATTGCAACAAAGGCAATGTCACTTTTCATGTTAATGGTAATGAGCATACGGTACACTTTCCGAGGAACAACCTCAAGTTCATAGTATTAACTCTATTGGAAAAATTCCATCGATTATATTTGGAGGTTTTGAATTTCCTCTCCCTACTGTCAAGAAGAAATATGATATACTTATTATTGGGGATGTCCATATCCCCGTTGAGGTAACATAGTGTTATTCGAAATTTCTCCGGTTCCATGTTAGTCGGAATGAGTTTGTTAACAAGACCTGATCAACCTTGTTAGTGGATTCCTTTTGATGAGCATGAGATGGATGAAACTAGAAGCACAACCTTTTGTACCCTCCTTATACTTTCTGTTATTTAGTAGAAATAAAGTAAAATAGTATTTTCTGTCTGTTTCCTGATTTATCCGTGCAATATAAAAATATCCCGAAAATAAAAGTCCTCGTAATGCCATGCCAATTTAATATGATTTTTTCGGGATTATTTGAGGATTTATCAGTGCAAAAATTACATGGGGAGCTGCCACCTGGCCATGAGGGTGGAGGGCGCGCCTTACCCCCCTGGGCGCGCCCCCTGCCTCGTGGGCCCATGGTGGCCCTCCTCCACTTATCCCTGCACCCATCTTCTTCCTCTGCCTCACACAAACCCGAAAAACCAACTCAAGCACGAGTTCCAGCCCCTGTTGCTGTGATTTTCGATCTCCTTGCTCAAAGCACCTCTCACAACTTACGGGTATCAGCCAGGCTATCCTTGGCAATGAACCAACTTAGGCCAAAAGCCTAAGCCTGGGGGAGTATGTATTTCTCACCGACATTACATTTATGTTCACACACACTCATTGCTATATGTCGGTGCTCATACTCTTTCACTGTAATATCCATGCTAGTTTATTTTCTTTTTCCTGCTTTCTTCTTGTGTGTTTAATAAACCTTAAGAAAAACCAAAAAAAATAGTAGTAGTTTATTTCCTGCTGTAGTAGTAATAATTAAAAAGAAAACCCAAAAATGTTTCCGTTCTTCTTTTTGCTTGTTGGGAGCTTTCCCGTGTAAATAGTTTTATTTTCCTTTCTTTTCTTTGGGGGTCAGTAGGAGAAGACCATAATTAAATTGTTGGAGTGGCTCTTATATGCATCATTGTCGATTTAACCAAGAGCCCATATTGCCTTGTCTTCTCCTGTTTATTGAATGCTAGCAGATTCCAGCTTAGTCCAATGCACGCGCACTCTTGTTATTATTTACACCGTTCGGTCGTGCAAGTGAAAGGCAATTATGATGATTATGATGGATTGACTAAGATAAGAAAAGCTGGTATGAACTCGACCTCTTTTGTTTTTGTAAATATGATGAGTTCATCGTTCCTGATTCAGCTTATTATGAATAAACATGTTTGCAATGACAATTAGAGATCATAGTTGCTTGTTCCATGCTTGATTAGCTACGAGTTATAATGGTTTACCTTGCGTGCCAACATGCTATTAAAATGATTGTGATGTGGTATGATGGGGCGGTATCCTCCTTTGAATGATTTAAGTGACTTGACTTGGCACATGTTCACGCATGTAGTTGAAACAAATCAACATAGCCTTCACGATATTTATGTTCATGGTGGATTATATCCTACTCATGCTTGTGTTCAATGTTTATTAATTTTAATGCATGTTCATGGCTGTTGTCGCTCTCTAGTTGGTCGCTTCCTAGTCTTTTGCTAGCCTTCGCTTGTACTAAGCGGGAATACTGCTTGTGCATCCAATCCCTTAAACCCCAAAGTTATTCCATATGAGTCCACCATACCTTCCTATATGCGGTATCTACTTGCCGTTCCAAGTAAATTTGTATGTGCCAAACTCTAAACCTTCAAATAAATATTCTGTTTTGCATGCTTGAATAGCTCATATATCAACTAGGGCTGCCCTTATCTTCCGTGTTAGGCGGGTTATTCTCAAGAGGAGTGGACTCCGCTCCTCACTCATGAGAAAATGGCTGGTCACCGGGATGCCCAGTCCCATGCTTTATGCAAACTAAATCAAAATAATTGCAAACAAAACTCCCCTGGGACCCGTTGAATGTTGGAGGCACTCGTTGTTTCGAGCAAGCCATGGATTGATGCTTGTGGAGGAGGGGGAGTATAAACTTTACCATTCTGTTTGGGAACTGCCTATAATTTGTTTAGCATGGAAGATATCGTCATCTCTTAGTTTTTGTGTTGACAATGAAAGTATGCCGCTCAAAATATAATTTATCTCTATTTAAAAACCGAGCTCTGGCACCTCTACAAATCCCTGCTTCCCTCTGCGAAGGGCCTATCAATTTACTTTTATGTTGAGTCATCACCCTCTTATTAAAAGCACTAGCTGGAGAGCACAGCTGTCATTTGCATTCATTACTGTTAATTTATATCGGGTATGACTATGATTGGATCTCTTTTACCATGAATTACAATGTCTAGTCAGTCCTTGATCTTTGAAGGTGCTCTGCATTTATATTTTGCGGTCTCAGAAAGGGCTAGCGAGATACCATCTTGTTATATCATATTATGATTATTTAAAGAAAGTGTTGTCATCCGAGATTTATTATTATGGCTTGCTAGCTGATTATGTTATTGATATGAGTAAACATGAGACCTAGGAATTATTGCAAATGTGGTTAGTTATGATCTTTCTTTGAAAACCTGAATGTCGGCTTGACATAGGTACAACAACAAGAGCAAACAGAGTTTGTAAAAGTTTTCTTTTTCTTTCAGTTTGTCAACTGAATTGCTTGAGGACAAGCAAGGGTTTAAGCTTGGGGAGTTGATACGTCTCCGTCAGATCTACTTTTCCAAACACTTTTGCCCTTGTTTTGGACTCTAACTTGTATGATTTGAATGGAACTAACCGTGGTGATCGATGTTTTTCAGCAGAGATTGCCATGATGTTGTTTTATGTGCGAAAACAAAAATTCTCGGAATGACCTGAAACTCCACGGATGTCTTATAAAAATAAAAAATCCTCGCCAAAGATGAAGACCAGGGGCCCACACTCATCCACGAGGGGGGGCGCCCCCTCTAGGGCGCCCCCTACCTCGTGGGCCCTGGACACCTTCCAACGCCAACTCAAACTCTATATATTTTCTTTCGGGAGAAAAAATCGAGAGAAGAAATCATCATGTTTTACGATCTGAGCCGCCAAGCCCTAATCTCTCTGGGAGGCTGATCTGAGTCCGCTCGGGCTCCGGAGAGGGATTCGTCGCCGTCGTCATCATCAACCATCCTCCATCACCAATTTCATGATGCTCACCGCCGTGCGTGAGTAATTCCATCGTAGGCTTGCTGGACGGTGATGGGTTGGATGAGATTTATCATGTAATCGAGTTAGTTTTGTTAGGGTTTGATCCCTAGTATCCACTATGTTCTGAGATTGATGTTGCTATGACTTTGCTATGCTTAATGCTTGTCATCAGGGCCCGAGTGCCATGAATTCAGATCTGAACCTATTATGTTTTCATGAATATATGTGAGTTCTTGATCCTATCTTGCAAGTCTATAGTCACCTATTATGTGTTATGATCCGACAACCCCGAAGTGACAATAATTGGGATACTTCTCGGTGATGACCATAGTTTGAGGAGTTCATGCATTCACTATGTGCTAGTGCTTTGTTCCGGTTCTCTATTAAAAGGAGGCCTTAATATCCCTTAGTTTCCAATAGGACCCGCTGCCACGGGAGGGTAGGACAAAAGATGTCATGCAAGTTCTTTTCCATAAGCACGTATGACTATATTCGAATACATGCCTACATTACATTGATGAATTGGAGCTAGTTCATGTCACCCTATGTTATGATGTTACATGACGAACCGCATCCGCATAATTATCCATCATCGATCCGGTGCCTCACGGGCTTTCCATATCTTGGTTCTCGCTTATTTACTTTTCCGTTGCCATTATTACAATCACTACAAAATACCAAAAACATTACTTTTGTTGTCTTTACTTTTGTTACCGTTACCACCACTATCATATTACTTTGCTACTGAACACTTTGCTGCAGATACTAAGTTTCCAGGTGTGGTTGAATTGACAACTCAGTTGCTAATACTTGAGAATATTCTTTGGCTCCCCTTGTGTCGAATCAATAAATTTGGGTTGAATACTCTACCCTCGAAAGCTGTTGCGATCCCCTATACTTGTGGGTTATCAGTGCTCTCAAGTAATGTGGAACGGCCACTTCTACCATAGTTATTGCAAATTGCTTGACATAGAAGATAGAAGTGCTCTCTGCCATCGCCAAGTTGTCATCAATGTAATCTGCCGGAACACCATATGCCATCATGCGCAAAGCGGCAGTGACTTTCTGCTCAATGTTATGGCCAAGCAACCCAGCACAGTTACTTCTCTGCTCAAAGACTGGATTATGTTGCTTCACGGAATTGCAAATGCGAAAGAACAAGTCTTTCGACATTCTGAAACGGCATCGAAAGTAATTCTCCGGAAAAACAGGTGATGATGCAAAGTAGTTGCGCACCAACCGTTTGTGCGCATCAATTCGTTCTCTCCGAATGAACGCACGACCATAAATGGAACCACCGTGCTTTGGTTTCTTCCTCTTGTGCATGGCCACTAGCATAGCAATCTCCTCTTCTTCATGCAAATCAAATTCCTTGTCCGACAATGAATCATCCATGAAAGAGGAGTCAACCGAGCTCATCTACAATGCACACAACCACCGTCAAACATACTATCCAATCCCAAGTTAAATCATCAAGTTTCGTCATTATTTTATCTTGGGGAATTCTGTCGAACACCTTATGCGCGCGGTGGAATAAGATGGCCGCCGGTTGGATTGGCTGCTGCTGACGGCTGCGGTCGGCTCCGGACGGCGGCGGTGATAAGAAATGAGCTTGGAGGCTGGCCAAGAGGAGTTCGGCGGGCGGCGAAGAATAGTTCGGCAGCTGGGTGAAGGGCTTGGTGTGGCAGTCATGCGGCCGGCGCAACGGTCGTGGACAGGCTCACGACCGACGGGGAGGAGGTCGGCGGCAGCCTAAGACCCGGCGGAGGCCTACGGCGGCAAATGGATCACGGAGGCGCTGATCCAGCCGGCTGCCTCCCGATTCGAAGCGTCCGGGTGGCTATGAACCGGCCATCGGCGAGGGAGGCGACAACGGCGGGCGGCGGCGGGGATGTGGGTGGTGGCGGCGCCGACGGCGAGGTTTTAAGCGATAGCGGCGGATTCTGGCCGGTGGTCTTCTGAGCCAAGGACGGTCGTGCAAGGAAACGAAAGGAAGTGGCGGTTGGGCGTTCGGGGGCGGCGGCTGGTTTTGGACCAGATGCACCTTGTGATGTAAATTTGCACCGCGAGGTGTTGTATTTTACATCACGAGGAGGCTGTGGTCCAATTTTTTTTTGCATATGGACCGTCTGTTGGAGCAGCGTTTTTTGCCCCAGACGGTCCAAAAGTTAGGTACTTTTACATTTGGACAATCTATTGAAGATGCTCTTACTTTTTTCATGTCTCTCTTCTTCACATAGCCAAAAATGCCATGTAAGCAGGCTTAGGGCATCTCCAACAGCAACCCGCAAAAATCCTCCCGCATTTATCCGTGGACACGAATGCAGGAGGACGCCATCCAACGCTAGCCGTATACATTTTCACAACAACTCGAACCAACCGGACAAAATTCATTCAAACAAGTTCGGAATTCATATAAACACGTCCAGATTTTATATAAACATACCGGGTTTCATATAAACATGACGATTTCATTACAAATACATCAAAGCTGTCCTAGGCGGGCTCTGGAGTATAATTAATACCTAATCTAAATGATCACCGGCGACCGGTCCCCGTCTACGGCCATCAGCCCCGAGAACTGAAGCTTCATCGTCTCCAGCTTCTCCTCTGGAGCCCCGGCGTGCCGTTTCAATGCTGGCGCCAGTGAACAGTCGCGTCCGCTCTGGCCGGGCATGAATGCGGGCGCCGACGCTGACCGAAAACGCGCGGGGGGAGGGAGGGGTTTTTCGTGTGAGAGGGCGGTCAGAAGCGGGTTTGGGATCGGTCCGGAGTCCTGCAAACCTCCCTCACTTTTGACTCCGGTTTACGGAGGAAATCACGTCTGAACCACTCTGTGGACCAAAATAAATTCAAGAATAATGCGAGCATAAGACTTGAATCCTAATGAACCGAGGATACCACTCCCTCTGGCCATCCAACCGCCGGTCGATCGTTGGGTTGGCGCTCATGCCTCATCGGCTGTGTTTATTACTGTACCCGCAACGGTGTGTACTTTGGAACAGAGTTACTCGCCTGCAGAAGGTACAGCCGGTGCACGACGGAGCAAGCATGTACTCCACGGCTCACGGGCGCCGTGCGTCAGTGCTGTCATTTATTACGCCGTCGTTCTCGCGGGCCAGCCGGTCAGCAGATCTAGCCTAACGGCCTGAATCCCGTGGATGACGACGAGCGATGATGATGGAGATTCCCTCCCCGTCCGTTTTGCCCGCCGGTGTCACGGGACAAGTAAATGGTGGTCACAGCACAGCACAGCACAGCCACCACACGATCGATCGAGCCGGCGGAGCGAAAAGCGCTCACTCCCACGCACGAGGCCGGCCAGCGATGCACTCTGCGCGCTCACAGGTGCCGACCACGACCGCACCAGCACCACACCAGCGTGCGTCGCGGCCAAGTGGGATCCCACCTACCCGCGCTCCGCAACGGCTATATTCCTCCTCGCCTTCCCCGCGCTTAAATTCCCCGCCCCCTTCTTCCTCATCCCCTCCCGGTCTCCCGCACCACTCACTCCTCTCCATCAATCAATCCTGAACCCCGACCCCGTAGACCTCCTACCTGCTCCCCAACGGCTACTGTGCCATCCATTCACCCCGACTCCTCCCCCTCCGCCCAATCCAATCCAATCCAATGGCGACGACGCCGGCGCGGCCATCGCACAGCGGGGCCGGAGGAGGCGGCGGCGAGGCGGTGTCGGTGCAGCACGTGGCCAAGGCCTCCTCGGACGAGCTGCTCCGCAAGTTCGCCGACCCGGACGACGACGACTCCTCCAAGCAGCGCCAGCTCACCCCGCCCCGCCGCAGCCTCGCGCTGCGCCGCAAGCGCTCGTCCCGGCGCGTCGCCTCGGGGCTCTCCGCCAGGGACCCCGGTGCGGCGTCCGGGGCGGGGCTGGAGCTGGCCGCGCCCAAGCGCCGGCGCAGCATCGGCGGGTCCACCGACTGGAGGGCCGGGCTGCTGCTGCCCACCACCACGGCCTCCTCCTCCTCCTCCTCCGCGCGGAAGGGCAACGGCGGCCCCGCGCGTGCGAAGCGGGGCGCCAGGCTCGACGAGGCCGGCGTCGCGCACTTCCTCGCCGCGCTGGAGCGGGTAAGCTAACAAGCTGGTCGTTACTCTTTCATTTCTGTACCTTAGTTTCGACCGCCTCGGCTAACGCGGGCGGCATTGGTTTGGTTGGGTTTGCTTGCTCAGACGTGGAAGAAGACGGTGGCGGGCGCGTCGAGGATGTTCGTGGAGAGGCACCGGAGCAGCCACGTGCAGCTCATCAGCGACATGGTCTAGCAGATGAGATCACCCTGCCCGCTCGGAGTAGTTTCTGCGAATTAACTGAATTCGTTTCTGAACTTGGCGGAATAAAAATGGCAGAGAAGGATTAACGAGGCGAATCCAACCAGCTACGTTTCTCCGGGCGGTTCAGCTTCTTTCTCTGCCGTTGCCACTTGCCAGTGTGTTTGCTTGTGTTCATTTCATCATCGCCACCACATTGTAAATTCAAGTTTGCAAATTCCGTACCAGTGCTGTACTATATGCCAATTGGATTTTTCATCTTCCACTGCACTTGTACTGTACTACTACTGTTTACTTCCAGCTTGTGCAAATTTTCTCTATAATTGGAGTGACGGCTAGAGGAGACCGAGAGAAAGAGAGGGTCCGCACGTGTACCACAGGTTTTTCTGTTGTTGTTTGAAGTAGTACCACAGGTGGGGTCCGGGGTGGCGGTGCCATTGACAAATTTGCTTTGGGTGAAATTGTTTTTTTTAGGGTTCTTTTGGGGGAAATTGCTGTTGTCAAGTGTGAACCTCATGCCGATAAGGCCTTGGGCTTTCTGTGTTGGGCTGTGCTGAATGGGCCTGAATGCAAATTACTTGCTTCTTCTGTTCCGTGTCGCATTTCGGCCTCGTCTTTGGTTTACTTGCTCATCGTGCGCCCCGGTAAAAAACATTGTGTTTAGCTGCACAATCGTACTACGTGACATGCTCGCTGGCTTTTACAAGTTTTCTACTCTTGCTGTGCGCATGAATGATGCTTGGTTTCCTCTCTGACGACGAATACCCACCTTTTGCACCACTAGAATGACTTAAATGAACTTGCGAACTCTCTGAAGGTGTACAAGCAGAGCAGAAACAAGCAAGCTCTCACATTCAGATCATAAACACACGCGGACGCGGGGATATGCATGCGTGCACCAGAGGGACATAGGTGTTGTTTGATTTGGTTGCTTGGCCGCTCCAAAATGATTTGGTTTGGTTGCTTGGCCGCTCCAAAATGATTTGGTTTGGTTGCTTGGCCGCTCCAAATTGTGCACCAGACCAGAGAGACATCATAGGTCTCCAGCTCTTTCCATGCACTCTCAGCGCGCGAAATTTCCAGCCTGCTTTCTTGTTAGTACTTTGGTACAACAACAACGAACCTGCTTTCTTATCCCTAGGACCTTTACGTAGCAGCACGTATCGCCAGGTTCCACGGCCTGAATAAACAAGGCCAGTTCCGAAAGGTAAAAGGCAGATGGTAGCATTAGCAAGCAGGATAAGTGATCAGTCGGTCCCATCCGTTTTGACGCTGGTAGGTATCATATACTCGCACCCAGCACAGCAAACCCCCTAGGCTAAGAAAACGTGACCTCAAGTCAAACACTGACATTATTATGCCGTGCACTGGGGAGCTCCTCCTTTTTCTAGCAGCAATCCTCTGGGTGCGGTGCTCTGAATCTCATCAACAACCAATGGGCAGGTTGGTTCGGGTGGACGGCGCTCCTGCCGAATCACCTGCAGAAAAGAAAGGAAGGTAAAGATAACAGAGCCTTTCCTCTGTCTGAAAAAGAGAAGAGAGGCTGGAACGCTGCAAAAGCATCGCCACAACTCTTCAGATAGAAGAGTGGAATAGGTTCCCCTGCCCTGCCACGGCGAGCCGACGAGTAAAGAGCCGCGGGCATCGTGGCATGTGGAGAACGGACGCAGAGATCAACCGCCTTTCCGTGGCATTTTCGTGCCGGGCAGAGCTCATCTTTGCCTGTGGTATGGTAGTATCACCCGGAACGGATACAGTGGTTGGTGGAGGGAGCCTTTCCGCGCGGGGCCAGGCGCGTCCGGGCATCCCCGCCGTCGCCGTCTCTCCTCTTCCCTTTCGGGAAAAGGACCCGATCACTTTGCACTGCGACTGCGAGGGAGGTGGAGTCGAGCAGAATAATCTCATGCAACCGGGGGCTTTGTTTACTAGCCCGCGAGTACGTCCCGGTGGTAGGACTTGATTATCTGGCCAGGATCGTGTGGAATTGCAACTCTGAGGCTGGCCCGGTTCATGGACCGACCGATGGTTGCGTTGTCACTCGTGACAGCGTAATAATGTGTGTACAAAGATGTCTTATTCAGCAATCAGCAGCTAGCATTGACGTTTGTAGCCCGCAGCTATAGGTAGAGCGGCATACCGAACGTACCCGACACCCAGTCTGGCATTATCCTATTGGTAGCTCGGCCGAACAAGGAGAATTAAAAGACAATGTGATTTTCTCCTAAGGCTGGCCATAGTGCCATAGTGGAGAGTAACTTATACTAGCGTCATATATGTCTTCATCTATTATCTTATAGACTCATCTTTTATCAAAAAGCGTTATGTTACAGCAACATATTATTATGTTACTCTAAACAGCAGGTCCGTCGAGAGGCATTTGCGAGCTGTGCGCACGCACAGGGAGAGAAAAAGGCCTGCCCGCTCGTCCGCCCTTATTCCCGAGTCTCCCAGCCGTCATGACCGACGTTTCATCTGCGCGCCGCCTGCCCGGCTACCCTGTTCTACGTCTTCGTCTTCATCTGCAGATCTACCCGCACGAGCTGCTTCCTCCTTTCGTCCGTTCAGAGTCCCCACGACATGAATTTGTGTTCATCCCAGCCGCCGATTGTTTGGACAGGCCTGTTAGTCAAGGACGAGAAGCTCTCCGTGAGTTCTGACAATTGTTTTGTGATCCACGCATGTACTAAGTGTATTATTATGTTATATGGAAGCAAACACAAGGGATCACTCCAATTTTGTGATTCACGTATATACCACTACCACGAGCCAGCTGATCAATTATGAATTTTTGATCCACACACATTGACACATACTGGTTTTTAGGCTTTTTAAATTTTGTGATTCACGTATATACCACTACCACGAGCCAGCAGATCAATTATGGAATTTTGATCCACACACATTGACACACACAGGTTTTTAGGCTTTTTAAATTTTGTGATTCACGTATATACCACTACCACGAGCCAGCAGATCAATTATGAATTTTTGATCCACACACATTGACACATACTGGTTTTTATTGCCACAGACCTCAGTGGTTTGGTTGTTTCTATAACTTTTTATCTATCGTTTTATATATCGTAGGAGGAGGCTATGAACTATCTACATACTATCTATGTATCTTTTTGATCTATCATTAATCTATCTATCGTTAATCTATCTATTTATTTGTTTTATCTATCTATGCTTATGTGTATCGAGTCGTAGTATAGAAAAACAAATATAAGCGCTCTATTGGGCGGCTCATGGCGTGCTCTATTTTTCATGACATTGAAGCAGCCCCTTCATGGCAAGAAAAAACTCACGTAAATGACGTTGTAAACGCTTTTTTACGCGGCACGCATCGCGTTGCGCACCTGTTGGAGATGCTCCGAGTCTACAACTAGCCTAATGAAAATCGGAGAGAGCGCTCTGTTTATCATTAAAAAAGTGAGAGAGAGAGATAGAGAGATACATTGTTTTCAAGAGAGTGGGAGCATGGCATGCCGAACTCCCGCTGACTACACCGACTGAGGAGGAGATCTGTCGCAGATACACTAAGGCTGGTCATAGTGGGGAGTAACTTAGACTAGTGTCATATGCATGACACTAGTCTAAGTTACTACCTTCATAAATGCAAAGTAACATGCTAGTAGTGTCATAGATGGCTTTATTTATTAGGCATGAGACTCAACTTGTCTTTAAGCGTATATTCTGATAATATATTATGTTACCACCTCACATTAAATACTTGCCACATAAGCAAAAAAAATATTAAAGTGCGCTATGTTACTAGCTAAGTTACTCCCACTATGACTAGCCTAAGATATTGGGAGGATCAATGATCGGTTTCTGCGTTCAGTGGCTTGGGAACTGATATCTGCAACATATGCCAGCAGTACTAGTAGTAGCTGTGAGCTTGGAAGCTTCTGCGATACGTCTTGTCGGACTCGGGGCAGGTAAACAATGCTGCTGCAAGACACGGTTGACCAGCAAGAGTAACAGATCCCCAGTACAGTACAGTACGTCCAACAATGCTTATACAGGGAGCAGGATGGGAGTACGTGGACTCGAGATGCGCCGCGCCGGCCCTCTGAAGCACATAGTACATTTATCTGCTCAAGGTGAAGCGCGGTTGAACAAGATGCACGTTCTCCGGTGCACCCAAGCGATCTGACCGCGACCCGAGGTCCCAATCCAGCGGTGGTTGATTCATGTCGGCATTTGAGGATGGAATCAACGTGGCCAACGTACGCGTTTCACTACCCAAATACGGAGTACTACATTCTTCAAGTGTAGCAGCACTAGCACGCAGCAGCGGAAGAACCGACCAGCCGGCCGTCGTTCGTCTTGCGGCCGGAAAAGCAATGTCCGCGCATAAAGCAAGCCAGCCGGACAGCCGGTCAGCCTCTCGCACCAGTTTTTCCTTTCGGGCGAGACAGTGGCTCACAGTCGGCAGCAGGGCAGAGCAGCTTCGGCCACTCTCGGCTCGGTGGGTGCACGGCCGGCCGGGGTGGCACATAGACATACGTACGGCGTGTAGCGGTTGGCGTGTGGAGCGAGGACGGTACTGTCGCCGTCCGGAAATTCATATGCGCACCTGTCTCGCTCGGTCGCTCACGAACGGCAGGCAGTTGTCTCTGCATCATTTGAGCACCGCGGTGTGCGAAGAGATTTTTTTTGCTGCTTTCGCTCTCAGCCCCGTCGTCTTCGCCGGCCGACTGAATTCTCTCGATGGAAGGAGAGAGCGTACCCTGGTTGCACGCAATCAGTTGTCAATCAATCATAGGGCTGGCTGGTAATTTTCCTGCACCCTGCATGCAGAGACTAGTTAACGGTGAACTTCGCTTTCGTCAAAACTCAAAACTAGCGCGGAGCTGACTACTACCTGGGTTTAAGCAAAAACATGTACTCGTATTTACTCCCTCCGTCCGAAAATATTCGTCGAAAAAATGCATAAAAATGAATGTATCTAGACGTAAAATACGCCTAGATACATCCATTCCTCCGACAAGTATTTTTGAACGAAGAGAGTACAACACTCGTAGTACCACTACTAGAGAAAAGCCTAGCAGCATCGCAGGTTTTAGGCTATCAGTAGCGTGGGGACCGGCGCTACTAATAAGGCGTTACAGCTAACGTATAGCAGTAGCGTCTATCGTCCCACGCTACTGCTATACATGAATAGCTGTAGCGCGCTTTAGAGAAGAGCTCTGCTGATATTATCTGCAACGCTGTCTACAAGGAAGCGCTACTGGTAAGGTGGCTCTACTGCTAAATTTCCCCCCTCGCTACTACTAGTTTTATTAGTTTTTTTCCTTCATATTTGTTTTGTATTTGAATAGGCTTTATACAATAATCTTTAGCATATCATACACATACAAATGTAATCATAGCATATACATACAATTAGTCTCATCAAATCATGTCATCATCATCCAACACAAAGTGGTCTCTCGTCATCATCTCGAAAATAGCGATACAAGTCTCGATTACTTGCAAATACATCGTCATCCATCTAAACAGTGATATACGCGAGAAGAGCTATCACTTTGAGTACATGAGTTCGTATCCCTCTCTCGCATTAGCGTGAACCTAAACTAACTCATCGCTCGTCGCTCGAAACCGGAAACCGTACACCCGGCCTAACACTCCGGCCACTCGTCGTATATATACTCCTGGCGTAGCCCTTCTTCGCCATCTATGATCTATGCACATGCATCGTCACATGAGTCGATGATATGCAACATATACAGTTGAGGAACAGAAAGAGAGAGACTTGGCAAAAATAGAAACAACATATCATAAGCATAAATAACAAAGTTCATCGTACCCAAAATGCCCTAACTAGAGTGATCTTCGCTAGTCGAGGAGGAGGACGGTTTAATTACATCACAAATAAATTTTTACTGTGCATAACTCAAAGTTTTGTCATACAGAAAGTATGGACTAAACGGACACATTGTCATATATCGACAATCACTCCACCATGTCGTGCCATCCATCCATGTCAGGGAGATAGTCCTCGAGCTTAGTGAAAGGCTTCATGTCGAGACGCTGAGAGGCTATCCATGTTCGGACGTCTTCGCGCGACATTTGTCCTTCTCCGTAGAACATCCCTGTTTTTCCGACGACCTCCTTCATGATGATTTGAGCAAGTTCGCGCTGGATGTTATAGAACTCAACTCGAAGTCGATGATTCTCGATATCTCCTATGTCCTTTGCCCATTGCAGAATATGGGCATCGCCGGATCTAGGTGACATGCGAAGGTTCCGTGATTCCGTCTACTCCGAAGATGTGGTGTAGGACATAGAATCCATCATTAAGAGAATCATTCGGTTCTGGATGCAGCAGAAGTCGGTCTTATGGCTGAAGGCGACCCTGCCGCCCCTTCTCTTCTTGTCCTTGACCTCTCCACCCCTTGCTTGGTAGTAAAACATAGCACTGTCGAGAACATCCTTGATGTGGGTGTAATCCTTTTTGTGAATGTTCTTCAACGAGTCCAAGTAAAGAGCGTGGGAGAATCGGGGGTAGAGGATGATGAGGATGGCGCGCCCACCGCTGCGCAAAATAAGTACACCTCAAATTAATTAGCCTCCACTGTGCAAATGAATGATTGAAATCGAAGGAAGGATAGCAGCACGGATGACTTACACGGGATGATAAGGCACGAGAATCGCCTCCTTGTCCTTATTGGCGAGCATGAAACTGACAATGTAATCCCTCGCGTATTCACCGTGCTTTGCGCAGACTCCCAAGAAGGCCTCGTGCATGTAGTACGGGTCAGCGACACAGATATGAGGTATCTGCTCAACCCCGATGATGTAGTTCATGTGCAAGGCATAAAGGCAGACAAACGTAAAATCCAGCTTCTTCGCGTGAAACATGTCGAATATGTAATCGAATCGAAGGAAGAACTTATCCGCCGGGAAGCAGTCGACGTACGACATTTGCCGCGGAATGTTAACCACATAGAGTGGGTATCCTGGATCTTTCGAGGCGATGAGGCCTTTCTCTATCCGCAGCACATCGTCATGAAGTCTCCTTAGATCGCCAAATCTGGCCCGTAGCGCTGCTGCAGGTAGGATTGGTTGACCGGGGATATGCCATTTATCTGCATCGGGGATATCTATACGGTCCTGAAGCCGAGGCTGCTGAGGCGGCTGGATCATAGAATCAGCTTTTTTGCCTTTCCTCGCTCTCTTCCTAGACTTCTTGTAACACCCTGGATGTAAACTTTCCCTTTTTGGGCAATATATCAATTTGACCTCATCCAAGTCTTGTGGGTTCTTGTCATGCTTGGCCTCATGTTGTTTTGGTCATGTGGGTTTTCTTTTTCGTTGTTTTGCTTTTTGCCATATTGCATTTTGTGCCTATTGTCATTTTGCATTCCTTTCCTATCATGTGGTTGTGGTTTTTCCCCTTGCATGTCATGTGGTTGCATGTGCCATCCTCTCTTGCATTACCATCCCCTCCTTCCCTCTACTTCCTTCTCTTTCAAATGCCATATAATTCCCTCCTTCAATTAATGTTCTTCTTCTCCCTAATAATCTTGCTTGTTGCACTAAACCTCTCGCCCTAAAATCCCTCATTTGAAGTTGTTATGGTTAGGTTCAAAATGGCACAAGTTTGAAGCATTTCCAAACTTGCATTATTTTTCTACCTTTAAAATGTCCATTTCAATTTATTTAAATAGAGGAGAATTCCAGAGTGTGGGGATATTTTCCTTTCACTCTAAATCTTTTCCTTTCTCCTGTACTTCTTTTTCTCTTCCCTTTTATTTTAGAAAAGGAAAAGGGAGAAGAGGCAAGAGCAGCAGCAGCAGCCCAAAGAGCCCTCTCCACAGGCCACGGCCTCCCCGAGCAGGCCCAGCCCCCTCGAGTCGCAGCCAGAGAGCTCGCGCCAGCCAGCACCTTTTTCCTCTCCCCTGCCAGACACCCACGCTGCGTCTACCCCGATGGATCCCGACCACGTGGCATCGCCGGCCCGCTGGCAGCGGCGCCGTGCCCCTCACCCGCCTTTTCCTCTCCTCTCGCGGCGCCATGGGGACCCCGAGCTCGGAGAGCACGAGCTCGTCTGCCGCCTAGCCCCCTTCTTATCCCTCCGCGTCAAATCGAGCGCTAGGGTTCCCTCTCTCTCTCGCCGCCCGCCAGTGAGAAACCCCTAGATCGCCGCCCTTTCGGTTCCCGAGCGATCCGGGAGCACGTCTCCGTCGCCGGCGCGCTCTCCGCCACCTCGACCCGGCGGCCCGTGTCTACCTTCTTCCTCGTCGTCGACTACATCCACGACGTCATCTACGGAGGCCGGGCGACAAGTTCACCGACGCCTGAACTCTGTCTTCTTCTCGCCAGAAATCCGGCGAACTTCAGAGGCCGATCTGCGTCGCCGTCGGCCCGTCTCCGTCGCCGTTCCTTTGTCCTAGGGTAAGGAGGTATAACCCCTTCCTCCCTGCTCCTTCCCCGCTGTCGTTAGGTCACAGTAGAGTAGGGCCCGATCCTTGTTCGTGCGCGCCCGGCGTGCTCCGTGTGGTGTAGTTTGTTTGGGTTCGGTAGCTTGCAGCGCGTGTTTGCTGCTAGTCGGCGCTGGGCTTGCCCGCAAGACCCCGTGATGCCCCCTCATGCGTGCCGTCGTGGCTAAGGGCGCAGAGCCCCTGTGGCGCCGTTGACTCGCCCAAGGCGTCGTCGGTTGTCGCCTCAGTACTTAGATCAGCGTCGGTGTTGGGTCAAGTAGTCCGCGTCCTGGATCTCACCAGACTCCTTCCCTAGCCGAGCTGGTCGATTGCCTGCTCTTCCATGGCGACACTGGTTCGAACCCTGTGCGCGCCACTTCCCCTTTTGTTTTTTTCTGTTTTGTTTTCTCCGGTGCGCCTCTTCTGCAGCAGCAGATTAGAGGACCAAAGGCCTTCTCCTCTGTCGATCACCGCGCTCCAGCCCAGTGGTAGCGGGGAGGTTTCCACCACGAGACCCGGGTTGAATCCCCAGGGGGCTCTTTTCCTTCCCCTTTTAAACCCATCTTCACCTGTCTCTATGATGGTGGGGTGCATGTCAGCCTCCCAGCCTTCTCCCCTCATGCATTTTATTTCTTTCACCCTAGTTTCCATTTCTGGTCTGTATCATTTCTGTTTTAGGCAAGTCCAAATCTGGACATTTCCAAATCTGGAAATTGCCTATTCTGTCTGCTTCCATATTAGGCAGGTTTTTACTTATTGTTTTTGTGATGTTTTCCCTAATGCAACCCTAACATATTATATATGTTTTTGGGGTAGAAAAATCCCACCAACTCAGTGGTGTCATTGGTTTTTGCATTTGGGCAAGTTTGTGATCATGTCCTTTTGCTTCATGGTTAGGTGTTGTTTTCATTGTGCATATTTAGTTGATTTGTGCTATGAGCTAGTTTTGTGCACATGCATGGCTTTGTTTCTTCATGATGTTATCGTAGGTTTCTCACCATTATTGTTTTGCCCGTCATATCCAATCCGTGCATCCGTTTCCGGTGATCTCTATATCGATTTCTATCGAAATCACCTCATCCTTTCGATGGCATGCTTGGTTTGCCAAGATGATGCCTAGTCTTTCATTTACCTTCCGGGGTGCTCTTACGCTTTGCATATCACATCTTGCATTTCATGTCATGTTGCATCATGTTGATTGTGCATTGCACCGTGTTTTACTATGGTTCCTTGTTTTGTTGTTGCTTTGGGTAGAGCCGGGAGACGAGTACGCTTACGAGGAACCTGTTGAGAACGTTTTCGAGGATCAGGCTTTCGACAACTCTGAGAACATTGCAGGCAAGATGACCATACCCTCGAAATCACTTCTATTTTTGCTATGCTAGTTGCTCGCTCTTTTGCTATGCCTATGCTGCGATGCCTACCACTTGCTATATCTTTCCACCCATATTGCCATGTCAGCCTCTAACCAACCTTTCCTAGCAAACCGTTGATTGGCTATGTTACCGCTTCGCTCAGCCCTTCTTATAGCGTTGTTAGTTGCAGGTGAAGCTGAAATTTGTTCCTTGTTGGAACATGGAGATGTTGTTCCTCTTTGGAACATGGTTATTTGTTGGGGATATCACAATATATATACATCTGCTATGCTTAACACATCTATATACTTGGTAAAGGGTGGAAGGCTCGGCCTTATGCACGTGTTTTGTTCCACTCTTGCCACCCTAGTTTCCGCCATACCGGTGTTATGTTCCTTGATTTTGCGTTCCTTACGGTTGGGTGATTTATGGGACCCCTTGACAGTTCGCTTTGAATAAGACTTGTCCAAAAAGGCCCAACTTTGGTTTTACCATTTGCCACCTAAGCCTTTTCCCCGGGTTTTCGCGAGCCCGAGGGTCATCTTTATTTTAAACCCCGGGCAGTTCTCCTCCGATTGCTTGGTCCAACTCAAGCGATGTCCGGCGCCCTGGGCAATCCAGGTTTATGCCAACCCGACGTCTTGCCCATCCGGTGTGCCCGAGAACGAGATATGTGCAGCTCCTATCGGGATTTGTCGGCACATTCGGGTGGCTTTGCTGGTCTTGTTTTATTGTTGTCGAAATGTCTTGTAGTCCGGATTCCGAGATTGATCGGGTCTTCCCGGTAGAAGGAATAATCCTTCGTTGACCGTGAGAGCTTATAATGGGCTAAGTTGGGACACCCCTGCAGGGTTATATCTTTCGAAAGCCGTGCCCGCGGTTATGAGGCAGATGGGAATTTGTTAATGTCCGGTTGTAGATAACCTGAAGTTGACCTCATTTAACAATACACCTCAACCGCGTGTGTAACCGTGATGGTCTCTTCTCGGCGGAGTCCGGGAAGTGAACACGGTGTTGGAGTTATGTCTGACGTAAGTAGTTCAGGATCACTTCTTGATCACTACTAGTTTCACGACCGTGCTTTGCTTCTCTTCTCGCTCTCTTTTGCGATGTAGCCACCATATATGCTAGTCGCTGCTGCAGCTCAACTTTACTACCATGTCCTCCTAAAGCTTAAATAGTCTTGATCTCGCGGGTGTGAGATTGCTTTGAGTCCCGTGACTCACGGATACTTTCCAACACAGTTGCGAGGTTCCGATGAGGCCAAAGTCAGATGATTCCACCGAGCTCAAGTGGGAGTTCGACGAGGAACGTGGTCGTTACTATGTGTCGTTTCGGATGATCGAGAGTGGTGCCCGCTTGGGACGATTCGGGATCTGTGTTAGCAGTTGGGGTATCTTCTTTATTTTGGTTCCGTAGTCGGACCTTGAGTGTACTCTGTATGATGTATGTTTAATTATGTACTGTGTGACGTGGCGATTGTAAGCCAACTATGTACCTTCCCTTAATTATTACATGGGTTGTGTGAAGATTACCTCACTTGCGACATTGCTTTCAATGCGGTTATGCCTCTAAGTCGTGCCTCGACACGTGGGAGATATATAACGCATCGGGGCGATATAAGTTGGTATCGAGCCTTCCCGACTTAGGAGCCCCTACTAGATTGTTTGTTGACGTTGTTGAGTCTAGAATGGAAAATGTTTTGAGTCTTAGGATTATATATATCGGAGAGTAGGATTCTTTTGCTTCCCACCTTGACCCTTCGGTGAGGTATCCCGACGAGAGTTTTGACTCTTCTCTTCTCAAATTTCACTAAATTTTTTTAGGATCACGTGGGTATCTTGGAATCGTTCCGATGGTTTTGTGACGAGAACATTGTTCTTGGTGCCTCGACATTTAGGGGTTGTGGCGGTGTCCCGGGAGTTGAGCTCCGAGGTGTTGTCGTCACAATTTTATCGTTGCAGTTCTGGAATACGAGTTTTGCCGACATCGAAATCTCTTTTGTGCGCTTGTTGGTGAGATAACCCTAATAGCCCGATCTTGTGGCGAAGGGAGTATTGCCATGACTTGCATAACGGATGTTTTTCAAGGTCGAGGTACACGATTTCGAGGATTTCTTGGTTATGTGTTGACGGATGGATACAATGGATCTAGGTATTGTTAGTTTGGGTGATATATTTTGTGTCCCTGTATCCCCAACACCAGATTGCATAACCGAGAAAGTTTGGGAGTTTATAGGTGGGAATTCTAGTAGCTTACGGGATATTCTTTCCGACAGATGTATGATTTGAGATTGGGGTTCAACGTTTAGTGGTCCGCTCTTTCACGGTCGATTTACAGTGGTCGCGAGACGTCTTAAAGAATCCTTGGCTATGCTGATTCGGGGACGTCTTGTTAGTCATTCGTGACGTCCGCTATACGTCGTGCCCGTGTGAGCCCCACCACGAACACTTTGAGCGAAATCTCTATCATGTGTTTGTTCCGGCTCATTCTAGCAGCCAACCTTTTGTTTTCGATTATGATATTGAATTGTTTCTCGATCGATTATTGTTTCCATATCCTTTATCTAAGTAGCTTCTCACTTATTGGACGTGTGATGATTAACTTTGAATTCATTCGTTCATTCTTGTTGAATGTTTATTGTGAAGACTATATGTTGCAATTTCTTTCCGTTGATTCTACTTATCATTTGTCTATCAAAGGACTAACGGATGTCACCCTCTTGAGATGGCTCCGCCAACGCGTCTGAACCGGATCGCAATGATGGGGATCGATCGAATCCTCCACCTCCACCTCCGCCTCCGCCTCCGAGCGTGGCAAGCTATCATGGCAGCCACCAATGCCAATGCTCGATGATTTTGCAGCTCTTGCAAGAACGTACTCGAGGGCAAGGCAATCAAGGCAATCAAGGCAATCAAGGTCAAGGCAACAATCAGCCACACTTTGCTACTCTCGATCGGTTTCTCGCTAATCACCAAGTCTTTCGGTTTACGTGTTGAGGCAACAGATCTTTGATGATTGGTTAGTGGATATCTGCAAGCACTTTGACTGTAGCAATGTCGGACACGAGGACTTTGTCAAGTTTGCATCGTTTCAACTCAAGGATCAAGCTGCTGAGTGGTTCCACAATACAAAGATTCGAGAGGAGGTCGTGTCATTACAGGATGAGTTCCGCCGTGATTTCGAGCTCACCACATTCCAAAGAGTGTTGTTGAGAGCAAGCGTGAGGAGTTCCGCAATCTCAAGCAAGGCACCTTGTCTGTCTATCAATACAATATCCAGTTCGAAGCTCGCTTGCGTTTTGCTAAGCAAGATGTACCGATGAAAGGAGTATGATCTATCGATTCAGGGCGGTCCGAGAGAGGATCTGCAATTACCTCTTGTGCTGTTTGAGCCAGATAAGTATGATGATTTCTACAACATGGCACTCAAGCAAGAAGCAGCACAGCTCAAGTGCGAGGCTTCTAAGAAGAGAATCGGGGACGCATTCAGTCCTCCTCGTCCTCTCAAGTGGCAGCCAAGCAGCGAAGTTTTATCTGCCCCCTCCTCCGTTCCGTCGGCCTTACCAGTGAAGAACTCAGGTGGCCGTGGATCTTCCCACCCACCCAACCCAAGCTATCGTAACAAGTCTAATTCTCAAGCTCCAAGGTCAAGTGCTCCTTACCACCGTCCGCTCTCGAGGTCACTTGCAACAAGTGCCGCAGAAGGGTCACTATGCGAACAAGTGCTTCAACCAGAGGCGTCTTCCGCCTCCTCCTCCGTGAAATCTTCCAAAGAATGCAAAGGTCAAGCATAATCCCAAGTCTGCAAGGGTGAACATGATGAATGCAGCTCAAGCGGAGGAATCTTCGATGTGATCATGGGTAATCTTCCGATTAATGATATTCTGCAAAAGTCTTATTTGATCTTTGGTGCATCTATTTCTTTCATATCAAGACCTTTTGCATCCATGAACAATTTGCATACTGTTGATCTGCCTAAACCAATAGCGGTTTCCTCTCCGGGTTTGTTCATGAATACAAAAATGATGGCCCCGGATGTTTCTATCAAGATGGGAGATTACAGATTTCTCGCTAAACCAATGGTTCTTGGTGACTCGGACATTGATCTTATTCTCGGAATGGACTGGCTTTATCAGCACAAAGCTCAGCTTGATTGTGCTGCCAGGGAAATTCAATTGACTCATTCTTCTAATGATGTGATCATCTATGCCTCTCGTGATGAAACTATTCGGTTGTTTTCTCTCAATGAGAAGGGCGAACTGAATGCCATCTCTCAGATTCCAGTCGTTTGTGAGTACCAAGATGTCTTTCCAGAAGAGCTTCCGGGTATGCCTCCTCATCGGCCAGTTGAGTTCGTTATCGATCTTGAGCCTGGCACTGAACCCGTTTGCAAGCGTCCATACAAGCTTGGACCTGATGAGCTGAGGGAATTGAAGAAGCAGCTCGATGAACAAGAGCGTCTGGTTTGATCGCACCGAGTTCATCTCCTTGGGGTTGTGGTGTTCTTTTGTCCTGGAAGAAGGATGGCTCGGACCGACTTTGTGTCGATTACCGTCCATTGAATAAGAAGACAATCAAGAACAAGTACCCACTTCCCAACATCAATGAGCTTTTCGAGCAACTCAAAGGTGCTACGGTGTTCTCTAAGCTTGACCTTCAGATGGGGTATCATCAGATTCGCATTCGTGAACAAGATATTCCCAAGACAAAGATTCGAACAAGCTTTGGTTCTTATGAATATACTGTCATGTCTTTCGGCCTCGTCAATGCTCCTCCAACTTTCTCTCGGATGATGAACTTCATATTCAATCCCTACACCAATGAGTTCGTCTTGGTCTATCTTGATGATATCTTGGTCTTCTCCAAGAATAAGAAGGATCATGCCAAACATTTGCGATTGGTGCTAGACAAGCTCGAGAGTACCAGTTCTATGCCAAGTTCTCCAAATGTGAATTCGGCTTGATGAAGTGCTTTATCTTGGTCATATCATCTCTCGCCAAGGGCATCATTGTTGATCCCGAGAAGGTGTCCGCAATTGTCAATTGGGAACCTCCTCGAATGTGAAGCAGCTCCATGCTTTCTTGGTCTTGCAAGCTATTGCCGAAGATTTGTTGAGAACTTCTCCAAGATTGCAAAGCCTCTTTCCAACCTTCTCCAGAAGCAAGTGAAGTATGTCTGGTCTCCCGAGTGTGACGTTGCTTTCAAGACTCTCAAAGAGAAACTCGTCACAGCTCCTGTTCTGACTCCTCCTGATGAATCCAAGCCTTATGAAGTGTTCTGTGATGCTTCTCTTCAAGGTCTCGGTGCTGTGTTAATGCAAGAGAAGAGAGTTGTGGCTTATACCTCTCGCCAGATTGAAGCCCAACGAGAAGAACTACCCCACTCACGATCTTGAGTTGGCGGCGTTGTCCATGCTTTGATTACTTGGAGACATCTCTTGTTGGGAAGGAAAGTGGACATTTTCACCGATCACAAGAGTCTCAAGTACATCTTCACTCAGCCTAACCTCAACCTCAGGCGACTTCGATGGGTCGAAATGATTCAAGAGTACAACCCAAGTATTGAGTATACTCCGGCAAAGCCAATGTCATTGCAGACGCTTTGAGCAGGAAAGCTTCTCGCAACAGCCTAATCCTCAAGCCCTTTCACCGGATCTCTGTGAATCTTTTCGCAAGCTGAATCTTCAAGTTGTTCCTCAAGGATTTCTTGCCAACCTCATAGTCTCTCCTACTTTGGAAGATCAGATTCGTGAGGCTCAACTTCGGATACCATGGTGAAGAAAGTGAAGCGTGGTATTGACAAGGGCATTTCAAGTACAAGTGCTTCCATGTTGATGACAAAGACACTCTGTTCTTTGAGGACCGGATTGTGGTTCCTAAGGGTGATCTGAGAAAAGTCATTATGAGCGAGGCTCACAATTCGCTTCTATCCATTCATCCCGGAAGTATGAAGATGTACCATGACCTCAAGCAGTCATATTGGTGGACTCGAATGAAGCGAGAAATTGCTCAATTCGTGAATGAGTGTGATGTCTGCAGAAGAGTGAAAGCGAGAACACCAAAGACCAGCTGGTCTCCTTCAACCTCTTGCTATTCCCGAATGGAAGTTTGATCATATTGAAATGGACTTCGTGATCGGCTTTCCAAAGTCCAAGCGTGGAAATGATGCTATCTTCGTTGTCATTGACAAGCTTACTAAAGTGGCTCATTTTCTTCCTATCAAAGAATCCATCACTGCAGCTCGGTTGGCGAGCTTTACACCTCGAGATTGTCTCCTTGCACGGTATTCCTCAAGTGATCTCTTGCACCGTGGCAGCATCTTTACCTCAAGTTCGGGATTCTTTTCGAAAGGCCATGGGCACCAACATTCGTTTTAGCACAGCTTTCCATCCTCAAACAAGTGGCCAAGTCGAGCGAGTTAATCAAATTCTTGAAGATATGCTCGGGGCTTGTGTCATTTCCTTCGGTATGAAGTGGGAAGATTGTCTTCCTTATGCGAGTTCTCTTACAACAACAGCTTCCAGCGAGTTCGGGCAAGGCCCCATTCGAAATTCTCTATGGCGTAAAGTGCCGTACTCCACTCAATTGGTGCGAGATGGTGAGCGCCAACTTCTTGGCAATGACTTGATCACGAAGCGGAAGAAATGTGCAAGGTCATTCGTGAGAATCTCAAAGCCGCATAATCGCGCGGAAGAGCTATTATGATGATAAGCACCGTGATGTGACTTTTGAAATCGGAGACCATGTCTACCTCCGCGTCTCTCAATGAAAGGTACTCGTCGCCCGGTATCAAAGGGAAGCTTGCCCCTAGATCGTGGGTCCTTTCAAGATCATTGGGAAAAGAGGCGATCTCGCCTATCAACTTGAGCTTCCATCCAACTTTGCAAACGTGCACGATGTGTTTCACGTGTCACAACTTCGCAAGTGCTTCAAGACTCTGAACGCACTATCAACTTCAAGAGATTGACCTTCAAGAAGATCTCTCTTATCGTGAGCACCCCGTTGCCATTCTTGAAGAAACCGAGCGCAAGACTCGCAACAAGTCAATCAAATTCTTGAAAGTGAAGTGGTCACACCATTCCGACCGAGAAGCTACCTGGGAGCGTGAGGATCACCTCCGTTCTGAGTACCCGGAGTTCTTTCAGTCCTAGATCTCGGGACGAGATCCTCTTGTAGTGGTGGAGTGTTGTAACACCCTGGATGTAAACTTTCCCTTTTTGGGCAATATATCAATTTGACCTCATCCAAGTCTTGTGGGTTCTTGTCATGCTTGGCCTCATGTTGTTTTGGTCATGTGGGTTTTCTTTTTCGTTGTTTTGCTTTTTGCCATATTGCATTTTGTGCCTATTGTCATTTTGCATTCCTTTCCTATCATGTGGTTGTGGTTTTTCCCCTTGCATGTCATGTGGTTGCATGTGCCATCCTCTCTTGCATTACCATCCCCTCCTTCCCTCTACTTCCTTCTCTTTCAAATGCCATATAATTCCCTCCTTCAATTAATGTTCTTCTTCTCCCTAATAATCTTGCTTGTTGCACTAAACCTCTCTGCCCTAAAATCCCCTCATTTGAAGTTGTTATGGTTAGGTTCAAAAATGGCACAAGTTTGAAGCATTTCCAAACTTGCATTATTTTTCTACCTTTAAAAATGTCCATTTCAATTTATTTAAATAGAGGAGAATTCCAGGAGTGTGGGGATATTTTCCTTTCACTCTAAATCTTTTCTTTTCTCCCTGTACTTCTTTTTCTCTTCCCTTTTATTTTAGAAAAGGAAAAGGGAGAAGAGGCAGCAGCAGCAGCGCAGCCCAGCAGCCCCTCTCCACCTGGGCCACGGCCTCCCCGAGCAGGCCCAGTTCCCCTCAGGCCGCAGCCCAGAGAGCTCCGCGCCAGCCCGTACCTTTTTCCTCTCCCTGCCTTCGCACACCCACGCGCGCGTCTACCCCCGATGGATCCCGACCACGTGGCATCGCCGGCCCCGCCTGGCAGCGAGCGCCCGGTGCCCCTCACCCGCCTTTTCCCTCTCCTCTCGCAGCGCCATGGGGACCCCGAGCTCGGAGAGCACGAGCTCGTCCGCGTCGCCCTAGCCCCCTTCTTATCCCCTCCGCGTCAAATCGGCGCTAGGGTTCCCTCTCCCTCTCGCCGCCGCCGCCAGTGAAAACCCCTAGATCGCCGCCCTTTCGGTTCCGAGCGATCTGGGAGCACGTCTCCGTCGCCGGCGCTCTCCGGCCACCTCGACCCGGCGTCCGTGTCTACCTTCTTCCTCGTCGTCGACTACATCCACGACGTCATCTCGGAGGCCGGGCGACAAGTTCATCGACGCCGAACCTGTCTTCTTCTCGGCCAGAAATCCGGCGAACTTGAGAGGCCGATCTCGTCGCCGTCGGCCCGTCTCGTCGCCGTTCCTTTGTCCTAGGGTAAGGAGGTATAACCCCTTCCTCCCTGCTCCTTCCCCGTCGTCGTTAGGTCACCGAGAGTAGGGCCCGATCCTTGTTCGTGCTGCGCGCGGGCGTGCTCGGTGTGGTGTAGTTTGTTTGGGTTCGGGGTAGCTTGCGCGCTGTTTGCTGCTAGCGGCGCTGGCTTGCCCGCAAGACCCCGTGATGCCCCCCTCATGCGTGCCCGTCGTGGCCAAGGGCGCAGAGCCCCCTGTGGCCGCCGTTGACTCGCCGGCGTCGTCGGTTGTCGCCTCTGTACTTAGATCAGCGTCAGGTGTTGGGTCAAGTAGTCCGCGTCCTGGATCTCACCAGACTCCCTTCCCTAGCCGAGCTGGTCGACTGCCCGCTCTTCCACATGGCGACACTGGTTCGAACCCAGCGCGCCACTTCCCCTTTTGGTTTTTCTGTTTTGTTTTCTCCGGTGCGCCTCTTCAGCAGCAGAGCATTAGAGGACCAGTGCCTTCTCCTCTGTCGATCACCGCGCTCCAGCCCAGTGGTAGCGAGGAGGGTTTCCACCACAGAGACCGGGTTGAATCCCCAGGGCTCTTTTCCTTCCCCTTTTAAACCCATCTTCACCTGTCTCTATGATGATGGGGTCTGCATGTCGACCTCCCAGCGCTTCTCCCTCATGCATTTTTATTTCTTTCACCCTAGTTTCCATTTCTGGTCTCAGATCATTTCTGTTTTAGGCAAGTCCAAATCTGGACATTTCCAAATCTGAAATTGCCTATTCTGTCTGCTTCCATATTAGGCAGGTTTTTACTTATTGTTTTGTGATGTTTTCCTAATGCAACCCTAACATATTATATATGTTTTGGGGTAGAAAATCCCACCAACTCAGTGGTGTCATTGGTTTTGCATTTGGGCAAGTTTGTGATCATGTCCTTTTGCTTCATGGTTAGGTGTTGTTTTCATTGTGCATATTTAGTTGATTTGTGCTATGAGCTAGTTTTGTGCACATGCATGGCTTTGTTTCTTCATGATGTTATCGTAGGTTTCTCACCATTATTGTTTTGCCGTCATATCCAATCCGTGCATCCGTTTCCGGTGATCTCTATATCGATTTCTATCGAAATCACCTCATCCTTTCGATGGCATGCTTGGTTTGCCAAGATGATGCCTAGTCTTTCATTTACCTTCCGGGGTGCTCTTACGCTTTGCATATCACATCTTGCATTTCATGTCATGTTGCATCATGTTGATTGTGCATTGCACCGTGTTTTACTATGGTTCCTTGTTTTGTTGTTGCTTTGGGTAGAGCCGGGAGACGAGTACGCTTACGAGGAACCTGTTGAGAACGTTTTCGAGGATCAGGCTTTCAACAACTCTGAGAACATTGCAGGCAAGATGACCATACCCTCGAAATCACTTCTATTTTTGCTATGCTAGTTGCTCGCTCTTTTGCTATGCCTATGCTGCGATGCCTACCACTTGCTATATCTTTCCACCCATATTGCCATGTCAGCCTCTAACCAACCTTTCCTAGCAAACCGTTGATTGGCTATGTTACCGCTTCGCTCAGCCCTTCTTATAGCGTTGTTAGTTGCAGGTGAAGCTGAAATTTGTTCCTTGTTGGAACATGGAGATGTTGTTCCTCTTTGGAACATGGTTATTTGTTGGGGATATCACAATATATATACATCTGCTATGCTTAACACATCTATATACTTGGTAAAGGGTGGAAGGCTCGGCCTTATGCCTGGTGTTTTGTTCCACTCTTGCCACCCTAGTTTCCGCCATACCGGTGTTATGTTCCTTGATTTTGCGTTCCTTACACGGTTGGGTGATTTATGGGACCCCCTTGACAGTTCGCTTTGAATAAGACTTGTCCAGCAAGGCCCAACTTTGGTTTTACCATTTGCCACCTAAGCCTTTTCCCCCGGGTTTTCGCGAGCCCGAGGGTCATCTTTATTTTAAACCCCGGGCGCTTCTCCTCCGATTGCTGGTCCAACCTGGGCGATGTCCGGCGCCCCCTGGGCAATCCAGGGTTTATGCCAACCCGACGTCTTGCCCATCCGGTGTGCCCTGAGAACGAGATATGTGCAGCTCCTATCGGGATTTGTCGGCACATTCGGGTGGCTTTGCTGGTCTTGTTTTATTGCTGTCGAAATGTCTTGTAGTCCGGGATTCCGAGATTGATCGGGTCTTCCCGGTAGAAGGAATAATCCTTCGTTGACCGTGAGAGCTTATAATGGGCTAAGTTGGGACACCCCTGCAGGGTTATATCTTTCGAAAGCCGTGCCCGCGGTTATGAGGCAGATGGGAATTTGTTAATGTCCGGTTGTAGATAACCTGAAGTTGACCTCATTTAACAATACACCTCAACCGCGTGTGTAACCGTGATGGTCTCTTCTCGGCGGAGTCCGGGAAGTGAACACGGTGTTGGAGTTATGTCTGACGTAAGTAGTTCAGGATCACTTCTTGATCACTACTAGTTTCACGACCGTGCTTTGCTTCTCTTCTCGCTCTCTTTTGCGATGTAGCCACCATATATGCTAGTCGCTTGCTGCAGCTCAACTTTACTACCATGTCCTCCCTAAAGCTTAAATAGTCTTGATCTCGCGGGTGTGAGATTGCTGAGTCCCGTGACTCACGATATACTTTCCAACACAGTTGCGAGTTCCGATGAGGCCGGTCAGATGATTCCACCGAGCTCAAGTGGGAGTTCGACGAGGAACGTGGTCGTTACTATGTGTCGTTTCCAGATGATCAGTAGTGGTGCCCAGTTGGGACGATTCGGGGATCTGTGTTAGCAGTTGGGGTATCTTCTTTATTTTGGTTCCGTAGTCGGACCTTGAGTGTACTCTGTATGATGTATGTTTAATTATGTACTGTGTGACGTGGCGATTGTAAGCCAACTATGTACCTTCCCCTTAATTATTACATGGGTTGTGTGAAGATTACCTCACTTGCGACATTGCTTTCAATGCGGTTATGCCTCTAAGTCGTGCCTCGACACGTGGGAGATATAGCCGCATCGGGGGCGTTATACTTCTTTACTACCGAAAGGCCGTCCGGAGACGGCAATTCAGGCACCGACTCATGACGCTCAAACCCTGAGTAGGCGCCAGTATAGACATACTGTTGAGTGCCATCGTTATCCTCATCCTCATCCATGGCGACGTCATTAGCGACTAATGGAGCCTCCTCCTTACCCCGTCCGCTATCACCCAACCCGACACCCGACGCTAATTGGGTAGGTGGGGTGTTGATGTTCATACCTTGCTGAGGCTACGTGTTCGTGGCTGTGCTCCCGGCCGCCTCCAGACGAAGCAGACTCTTTGGCCACAACAGGACCCACCCATTGTAACAATCACCAAGTCGCCGCGGGGTCTCGTCGTCATCCCCCACTACTATCAGAGGAGGCAAATTCTCGTGGTCCGGTTTGACACTGGCCACGGAAACCTTGAAGACGTTTGGGGGGATCGGCCGGCTGTGGAACAATGGTTCCTTCGGCTCCATTATCGTTGCCTTCCCCACGTCCACCTCTTGGTCGCCGATGGTGTACAATATGGTGCACGGGGTTTCGTCGCCCTGCAAAGAAAAGTCTACGACGTGAGACATCCGAAAGGCAACAAAAACGGGAGATTATACATTTATTGAAGGGGGCCGGTGTGACAGATACCGTGAGGGCGTCGAGCTCAGCCAAAGAAGAAGCACCGCCGAGCACGTCCGGTGCGGGAGAAGGTGCTGGTGCAACGCTAGTCGAGCTGCTCCCCTAGAAGTCAGCAAGGGGAAAGTCCGCTGCATTTTTTTCTTCTGGATTTTGCTTGGTCCAAGTGAAAACGGCCGGAACCAAGGAAGTAGATATATATGCAACCACCTGTTTTGCGGCAGCTACCGCTGTTGCGACTGTCTGAGATGATTTCTTCTCAACCGCAATCTCAACCTTCTTGTCGATGTTTTCTTCAGTTAACCTCCGTCTTTCCTTTCTCTCCTCCGTGGTCTCACGATAGTACTTCTTCCACATGGTGCCGTCTCCGACACCATGCACGCGTCCATACGAAGGTCGAGTATCCACCTGTTGTCGTTTCAATATGTTCAACGCCTGGTTGAATGGAGTGTCCCACTTGGGCCTCGCCAATGCCTCAGACGGCGAGTCGCTTTCGGCCGCAATCCTGTGCTGCTCTCTCTGCAAAAGGCACAATGATCGTTTACAAATATGACTAACGTGTGCAGTCGAATTGATCAAAAACTAAAATTACCAGCAGTCTCATGGACTCCGTCGTGACCGGGTTTGTCTCGTAAACCTTCTTCACTGGGTCCCAACGGTGCCGGGCCCTGAGGATGTCACGCTCCTGTGGGACGGTGAACTCCGCCAAGGGGTCTGGGATGCCCAAACTCGCGGCTTCCGCGTCCTCCTTGGCCCATTTGGACCTCTTTCCGCCGTAACCACGTCTTCCGAGGTGGTGGCTCCCAATGTTCCTCTCTTGAAGCCCCTTCATGTACTTAGACTTTTTTTGGGCAGCTTCGGCCTCGCAAGCCTCCTTGAATATTTGAAACTGCTCTACCGTGATTGTCGGATTATCCTTTACAATCTCGGAGTAGGGTTCCTTGTCGATGATCCTTGCTTTCACCCTTGTTTTCCAGGCGGCCAACGCGTCGCTAAACTTGGTCATGACGTGTTTGTTTATCTTCTTCATTGCCGGGTCCTTATCTGGATCTTCATAATCCTTTTCATTCCGGCCCAGGAATAAGAATATCTGGTGAAACTTCTTTAGGAGGGAGGGCCTCATATTATCTATCTTCTGCAGTTTCTCATCGTTGATGGTGGCGGTTGTCCGTACGATGCAGCCAATTTGATTGCCGTAGCACTTGCGCGCTTCCTCGGGCGCCTTTGTCTCAAATTGCCGTCGTCCACCTCTGTGACCACCAGTCTAGTAGTCTTGAGTTTGTTAGGAAGACGTTGCCTCTTTGCTTTCGGTTCTACACCGGCTCCGCTCCCCGAGGCAGCGCCGGTCTCAGTCTCAGCGCCGGTCTCGATGCGGTCTCGGTCTCGGCCCGGTCTCGATGTCAAGACCGGTCTGCGTGTCGGTCTCGATCCCGATGCCATCGGTGGGCCTAGCAACAACATCGGTTGATCGTCGGCAAGGCTCAAAATTAAATCGCCGCCCGGTAGACGTCGTCCGCAATCACCAGAACCCTATCCTTCATCGTTGCTAGCCATGTTTCCTATGATTAAATCTAGTCAATTAATTCTAGACCTAATAAAATGAATAATTACATTAAAAAGGCCTATTGTTTTGCAGGAACGTTGACTCCTTCCTGGTGCGGCAAATCCCGGGCACTCGATATGTCCTAGTTTGTAGCACAAGTCATGCCGAAATTCACGGAAAATTTCGGCATGACCTTTGCTAAAAAGTGGACAAATCGAGAACCTGAAATTTGTCAGAACAGAAATGAATCAACATTCCGGCAAAACATAGGCCACTCAGCTTCATTCCCTGGAAACAACAAAGCCACTTGGGCACAATCGAACCACTTCAATGAAAAGATATAACATGAGCAAACACTATTGAGGAATTTGCATATAACATGGCCACTTCAATGAAAAGATATAATCAACAATAATGAAATATGCAAATGAACATCAATGACATACATCATATAACAACAATCTTGTTTTTTGTTTACATAGCAACAATTAGTTTGACCAAGTTTTTGAAAAAAAAAACAATTCTGTTTTTTGTTTATAGCTAAATGCCATAGCTACTGTTTTTTATTTATAGCTAAATACTTTTTGTTTTTTTGTCTAAAGCTAAAAGTCTAGGAACTCCATGTTCTCTAACCCTTCTAACCTCATCCAAATTTTCACAGCAAGACCTTAGTACCTACACCCAATTTCTTAAAAAATATTCAGGTCCATAGTCCAAATAATTCAAATTTCAGTTAAATGAAATTTGGAACAAATTCAGGTCTGTAGTCCAAATATTTTTTTATACCTAAGTGTTTTTTGTTTATAGTCTCTGTTAATTTAAATCTAAATGCTACTATTATTTATATACCCTCTATTAGTTTAAAGTTAAATGGAATTACTGTTTAGGCATTTTCATAAAAATTGTCCTAGCTAATTTCCTAAAAAAATTGCTAATCATTTTTCCTAAATGCTATAAAATGCCTACTGCCCTAAAAAAATCTAGGGTTCATATGAATGTCAACACAGTATCAACATATATATGAATTGCTCTAGCAGAGAGAGAGAGGAGGGTAGGGGACAGGAGAGGCAGAGCCTTACGGTCCGCGGCGAGGGCAGGCTCTGGCTCGGGCGGCGGCGATGAGCTCGAGGGAGGCGACGGTGAGGTCGACGACGGCCTCGGGCGGCGGCTGTGAGGTCGAGGGCGGCCTCGGCGCGTGGCGTGGTCAAAGGCGGCCTCGGGCGGGCGGGGTGGTCGAAGGCGGCCTCGGGCGGTGGCGGTGTGGTCGAAGGCGGCAGGGCGACGGCGGCGATGGAGCAGTTGGGACAGGGGGGAGTAGAGAGGGGGAAAATGACTTAGCGAAATTTTGAGCCCGTGCTGCCGGGATTTAAATTAAACTAGCAGTAGCGCGTTTTGCCGAAACGCGCTATAGCTAAGCTAGCTATAGCGTTTTCGAGCGAAACGCGCCACAACTATTCCTTTCAGTTTTATTTTTCTTCTTTTGTTTTCTTTACATTTTCTTTTTTTTTATTTCTTCTTTTTCTATTTCTTTCATTTTCATTTACTTTTCTACTTATTTTTCTATTTTTTTCATAGCAGTAACGCTCTACAGCATAAACGCGCTGCTACAAAGTTTTTAGCAGTAGCGTGCTTCTAGAAGAACCGCTATTACTATTCCTAGCCTACCGGCACTAGTGAGGGAATTATAGTAGTAGCGCTTTTCTGTCCAGACGCGCTACTGCTAAAACAATAGTTGTAGCGTGTTTTTGCAACAAGCGCTGCTACTAGCGCCGAATTTTGACCATTATTGCTATACTCTGTGTATAAGGTTTTTCTTAGTAGTGTATGAGTGCATTTGCATGTGGTTATAGTACTTTGAATAAGCAATGATTTTCACGGTGGCGTGCTTGGCGGCGACGCGAGACGCTGCGCCTTTCTCGCGACCCGACGACGACCGACCTATGCATCCAGGTCTCCGCGCACTGGCCCTCAGACCTCAGTGGCAGGGACCCGTAAATAACCAAAAGATTCCGCCTCCTTCTCCACCGGCGGTGGCGTCCTCTTCCCACTGCCCACCCCAAGCCAAGCTCTCCCCTCCCTCCCAACTGCCAACTCAAAATCCCCCACCTCCTCCGCCTCCCGCCGATCACCTCGCCCGCAGCTAGCCGCCCCGCCCTAAGCTTCCGCCGGAGGTATCCACAAGTTCCGGCGCTCCGCTCTCGTGCGCCGGGCACGGAAGGGCGTCGCGGTGGCCGAGGCAGCGGACTGGGCGGGTCCGGGGTCTTCCCCGCACGCGCGCGAGGTGCGTAATCGCTCGCTCCGGCGACCTCCGCCTCGTCTCCTGCTGCTTTTGTAGAAGCTTCGAGGAGATTCTACAGCTTCCTCCGCTGAGCTTCTCGTGTCATTCCAGGTCCTTGAGCGCGGCATGCGCCGCGGAGCGCGCTAACTTTTCCGGAATTCAGGGAATCTCACGCACGGGCTAGGCCCGGAGCTCCGTTTGTTTCCAGGCGATTGGTTCAACTGTTTGAGGAGTTCAGTTCCTCTCATGCCTGAATTTTGTTGGTGGAATCGGTTGGCCAGAGGAGCAAGGTAATGCCCCGCCTTCTAGAAGCTTCTGCCGCGTTCTGGAACCGTCACGTCTCGATGTACTGTATGCTGAGCTCCGCCTCAATCTGTGGTGTGCGTGCGTTCAGGTTAGCGCGGTGACGGGAAGCGAGGAGTCTGATCGCGATGACGTCCCTGTCGCGGACGCTCTCCCGGGCCGGCCCGATGCAGCCGCCGGGGCCTCGCCGGATTCTGAGGACGCAGACCGCCGTCAACCTCGGCGAGCCCATCTTCGACAGTGAGGTGGTGCCGTCGTCGCTCGTGGAGATCGCGCCCATCCTCCGTGTCGCCAACGAGGTCGAGGCGGCCAACCCCCGCGTCGCCTACCTCTGTGAGCTATCATTCCCCCTCCTCTGCTTTTTTCAACACTGCTACACGGATACTGTCAGTCAACACAACACTCTGCTAAACTGTACTCCTGCCTTCTTTAGTGTGAAAGTTGGCCTGTGTGTAACAGACATTGCTTTTTCTGTACAATTAGTGCAGAAACCGAACCATACTTGGTGCCTACTTATGGCATGCCTCAATACTAATCATGCCCATCAGCTTAGGCTATAATTGCTCGTTATTGTTCAGTTATTTCATGTTCTGCTGAATCACAATAATGTGTCTGTCTGCAATAATGGACAGGTCGATTCTATGCATTCGAAAAGGCTCACAGATTGGATCCAACTTCAAGCGGTCGAGGTGTCCGACAGTTCAAGACCGCTCTTCTACAACGGCTCGAAAGGGTACGACTTTGTTTTCACTACTTCTATTTGCATCTAGCTCAGTAGCCACCGCCTACAGATGACCTGCCCATCGAATGCCAGATTGGATTCCTCGCAGCGTGCTCCATTTTTCTCCACCACTTTATGTTAGATTTTGAACATTCGCTGCACATGCTAATACTTGCGTAAGTTTGAATGTTCTTGTAAGTGTGAATTTTTCGCGTTGTGCTTGTGAAGAGTTATATGAGATTAAATTTCATCATACAACATGGAGAACCTTTAGGTGACATCAGCATCCTGTTTGAATTTTAAACCCATCCATTTTATTATATTATAAATTTCATAGCCTGTTCATTTCTTTTCCCCATTAGGAGAATGTGCCCACCTTGACCGGAAGGGCCCAAAAGAGTGATGCACGGGAAATACAGACCTTCTATCGACACTACTACAAAAAATATATTCAGGCGCTTCAAAATGCTTCTGACCAAGGGGATCGGTACATTACTTTGTTTTTTTGATAACGCTCCTTTGTTTATCGATTTTGTCGCCAAGAGATTCTCTTTCTGCATGCAGTTCCCAACTTACCAAAGCATACCAGACCGCCAATGTTCTGTTTGAGGTTTTAAAAGCAGTCACTCAACAACATGCTGTTGAAGTTGACGATGAGGTACATCCTAACAAGTTATTTGCTTCCCTTTCATGGTGCTGCACTGTAATCACCAATTAGATTTTGTATGGAAATTACCACTATAGCAATTGATAATTCACAGTTAACAATTTAATTTTGTATGTTCTTAGATCTTGGAAACTGCTGATAAGGTTAAAGAGAAGACAAAAATCTATATCCCTTTTAACATTCTGCCTCTTGATCCTGACAGTGGCAACCAGGCAGTCATGAAATTTCCTGAGGTTTCCTTTTTCTGCTCTTTCTCTTTGTCAAAATATCCTGTTGACTTAATGTTGTCCAAGTGAAGTATTTATGGTGCTTTCTCTACCTTTAAGATACAAGCTGCTGCTTCTGCTCTTCGCAATACTAGAGGCCTTCCACTACCCAAAAATTATGAGAGTAAGGTTAACGAGGACCTCTTGGATTGGCTACAAGCTATGTTTGGCTTTCAGGAAAGGCAGTCTGGATTTAACTTTTATTATTGTCTAACCTGTTTAGGTTTTATATTGTTCATGTTGACATTTAACCAATTTGTTTTCTGATGTTTGATGTATCATTAATCTCTCAACATGCAGACAGATAATGTTTCTAATCAGAGGGAGCATTTGATTTTACTTCTTGCTAACATACATATACGGAAACATCCAAAGACCGATGAACACTCAAAGGTGTTTTTCTTTCTGTAGGCACTTGGAGCATTTGATTTTACTTCTTGCTAACATACATATGCAGATGTTCCCCTTACCTTTCTTATGTTTCCGTAACATTCATCTTCTGTTCCTGTTAATATACCTTTTTAGTTTATTAGAGATCTAATGGTTATTGCCGCCTCAGTTGGAGGACAATGCGCTTGATGCAGTGATGAAAAAGTTATTTAAGAACTACAAGAAGTGGTGCAAATATCATGGTCGCAAGAGTAGCCTTTGGTGAATTCCTGAGAAACCTTTCTATTATCCTAATTGTTCATTTGTTACTTTTGATTTATTCTGCCTTTTTACTGTTTATATTTAAAGTTATTTATTGGAGATTGATTCTTTTGTTATGTTTCCTTGCGTCTTCTTGATGGACTTAAATCATTAGGACTTGGTAAAATTACTATGAAAATCACACACAAATATATAAAGTGGAATTGACTTTTTTGCAATTTTTTTCTTTAATACTCAAAAATTGCAAAAGTTCACCCACTATAAAGCATATTAAACATGGAGGTATAAATTGTGGACACATAATCTGAACGGGGTTACAACTGTAATGCTTGTTCTTGCCGCCCACAGTTTCAAACCACATGTGGTCCACCCTACCAATCGAAGCAAGACGTTGCCTGTCACCTTCTTTTCTCGGCTTCCTTGTCTGGCAGCAAAATCAACACTTGTGTATGCACCGTAAATACACACAAATATGGAAAGTAGATGAAACAAATAAAACAATTTCCTGAACATGATACCCTCATTGCCTTTAAATCTTCATAGGCAGCAGACATAGCGCTTATCCAATCAACTAAGGGGTCTTTCTGGTGTTTTTAGTACTTGTAAGTCATGAATGATATGTAGAATCAACTAAAAAAAGTGGGTGCGTGTGTAGGTGTGTCAGAGAAGGAACCTAGCAGACACCAAACGTATTTGGGGTGTAACCCTACCTGTTCATGTACTTCCATCAGGTGTGCCTGGGTTGGACATCAGTGTTAGTTATCCACTCAATTTGGTTAACTATATAATAGCTAGAGTGAATCAAAAGAGATTAGGTTTTCTCAATTATCAAATGTTTTGTTCTGTTATGATTTTAATGTCAGAAAATGAAAGAGATGTAATTTAGCCCCCCCCAAAAAAAAAAAAAAGAGTAGACAAACTTTCTAAGTTAGAAAATGAGCATTGAGTTTTTTCTCAAAATGTACAAATAAGACTGCTGTGCTCCACGGTTACTCATTTCTGATTCTCTGTTGTGTGTCTATCTCAACTATAGGTTGCCAACAATTCAGCAAGAGGTGCAACAACGAAAATTACTCTATATTGGTCTGTACCTTCTTATCTGGGGCGAAGCTGCAAATTTGCGATTTTTGCCAGAATGTCTTTGCTACATATATCATCATGTATGGTGTGGACAAATAATAACTCTCTTCATCTCGAGTTCTCATTCTTCCTTGAAAAATTCTGTTATAGTTAGCTGTCCGATTTGCTTTACTAACATCTTGTATTTAGTAAGGTTACTCTTTAATTTCCCATTAATGGTAATCAAGTCGTTCATGCTCGTCATCTCTTTTTAGGACTGGTATAGTCTATATGAAAAATCCTTTACTTTTTCTAATGAATAGCAATAAGCAATGAAGTTGTTCTATGTAAACTGATTCATGCAACATGCCGCCAATCAACTTGGTGTCCGCCATTTTAAACAATTGACTGACGCTTATATTCTTATGTCCATATCCATTTGACCCATGAACACATCCTCGGTTGGCGCAAAAGAAAACTGTGTTGTAACCATTTTGGACATATTTTCATTATTTTGCTAGACCCTACTTGAAATTGTTTGAGTTATCGAGGGAATACTGAATAACCAACTAGTATCTTTAGGTAGTACATGTGCTATTAGCTTAATTTTTACAATCGAGCTTATCGGAGGCATAATGTAATGGCTGCAAATGTGTGACTAGAGTTCAGTGTCATCTCTATGCTAATGTGGTTGTTTTCTTTTGAAGATCTGTTGACTAGTAGTGGAGTGCTTGCAGAGTTCAGAGCTTGCATGATAAAGTGCTACAATTGTTATTTCTATTTTAAGAATGTAGTCAGCCGTGCTTTAAATTGTAACATGCCCACAAGAATGTTCATCTTCAACTATCATAGCTTGGCAAGGGGCTGACAATTCTTGCTCTTACATCTTTATAGATGGCATTTGAAATGTATGGTATGCTAGCTGGAAATGTGAGTGCCATGACGGGTGAATATGTGAAGCCAGCCTATGGTGGTGATAAAGAAGCCTTCCTAAAAAAGATTGTCACTCCAATTTACTGTACCATTGCGCAGGTACACTTTGGCTTTGCTCTCAAACATCATTTGACTGTCTAACTTGTGTTTGATGCTTCTTCACTTGCTAGATATAAGTATTCCACCATCATTTTCAGGAAGCTGAAAGGAGCAAAAGAGAAAAAGGGAATCATTCTCAGTGGAGAAACTACGATGATCTTAACGAATTTTTTTGGTATTTGTTTCTATTACTTCATACTTTATACCCCTGCTTTCTAGATTTTATATTTGTTTATTTGCAGGTCTGCTGACTGCTTTCGGCTAGGTTGGCCTATGCGAGCTGATGCTGATTTCTTTTGTCAACCTTTAAAGCCAGTTGATGAAAGAAATGAAGTAAGTCCATTTCAACATGAATTTTTTGTACATGCTTTTGGTAGAACTTAAAACATTTTACATGTCATTGGGCTCGTTGCAAATGCTGACTTATTTGTCTATGGCACTGCCGTCAGTTTTCCTCTACTAGTGTAACTTTTTGCATGCGAAAACTACAGTACCAGTCCAACTTAGATAGCAGCATTGCATGGATCTGGCGCAAGTGGTTGTGCCAGCAACAAGTGATGCACCTTGGAGTTTCCAACAATCAATCATGAAAACTTCTTGGATGTAGAAGGTGCTATAATGTGCTGCATTTTTCTGTTCAAAATGTATAGCATGTAAAAGAAAGATAAATGAACAGTATACAAATGCTTGTATTTTTGTAGGTCCCCCATTATAGCATGCTCTACTCCATGAATTTTTTTCATGATTATTAATTGGGAACTCCAATGTCCGTCACCAACAGGTTGTGGACCCAACTGCTTTACAGAGGGAGTACTAAACACATATATCAGAGAGTTTGAAAACACAGCTTTATGCCAAAAATAATTCCAAACAACATAGGGAACGACCCTGTTAAGTATATTTCTCCAAATCATAAGCTACATTGCTAACCTCCCTCGGATGCCATTGCTGCTGACATGCATGCTGCACGACGCCTTGTGGGCGGGCCCACCACTTGCTGAGCTTTCGAGGCTAGCCCGATATGCATTTACAGAGATTGCACCGGGCAATGGATGAAGGGTTTAGGTAGGTGGAGGGAGGTGGCATGAGTCGAGGAGAACTTTGCTGCCAATTATAGCCAACTGAGAACTCACTGAGTGTAACGGTAATGACATAACAAATAAATCAAAATAAGTTTGCAGTATAATACGACCTTTACATCGGCATATAAAGTAGGTCAAGATTTGGTAGTGGCATATACCAAAATGTCCCTTTTAGGATCTATTTCATGTCATCATGCTATGTCCTTATTTCACTGAAGTACAACAACTAGTGTAACTGTTTATTTGCAGAGCACAATAAAAGCTGACAAGCAGAAAGGGAAGGTCAATTTTGTGGAGCTGCGCTCGTTTTGGCACATATTCAGGAGTTTCGATAGAATGTGGAGCTTCTTTATTCTAGCTCTTCAGGTATTTGCTTCCACTTTGGTGGTAACTATCTGTCCTCGCAGATTTCACATCCGTCATTTTGTCCATACCTTTGCAGAGTCAAATGCTTTAAGTTGAGAAGTGCTTTTATATGCAAGGCACTTAAACAACTTATGGTAGGTTAGATAGATGAAATACCATTTTCAGCTTAATATAATATTGATTTTTTAATGCCAGATTATGGTTATTCTTGCTTGGAGTGAAGGAGGGTCATTAGGTAATATTTTTGATCCTCTGGTTTTCAAGGAGATCTTGAGCATCTTTATCACTTCTTCTATACTAAATCTTGGAAAAGGTATGGGATCTTGATAACCAACCTGCTACAGTGACTCTTTTACATTTTATCCCTTGACCTTTTTTGTCTCACATCCTAATTTTACTTGATTGGTATTTTTTCCCCGCTCTTTCTCTTCGAGTGAGAGCATGCCACATATGCTTCTTCTCCCTCTTCATACATGTAACTGGCCATGTAGAATATCACTTTTTTAAGCGAACGACTAAAGTTTTGTCTAATTTCATTGGATAAGAAGTCTGTGAACAAACAAACCATGAAAAGAGGAAAAATGAAGACCAAAAGCCTTCCCCCCTGATATAAGAGCCTGTAGATTCTTAGCATTGGTCATGTACTTGCTCTTGCTCATCCTAAATCTGGGTTACAGCCACAAGTGGCGTGCTGCTGAAGTTCTGGGAAACCCTGGCACCATATTCTTTCTAACTTCAACATGAGACAGGCATGACTAGGTTCGCAGCATAATATCATCTCTGAATATGAAACAGAGTAAATTATGCCTATATGCTGTTACCATTTGGGAATGGGTGGATTAGTTGAATAAGTTTAGAATCGGTCAAAGGAATGTGTCATGATAGAAGTTTTACAATGAAAATTGGCTATGGAGGAAGTTCAACTTGGAGTCACCCAGTGGCCAAACTCATAATGTGTAGCACTAATATCTTTCAGCGAGCATAAAGCTGTACTGCCAGCGTTCATGATTGTTATGTAGTTTAGTTAAATTCAGCTGTGATTTGAATGCTCATTTGTATTTTTTTACAGCTACACTTGACATAATCTTTAATTGGAGGGCCAGGAGAACGATGGAATTTATGGTCAAGCTGAGATATGTCCTGAAGTTCATATTGGCAGCTATGTGGGTGGTACTTCTGTCAGTTACATATGCATACACCTGGGAGAAACCGACAGGAATTATTAGGACCATCAAAAACTGGTTCGGAAATGGTCCAGATCAACCATCACTCTTTATCATTGCAGTAGTCGTATACTTGTTGCCCGATATGCTAGCTGCTGTACTTTTCGCTCTTCCATTACTACGCCGGAAACTTGAAGGTTCAGATTACAAATTCATGAGACTGATCATGTGGTGGTCTCAGGTAATTTACATTTGAGTGAGTTTTACTTATCTCTCTACTACTCTCTATCTTATAAATTGGAGTTGGTGGTGGTAGTGGTCAGTTCACTTCCCCACTCCATCCCAATCTCCCTCATCCATTTAGAACTCACCATACCCCTCCAATTTGAAGAAAAACAAATCATACCTTGCAATGGTGCTCACATCGCTGCGGCAGTTACACAAGTGCAGTGTCGGCTGCTTGATTGATTTTCTTTATTGGTTGTAATAGACTACTAATCCAGTACGACTGAATTGTTTCTTGTAGTTCCTTAGCGATGGATGTGCGTTATGCTAGTGAAAAGTTAAATTTGTGCTACTATTTCATTTACCAAAGCTAACATTGCCTTAAACCATCAAGAATATAATGCTCTCGAAAATCCCTTTATGTTCTGCACTTCCCTCGAGTACTTATATGATGGAAACAAACTGTGTCTATATGACTGCAAAAACTTTAAAAAGTGACTGTAGAATGAAATTGATTTGTTTTCGGTAAGCTGAATATCATTCTGTTAAAATAAACTAATGCTAAGGTAAAGTTGATATTTAAAATCAAATATATAAAATGATAACATTGAAAATGCAGGTTTTAAAGTTATGTAAATCCAAAGTAATTATGTATAAAATGTTTACAAATATACAATAATTTTAAAAATATTAATATTCTGAGTTATTATAAAATGTCAAATGAACTCTTTGACATTGATGCCACATGTGAATTTTCCCCTGAAACTTCAATAGAAGTTTTACAATTTATTTACTAATTCAAGCTGAACATTGTGAACTTATGTTGTTGTATTTATGCAGACTCGCCTGTTTGTTGGTAGGGGAATGCATGAAAGCGCCTTTTCACTTTTCATGTAAGAGCCCGTATGTTAGTGTTCACTACATACTGAATCCTAGATAATCAACAATACATATGTAATTGCAAGGTTGTATATTGAGATGTGGTTCTTGTTTCGTTTTTTCAGGTACACCATGTTTTGGGTTTCTCTTCTTTTGACAAAGTTCGTATTTAGCTACTATGTCGAGGTGATTATATACGCATGCCAATTTATCTTCTTTATTATGTCAATAGTGTTGAAGTATATTTAGATTGCCAACTTTGTCCATCAGTTTGGACTTTTGATTCTACTGGTCGGTGCATGAAACTTAATATGGCATTAGAGCCAAGAGGTCTTTGGGTCCAAGTCTCAGATTTCGCAATTTAAATAAAAACATTGCCTGCCCTTTTTCTGTCCACGTTTAGGCCTAATCTAGCCACATGTGAGAGGGGTGTTGAAGTATAAGTGCATTGCCCAACATTTTCCCAGTTCGAACTTTTGGCTCTCCCTGTTGGTATATTGAAACTTTATATGGTAGTGGAGCCAAGAGGTTTTGGGTTCAAGTCTCGGCTTTCACAATTTAAATTAATTTTTTGCTTGTCCTCTTTCTATCCACATTTAGGCCTTATCGAGCCACACGTGAGAGGGGGTGTTGAAGGTTCTACTGGGTTGGTGCATGAAACTTATTCCCTCCATTCCAAAACAAGTGTCTCAACTAACTTTAGTACAAAGTTGTTCTAAGGTTGAGACACTTATTGTGGAGCGGAGGGAGTAATAAATAACATTCAGCCAAAATCAGTGAAAGATTTTTTTTTTGGTCAAGCTAGCCGTGTTTGGCCAGAGAGGTCACTGGTAGTAATTTACATTTGTTACTTACCATTTTTTTTGGAATATTAACTTACTGAACATCCTACATGGCAGAACAACAATTTGAGTGTCTACCGATTTGTGATAGATTGTTGGCACTGGTTTAAATAGCTAATAAATGATCATAAAAGCTAGCTTGACCTTAGAAAAAAAAGGGCAGCCTGGTGCACGTAGCTCCTGCTTGTGCAGGGTCCGGGGAAGGGTCCGACCACTTTGGGTCTATAGTATGCAGCCTTTCCCTACATTTCTGCAAAAGGCTGTTTCCAGGACTCGAACCCGTGACCTCATGGTCACAAGGCAACAGCTTTGCCGCTGCGCCAAGGCTCCCCTTCTAGCTTGACCTTAGAAAGGGGCAAAATTCTTCTAGACGGCCCAGTTATGTCCTTACACCTATCCCTGAAAAAAAGGTCCTTAATACTTCAAAACTTGCATAGATCCTTACTTACCAAAGAAGTGTTTGCACCATGATCCGGCATTGAATTAAGATATGGGATTAACGATCCTGAAGTGGCTTCCAATTGTTGCTTTGACATACATCTATCTATAAATTCCAAATGCACCTCAATATTAAACCTCCATTTTCAGTTGCTACTGTACTTGCAACTATCTAATCTAATAGTTATAATGCCACCGGATCTTTGCTTCAACCATCCATTTTAGCACCCGAGAATAGTTTTGTAGTAATGACAAGTGAGAAAACTTGCAAGTTTATGGATCTAAACTGGAACCTTAAAAGAACTGGAGATTCCAAGTTTACCAAGGTAAGCCACACTTTGTTACAACTACAAGTTGATGAAGCTCGAGTGCAACTTTCTCACAAACTTGTGTGTTGGAGATGTTGCACTTACGAGATAGTGCAAACCATGATGGTCTAATACGTTGAACAGTTACATTTTGAAGCCACAGGAGTATTTGAGCCTGATTGATTTTACTTGATGCAAATTTTCATCTGATTTATTTTGCTTTGTTCAAATAAATTGGTATTGAACTAAAAGCATCTCTAACTTAACTGTTCCACTTGTTCTTATAGATCAAGCCTCTTGTTGTACCCACCAAGGATATCATGAAATTCCCTATAAATCATTTCCGGTGGCATGAGTTTTTTCCAAGAGGTATTTATGTCTTTCTGAGATGTGAGAAGTGACAAACTCGACCCTTTATCAGAAGTTCAGCCAAAAGCAACCCTAGTCCGAAATATTAAATAAGTCTGACCTTTTTACTCCGTGCCAGCCATTCCGGTGCTGACGTTGGCTATGTCAGCACCATGTATCTTCGCATTGAGCAAAAGTCAACCTTTTGATGGTTGAAATGACGATTCACATGGCAGTGCCATTGTTACCAGCGTTGAGCTTTGAGAGCTCAGTGCCATTATTTTGGCGCTGGCCAGCACCGCCAACCCATGTTACCAACTTATAGAAAAATGCATGCACTAACATTTGAAAAGAAACTGCATGCATTGCAGGCTGAGCACCACATGGCAACACTGCTAACATTTGCCATGCAACAGCGGCTAGAAATTCTACTTTATCTTCTATTCCTATGCATATCTCACGTACAAGGAGCCAAACTTCACCAAGCTCACACCTACAGTCCTACACCACTCACTCAGCTAACTCGGCAGTGCGACCAATGCATGTGTTACATACAACTGAACCGCTTAGGTTGGCAAATCATTCAGCAACAACGGGAATGGTGCTGAGCCGGTGATGGTTGCGCTGACCTGTGGATCGCCGTTTCTACAAATATGCCAAGTTTTTTCTCAACGTTAAGATGCACAGCACTGATTTGGTTAAATTTTTGGACTAGCGAAAGCCTTTTTCGGTAATTTTTGGACTAGAGTTCTGTTTGGCTGAACTTTCAACAGAGGGTCAATTTTGTTAAAACACTGCAGAGATGATCATTTGGTGTTTATTTGTTTATAACATTCCTTAATCATGTTATGCAGCGAAGGGAAACATTGGCGTTGTAATTTCACTTTGGGCCCCAGTCATTTTGGTAAATTCTTTTCCTTTGTTTTGATGGAAAGTTCAATGCCTATTATGACCATGTGACCGATTATGAAAAGTAGGAGGCTTCCACTTTATGACAGTTTCACTTGTGCACTAGAGGAGAGCACGACAATGATTATGTGCATTTTTCCCTTTCCAGGTGTATTTCATGGACACGCAAATTTGGTATACAATCTTCTCCACTCTAGTTGGTGGAGTTTATGGTGCTTTCCAACGACTTGGCGAGGTTATCTTTTAACTGTTTAGTGATGTCTATTTACAAATTCATCAAACAGGCCACTATTACTCTCTGTTATGACGCGGTCCCTCTTTCATAGCGTAACTCTTTTATCCCAGCATGAAGCTTTTTTGTTAACATGACTCAGGCTCCTCAGTAGGCAGTTCTAATGATTGTAATTTCTCAAAGAAATCATTTACAAATCATATGAATGAGTTTCTCAAAAGAAATCATTTACAAATATCTTTTTCTTTCCTGGATGAGACAGATCCGCACACTTGGAATGCTGCGGTCTCGCTTTGATTCAATACCTTTAGCCGTTAATGATTGTCTAGTTCCGGTTGAAACATCTGATGCAAGGCGGAAGAAAGGTCTAAGGTCTAATTTCAAGAATCGTTTCAAGGAGGTACTCATATACTTCATTTACATATTATTGTGGTATTCTCGCACTTTACTGTTCGATATTAATTCTTTGAAATATATTGTTAATGATACTACATTTTAGATGACGCATGAAGACAAGGAGAAGGTAGCTGCAAGATTTGCACAGATGTGGAATGAAATTGTCTCTAGCTTCCGTGAGGAAGACCTTATAGATAACAGGTGATTAGATTGTACTCCCTCTGTCCCATAATATAAGAGCGTTTTTGACACTACAACTGCACTTATGTTTTCTGACCACAAGCAAATGCTGTTGTTATTAACATAGGGAGAAGGAGCTGCTACTTGTTCCATATGTGGCTGATCAGGGTCTTCGTGTTACGCAGTGGCCTCCATTTTTGCTTGCCAGCATGGTTCTTCTCTGCTTTTACTTTGTTTATTTTATTTGTAATTTATGGGAAGCCACCCTCATCCCCTCTATTTATATGCAAATGGACAGGTCCCCATAGCCGTTGACATGGCGAAGGATAGCAATGGTAAAGACCGTGACTTGAAAAAGAGGATTGAAAACGATTATTATTTTTCTTGTGCAATTAAAGAATGCTATGCATCATGTAAAAACATCATCAATGATCTTGTACATGGTGAACAAGAGAAAAGGTATCTCTCCTATACCTTTTATGAGTCCTAGACTTTATCTGTTAAACTTGTGAGAAATAGTTGCCTGATCCATGGTGTACTTGATGCATTTTATTCGTGCTACTTTCAGGGTCATAAATACTATATTTACTGAAGTTGAAAAGTGTATTGCTGAGGACAAAGTTATTACAGATTTGAATATGCAATCCCTGCCAGATCTCTACAATAAGTTTGTTGAATTGGTAGAATTCTTGGTATGTATGACATATTTCCAGTTATAAAAAACAAGGTCATAAACAGTAAGTTATAGTTTTTTTTGGTTTTCTACTGAATTATGGAAAGGGTACAATTTATTTCTCCCATTTTTAGAAGTACAAATATGGATATATTGCTGGAAAGTATGCACCTCAATACAAAGCAATATCATTTTCATTTTGTGTTTTAAAGTTGCATTCTTCCTTTCCTTTAAGTGTTGATAGTGTACACAAATAACTGATTAACCCAATGTCTTCTCATGCCACCTTAGAACTCTTTACTGGAGGTACTTGTCTTTCATGAGCTTGTTTAAATACGCTGGGACAACAACTTAATCAGCAACTTATTAGCAGCAGTCTAATTTATTTTCCTGAATTTGAGCAAATCAAAATGGTCTATCTTTTTTCCAGTAACTAGATGGAAACTGGAACAGCACACTAACACGAAGCAGACGTTTGTGTGTATTTGTATGTGAATACTATTCATCACACATTAGTGGTGTTCCAGTGATTTGTGCCAGCACATGACACGTTGAGTTTCTTTTGGACAATGCATGGTTACGTACTATAGCCACGACCAGTGTGCAATTTTACCTAATGTAAGACTAGCACTGCATGCATGATTCATTAGGGAAATAGCTAGAGATTTTTTAATGAAAATATCTATACGTTTTCCTACTTGCCTCTTTGTACTGGTGTCGATTCGTAAGCTCATGTTGTCCTTTTGTATATCTTTCATTACATAATGCTTCTTAGACATACTATAGCATAAATGTAGTCCATTCACATGTTTGTGCAACCATATTATGCTGTTTTGCCTCATTGTGCTCATTCTTGTTTTTCATGCCTCTTTCTTTTGTTTACTAATGTCAGAAAAAGAATGATGAGAAAGACAGGGTCGCTGTGATAAAGATATTTCAAGATATGCTGGAGGTTGTAACGAGAGATATAATGGAAGACCAACTTCCTAGGTACAATGTTGTTTTAAGCATGTATAAATATCCCTGACGATGAAGTACTGCACTCTGCTATCTTACTGCTTAGAGCTCATTCTGTGAGCAGCTTATATTTGTGGTTTTTCATTGCTTCTTTTACAACATGGCAGTATTTTGGAGTCAAGTCACGGGGGTTCATATCAAAGGCCAGAGGGCATGACAGCATGGGGTAATGAATATCAGTTATTTCAACCATCTGGAGCTATCAAGTTTCCACTAGAAGTCAGCACAGAGGCTTGGAAAGAAAAGGTTTTATTGAAGAAGTAGCTAAAACTTTTAAAATCGTGAATGTTTCTTGTTTTCATAGACTGGGGGGTCATTTCCTGACCAATTTGCTCCATTCTTAATTCCTGCCGATAATACAATTCTTCTTGTCCCCCTTTTCTTGCGTTCCAATGAAACCGGGTGTTTACCTATTGTCTAAGGATATAATCTTCACTCCAGGTGAATAGGCTGGAACTACTGCTCACGGTGAAAGAGTCTGCTATGGACGTTCCTTCAAATCTTGAAGCCAGAAGGCGTCTTACCTTTTTCACTAACTCTTTGTTTATGGATATGCCTGATGCTCCTAAAGTCCGAAACACAATTTCATTTTCGTAAGTCCTTATATGTAACTTGCACATTAATTTTACTACTAGTGGTTGTGGCCCGCCATTGCGGGCCTCTTAAGAGGAAGTTGTGCGTGTATTTCTCCCTCTAAAAAAATCCTCAACTTCATCTTAAAATTAAAAAGAAAACTTCCTCACAACACATGAACATCACATACATCTAAAAAAAAACTAAAAAACATTCTGAAAATGAAAAAGAAACAAAAGTCTCACTTCCATCTTTCAAAAATAATCTAAAAAAACATTTTTCAAAAGAAAAAAATGTCTCAATTTCATCTTCCAAAAAAATCAAAAAGTTTCTCAATTTCATCTTCCAAAAAAAAATCAAGAAGTTTTTTACCACGGCCAACCAGCATGCGCCACGTGGCCATGCTGGTTGGCCGCCATTCCACGTGGCCATCACTCTTTTTGTGAAACTGAGATCAAGTATATAGATCTACCATAGTGATTTGTTTCTGTAAATGGCAAATAGAAAAATGTAATAGCACACAGCCTGAAATGATAAGGTTTTATCAACTTCCTCTTTCTTCTCTTTTCATCTGCTTCTGATTCACATGTCAGATATTTCTGTTATAATGACGAGATTTTTTTTGTGTGTGTAGTGCATTGACTCCTTATTACAATGAGCATGTTCTTTTCTCAATAAAAGAGCTTGAAGAGGAAAATGAAGATGGAGTTTCCACTCTGTTCTACCTACAGAAAATTTACCCAGGTAGGGGGCGAAGAGGAAGAACAATTTCTCCTTTCCAGTCACAAGTAATAAAATATATTTATTGTGTATGGTTATGCATACAGATGAATGGAAGAATTTCCAGGAAAGGATTGAGGAAGAACTAAAAGATAATGAAGAACTGAAGGAAGAAGCGCTTCGTCAATGGGCTTCATACAGAGGCCAAACGCTAACTCGAACAGGTACAATTAATTGGTTAGCATTTATTTGTTGAATTCAGCTATGTATCACCCTTTTTTTTAAAAATGCTATTTTTTCTCAATTTAACCTGATCATGCTTAATTTTAAATTACTTGATTGATCTGAAACAGTTAGAGGCATGATGTACTACCGAAAAGCTTTGGTTCTTGAAGCATTTCTAGATATGGCCAAACATGAAGGTAATGTTTTTGTAGTCTCTGTTATCTCCCCAGCTAAACCCAAATGGAAAGAACGGGGGTATAACACCATTAGCAGCTCACCTTTACTAGTGCAAGCATGATTTTATGATTGTAACATGCGTTTTCTGCAGATCTCATGGAAGGGTATAAAGCAGCTGGGTCAATATCGGATGAAGAGTGGAAGTCCTTGATTGCTCAGTGTGAAGCATTGGCTGATATGAAGTTCGCCTATGTGGTATCATGCCAACAATATGGAAATGACAAGCGTTCTGCTCTTTCAAATGCCCAAGACATATTACAGCTAATGAGAACGTAAATGATCCTTCTGCATATATCTGAATAACAATAGAGGATATAAATTTTGTGGAATACTCATTTTCTAGAAGAGTAGTCTTGGCGCAGCCATAAAGGTGTTTGCCTTGTGACCTCACAAGTTCAAGTCTTGAAAACAGCCTCTTACAGAAATATAGGGAAAGGCTGCGTACAATAGACCCAAAGTGGTTGGACCCTTCGCCGGACCCTGCGCAAGCGGGAGCTACGTGCACCGGGCTACCCTTTTTTTTACTCATTTTCTAGTTGCTGCGTGAAATACCCATATCTTGATGTAACCCGCATGAAATTTTCTCACTTGTTCTAAAAAATCTCGAAATATTGGTGGGCATAGAGACAGGGATATTATATGGCACTGAGAAATTTCATGATCAGATTAGATTGCAATTCTGAGAAACAAAAATATGGAAGCAGCTCAATGGAATAGTGCAGGAAGCCCGTAACCATATATCTCTGGGAACTTCAATTTTTCTTGTTTCTCCCTGATACGGTCATGCGATTACCCAGAGCCACAACACATGCTTTCCCCCACATTTGCCTTCACAAAGTTCACAAGTTCACATAAGTGTACACTTGATTACCCATTATAATTTGATAGTATAGGAATTCCATTACTTAGAGTTTACCTTCGAAGTGTAAACTAATTGCTGGAGTTATATTTCTCACAGGTACCCTTCTCTTCGTGTGGCATATATTGATGTGGTGGAAGATAGAGTAGGAGAGAAGCAAATTGAGACAGCTTATTACTCTACATTGGTAAAGGTTGCTCTAAATAAGGACTCTGAATCTGCAGGTCCAGTACAAAATCTTGATCAGGTAATGCTAGTTCAATTTTATCAGGCTATGGTGCGGAACTTCTGTCAAATCATGTTTAGTGAAACAAATAAATTTTACTAATAGAAAGGGCAGTGCAGAACCAAAATACCCACAGTTTGTTTTTCTGAAACTAGTATGGATCTAAAACATGTGATGGAAGATATAAAGAACACAAGCAATGCAATTCAACACTGAAGAAAAAATAAACTAGGAAAACAATGGAAGGGGCATTCTCAACTATCTTCTAGGTGCTGAAAATGGTTGCAGTAATCTTCCTACTTGATTGATTCATGGACGTCATTAAACGGAAATTTAGTCTATGAAGTCTTCATACTTATTTCTGAAATTTAGTCTATAGTTAGAAAATAAAATCAGATGGTGTAATAAAGCGGCCACTAAATTTGCCACTTATGTAGTTGTGTTTTGTGATACTTTTACTATCATTGACTGATGGAGGTACAGTTAGCAAATTCATGTTTTAAGGGTTCAAGTGACATGATTGTACAAGTTTAAAATCTCCGCTGCAATTTCTATTCACGAAACTTCTCCTTTTCCATAAAAAATGTCAAGATTCCTGGATGAGTACTCTTTTTTGTTTGTATAAATGACTCATGTGACATTTCTACCATCTGAGCACATCTTTATGTTTCCAAGGTTATCTACCGAATAAAACTTCCAGGCCCTGCAATATTGGGAGAAGGAAAACCCGAAAATCAAAACCATGCAATAATTTTCACCCGTGGTGAAGGCCTGCAAACAATAGACATGAACCAGGTATCTCCTATCATGCTTATGGTGCTTTTACTTATGAAATTGTACTAATGCTTCTAGTAAGAACTCATTTGTTTGTTATCACGCCATTAATTTCGTAGGATAACTATATGGAAGAAGCACTTAAAATGAGAAACTTGCTTCAAGAGTTCCTTACAGAAGATGGAATCCGGCAGCCATCTATACTTGGAGTTAGGGAGCACATTTTTACTGGCAGGTTGATTAATAATGTAGTACAATTGAGATTTTATTTTCTGTTATCTATGCATCTTAAACCTCTCTTGTCTCCCATGGTGCAGTGTCTCCTCCCTTGCATGGTTTATGTCAAATCAGGAGCACAGTTTTGTGACTATTGGACAACGGCTGCTTGCAAACCCTCTGAAGTGAGATCTTCTCCTATTAAATATTTCACTATACATTTACTCATACATTTCAATGATTAGAAAAACACTCTGTACATTTATTCTGGCAGTGTGTCAACTACTGTAAAAAGAGCACACAAACACACACACACACACACACACACACACACACACTGTATTTATTTGAGTATCAAAGTATTCGGAAAAGTATTAATAGTACATTCTATTTAGTCCCTTATTATTTCGCAATAGTTAGTGCGAAAAATAAGACGGGAGTGCAAGCATTCATGTTCCACAAGAATTGTCATACATGCAGTTATCCAAAAATTCTATGAGAGAGCAAGTTTTAGATTGAATTTTTATAACTACTGGGTGGAAACAGTTAAGGGCTATGAATAAAACCAAGGAAGTAAAACATGTATCTTTCAACGTATTGTCCACTTGTGCAGTGATTTCTTATGACATGGTTATTCCTCTGTGTCGCCATTTACTTCATACTGTCCATCATTTGTGTCTACTTTCATATTGTTCTCTTCTACCAATTCATTCATTATTTGCTTGATTCAACTAGCAGATCCTGCATTTGTGTAATGAATTCTCCTTTTTGAATTGTATCTAAGTTTATTACTGAATTTGTCTAGGGTTCGATTCCACTATGGCCACCCGGATGTATTTGATAGGCTTTTCCATCTAACGAGGGGTGGTGTCAGTAAGGCATCAAGGAGTATCAACTTAAGTGAAGATATTTTTGCAGGTTTGTTACATGATTTTATTGAGTGATCAATGATGTTCTTAAGATCAAGGCTTCAGGGGGTAGTGTTTATAAAAGCCAACAGGGTAGTCATTAAAGATGTTTTCTTGCAAGAGATAACAAAATAGATATCAGTATTATATTTTGATTCATATTGTCTTCAATACTTTAGGGTTTAACTCAACTCTTCGTGGCGGCAATGTAACACATCATGAATATGTGCAAGTCGGCAAGGGACGAGATGTAGGACTAAATCAGATCTCCAAGTTTGAGGCTAAGGTGGCAAATGGAAATGGCGAGCAGACCCTTAGCCGTGATATCTACCGTCTTGGGCATCGGTTCGATTTCTTCAGAATGCTTTCATGCTACTTCACCACAGTGGGATTTTATTTCAGTACACTGGTATGATCACTTTGTTCTGAATATATCCATACAAGTTTCTCTGCCAAATGCAAATATGAATCTTTATAGCCCTACAAACTTCTCTCTGTAGAGATTTTTTACAGCTTAAGGGGCATATTTGTCTCATTTATATTATATTGATATTGCCATCAATATGTTCACAACGACTTGTATTTTGCATTTGGAGTATATCAGTACAATGAACTATAGTTGTTTCTAACGCCTTTTACTCCTCTCAGTTGACAGTCTTCACAGTTTATGTGTTTCTGTATGGGCGCCTTTATCTTGCTCTCAGTGGACTTGAAGAAGGGCTTGCAACACAACGGAAATTCAGCCATAATCATGCTCTTCAGGTTGCTCTTGCCTCGCAGTCTCTTGTTCAGCTTGGTTTTCTGATGGCCCTGCCCATGATGATGGAAATTGGCCTTGAAAAAGGATTTGGCAAAGCACTAAGTGAATTTATAATGATGAACTTGCAATTGGCATCCGTGTTCTTTACATTTTCACTTGGTACCAAGACTCACTATTATGGACGTATGTTGCTTCATGGAGGTGCTCAATACAGAAGTACCGGCAGGGGATTTGTTGTCTTTCATGCAAAGTTTGCAGAAAACTACAGGCTATATTCTCGCAGCCACTTTGTTAAAGGCATCGAGTTGATGACTCTGCTCATCGTTTATCAACTATTTGGTCAAACTTCCCACTCAACCATCGCATATATCTTTGTTACGTCCTCCATGTGGTTCCTAGTGTTGACATGGCTCTTTGCACCCTTTTTATTCAACCCCTCGGGGTTTGAGTGGGCGAAAATTTTGGATGATTGGTCGGATTGGAATAAGTGGATCAGCAATCGTGGTGGGATTGGTGTGTCACCAGAAAAGAGCTGGGAATCCTGGTGGGAGATAGAGCAGGAGCATTTGAAGCATACAGGAATACTCGGAATCATCTTTGAGATAATTTTGTCCCTTCGGTTTTTCATATATCAGTATGGCCTTGTGTACCAGTTAACCATCACAAAGGAGAACAAAAGTATCGTGGTATGCTTTTCCTCCAGTTCAGAGAAGTGTTTTGATTTTGACTGTGCTAGGTGGTTGGGTGGGTCTTTAACATATTTCAATTTTGTGACCTCCAGGTTTACTTAATTTCATGGCTCGTAATTTTGGCGATGCTGGTTATTTTGAAGGTGAGAGAGCATGCTTGCTTTGTCAATAGAACATGGATCAGTCAACACAAATGTTTATAGCAGAACAACACGATTTCCTGTCAACACCGTCCATTTCTGAAAGTTGCGTTGGCTAAATTCCTTTCCTAAATTGCCTACCGTCTTTTCAGATCATATCTGTCGGAAGGCGGAGGTTCGGCGCGAACTTTCAGCTGTTCTTCCGTCTGATCAAGTTCATGATATTCGTTTCGTTCTTCGCTATTTTGGTTGTGCTGATAGTACTGCTTCACATGACTATAAAAGACATACTTGTATGCTTCCTGGCATTCTTGCCCACCGGATGGGGAATACTGCTGGTCAGTCTTTCTCCTGCTTGTGTTTGCTTCATCATATCATATATACTACTAGTACTATGACAGTGGCATGCTTGCTTCTGTTTCACCTATGCTTCCGTTGGTTTCTTAACTGTTGCTCTGTTATCGCCTCCAGATTGCACAAGCTTGCAGGCCTCTTTTCCGGGTGACGGGGCTATGGGGATCTGTCCGAGCCCTTGCGCGGGCGTACGAGGTTATCATGGGGATGCTTCTGTTCACACCAATTACTGTCCTCTCATGGTTCCCCTTTGTCTCCGAGTTCCAGACGCGGATGCTGTTCAACCAGGCGTTCAGTAGAGGACTGCAGATTTCCCGGATTCTTGGCGGTCAGAAGAAGGAGAGGGCCGCTAGCACCAAAGACTAAGTTAGCTCTCCTCGCCAAAAAAAGAGAGAGAGAGAGACTAAATTAGCTCGTTTGCCCAATTGCCTGCCATTTTCAAGATCCAGAACTTCTGCCATGAAAAAAAAATATAGTGCTACTTCAGAATACATAGGATGTAAATATTCCAGGATATAGAAATATTTCCTGTGCTTACAGCTTCATACAAGTTGTGAAATAGTATATCTCTTCTCTGCTAATTGCAATGTAAGGAATTGTAGTCGTTGGATATTGCTGTTTTCATGTGTAAATACTGCAACAGTTAATATGGACACTTTAGCAATGGCCATGAGCTGGGGACATTGGTCCTTGAGTACATTGATCATGTGAGGCAGCACCAGTACATCCATGTTACCTTTTCCCCCGTGCTACGGTGATCATTTCTTTCTCCCAGCAGTTCTGCAACTGCAAGTACTAGCACACTTCACAGAGTGGGTGCCTTAATTTCTGGGCTGTAGTAAAAGTAGCTCCAGCAGATCTGATTTACCCGCTGAAGATTAGTTGGCCGTGCATGTTAGGTGTCCTTGGTTCTTGCAGAGGTTATGTTATGTAGGTCTACTTGCAGTTAATTTTCTTGAGAAGAGATGGTGGTTCTGAGCTTCTGAGTCGTCTGATCCGGTGAAATTGATAGTAACTGACAACGCCAGCTCATCCGGATCGGGCTGCGAGTGGAATGGCATGGCAGGCGCACTGGCTATTCTGGGCCTCATCTCCCCGGATTCTGAAGCGCCCGGCAAAGGGGCGTCAGTTGCATTTGCATGTGGTGGGGCTGCCTGCTCAGCACCAAGGACGACCTCGATCGGAGGACAGAGAGTAAAACTCGAGAGCGAGACACATGCATGATCTGCTCCATCCAATTTACAATTCCATAGTGCAGCATGTAAAGTCGCCGCCGTATCGTCGGGTGTTGTTTATTCATGGAGCGTGAGTGGCGCACGGAAATGGCAAGGCCGTGTCGGTGCAGCTGCTCTGTAACGGCTTTGTTCTTCTAATGAAACCAGCACGTGAAAGAACGAGATGTATTGTACACATGAAATTTCATGAATTACACAGGGAAATTGCTGCGGCTCATGCAATCAATCAACAATCAACGGCTGGAAGAGGATGACAGGAAGAATGTGATGGGATGACGAGGAATATGGCCGGAATGGGACGTGCCACCGCTCTCTCTGCTTTCACCGGACCCATCCTCACAGTAGAGACGCGAGCACGGCGGAGCACGCGGCCGCGGCGAGCGCGCCAATCGACCGCGACGCAACGAAAGCGGCGGACGACGCCTTGACGTCCTTGTGAACGTGATCATCCGCGGCCTCCGACGGCGCGTCGGCCGGTGGCGGGGCCGGAGGGGAGCTCAGCGTCGCGTCCGCGGGGGACGGCGCCGGCGCGGGCGTCGGCGAGGGGGCCTCCGCGGGCGCGCCGGCGAAGAGCTCCAGGGGCATCAGGAGGCGGTCCACCGTGAGCACGCACACGGGCGTGTCGTCCAGGACCGTCTCCGCCACGCGGGACTTGCGGAGGCCGGTGTCGAGCGACACGTCGTCGCCGCGGGCCACCACCGACACGTTGTACTTCCCCGCCGCGGTGGACGCCAGCGTGCGGAACGGCCGGGCCGACGCCTTCACCAGCTTCAGCGACGGCCTCGGGTTGTACCCCGGCAGCGCGTGGTACCGCAGCAGCGCGACGAGGTCGGCGCGGGGCATCTTGTCCACGTCCGGCGCGCCCTTGGCCAGGAACGCGTCGTCCTTGGGCGCGAACAGGGTGAGCCCGGCCTCGTCCGCCATCGCCGCCTGGTAGTCCTTGAGCACGCCGGTGCTGGCGATGAGCGCCGCGAAGCGCTTGCAGCCGGCCTTCTCCAGCAGCTTGGTCAGGTTGGCGACGGACGGCCCGTCGAAGAGGCCGTCGAACTCGATAGGCGCCGTGACCTCCAGCACCGCGAAGTCGTACTGCGTCTGCTTGAGCGCCTTGGCGAAGGTGGCGTCGTAGGCGTCGCCGGGGCTGGCGGCGGACGCGAAGCCGAAGCCGCCGCCCTCCAGCTTGGCCATCTTGACGCTGCCCGTGGCGCTGGTGGCCGCGCCGCCCGCGGCCTGGTAGAAGGTGTCGGTGAGCGTGTCGGCGCCGGCGGGGAGGGCCTTGAGCTTCTTGACGTCCCAGTAGTCGAGCAGCGCGTGGAGGCGCAGCGCGTTCTTGATGGCGCCCAGGTCGGCCCCGGCGTCCGACACGAGCGTGGACATGGCGCCGTCGCCGAGGACCAGCACCGTGACCCCCGCGCGCGCGTTGATCTCGTCGCACACCCGCGTCTCCGTCAGGTACCGGTTGTACTGCTTGTACTCCGGGTGGCCGCTGAGGAAGGAGGTGATGTTGTGCGCGATCCCGGCCGACATCCCCCTCGCCGTCGCCGCCGGCGCCATGCTGCTGCAGCAGGCCAGGAGGACCACGGCCACCACGCGCCGCAGCTGCGCCCCCGCCATGGCCGAGCTCAGTAGTGACCGACGCACTGATGATGGATCGATGGCGCTGAAATGGACCGAGCACCTAAGCTGGCTGGCTAGCCGGAGTGAGCTGTGAGCACGCGGGGAGTGTGAGGATAAAATGAGCAATGGGTTGTGGGCAACTAACTAACGAATTATGTATGGTTCATGGGCGGTTGGTGAGGTTTCAGGTCTGCAATTTGCAAGGCGAGCACATTGACATGTGAGGGCGCGGGAGCGCGAGCGATTGGAGGGCGGGCTTGGCTACCGGTGGTAGGGACGACGATGGCACTTGGCACGGCGTGTCTCCTCCATTCCTAGCCATTTTTGTTTGGTGGGGGTCACTGTGCTCCATTATGCGTCCGCCGGTCTATTCTAATACTCCTACGCATTGATAAAAAGAGGATTGATAACAAGGTGATGGTATTCGGCAGTTTGGCTCTCGCTCTCTCGTGTCTACGTAGGAAATGGTATGGCTTATTTATTTTTTTCAGGTCAAGAAATAGTATGGCCGTTGAGGTGGAGACATCGATCCGAAGATCGATCAGTGCTAATGCTAATAATGTGTCCCGAAGGCTAGCAGTGGAGGAATCCGAGGCGAGTCAGCTATGTTTTCCTCTCTGTATATTGCAAGTTGCACGAGTAAAAGCACAGGCAGGTGCGCACGTGCTCGGTCATTAGTTTTCTCGTCGATTGTTACGACTCACTTTATTTACGGTTCCGGCTACGTTTGCTTTTCTGTCACGTAGATTTGCGAAGCATTAGCAACGTTCTTATTTACTCCGTTAGCACGTCCCCATCCATTGTAGAATCACGACCGATTTTGAGCGCCCCACATTCACATGGCCACGTCTTTTTCTTCTCAACTGTGAGCGGAGAGCATGACCATCATACTGCCGCTCGTGTCTGACTACTGAATGGATGCACCGACAAAGATTACCCGCTCCCGCTGGCCGTTCTATCACGTTAACCCGCTGTCGTCCGATCGTCTAACTATTTCCCCGCTCAACACATGTGTGTGGTGGGAGGGTGTTGCGCCCTGCACTATCAAAGACTGACTACATGGTCGTGGGGGTAGCCGACACGCACCAATGCTCAATCGGGTGTTCCCCAATATTTTTCGTATTATATCGAATACAGGACTACGACAAATATTTTTGCATGCTTAGACTTGTTGGCTTTACCCTCTCCAAAGAAAGAGGGCCCTTCTTTTTTGCAAAGAAAGCCCTTGCGCGCCACCGTAGCGCAAAGAGGTGTTGTGTACGTCCTCGAGTGCCCTGTCTTGTATCCGTCCACCCTGCACGCCTTTTTCTCCACGGTTGATGTGCTACAAAGTGGAGACCAGTTCTGCATGAAGGCAAAAAGTCCAAAACAAATCTTAAACTTATAGACGAAAGCTAAATCGAACCATGAACTCCTAATCTCCGAACTCAACACACCGAACTCTGTGGCTAATTCTTTTTAAATAATACATTTTTTTTATTAATTTTCATAAATATTACGCTGGATAAAAAAATTTCAAAAATAATACACCGTCAGCCCGCTGCAGGCCGACTGGGCCTAGTCGGCCTACTTCCAGTCGGCCTACAGCTGGCCGACTGGCCCCTGTCGGCCCACTGTGGGCTGATTGCGTCCTGTCGGCCCACTATGGGCCGACTGGAGCTAATTGGCTCGATGTGGGCTAATTAATTTGCAAAAAAAGTAAGCATAAAAAATATATGTCTAAAAAATGTTAATTATGTAATTAAAAAATGTTAAACGTGTATAAAAAACGTTCCTGATGTATAAAAAAATGTACAATATATATGCAAAATGTTGACATAAAAATATGTTTTGAAAAGTGTTAAGCATGTATTTAAAATTGTGAAATGTGTGTATAAAAATGTTTCTTATTTATACAAAAATATAGAATGTGTATGAAAAAAGTTGACACCAAAAATTATGTTTGAAAAATATGTTTGAAAAGTTGACATTTTTCAAATACATGATTAAAATTGTTAAATGTGTGTATAAAAATGTTCCTTATTTATAAAAAATATAGAATGTGTATGAAAAAAGTTGACACCAAAATAATATGTTTGAAAAAATGTTCCAGTTCCATACAAAAGAGCAACCAATCATATTTTTTCATAACCTTGATTTAATTTTTGTCACCAACTCACCAACATAATTTTTGGTGTCAAATTTTTTCATACACATTCTATATTTTTGTATAAATAAGGAACATTTTTATACACACATTTACCAATTTTAAATACATGATTAACACTTTTAAAAACATACTTTTTATGTCAACATTTTGCATATATATTGTACATTTTTGTATAAATCAGGAACATTTTTTTATACACGTTTAACATTTTTTAATTACATGATTAACATTTTTTAAACATATACTATTTGTTATGCCTATTTTTTGCAAAAAAAATTAGCCCACAGTGGGCCAATTAGCTCCAGTCGGCCCACAGTGGGCCGACAGGACCCAATCAGCCCACAGTGGGCCGACAGGGGCCAGTCTGCCAGCTATAGGCCGACTGGAATCCAATCGGCCTGCTGCGGGCCGACGGTGTATTATTTTTAAAAAAAATTACCCAGCGTAATATTTATTAAAATTAATAAAAAAAGTATTATTTAAAAAAATTAGCCAACTCTGTGACCCCGATCTATTTTGAACCTTGAGAGCGTTTATCTAGTATTCACTAGCGTGACAAGTCAAACCTTGGGATTGTTAACTGGGTCGTGTGTTTCTCCATCCGTTTTGATCACTGCTTGTTTCGATTATCCTTTTTTCTTTATCCATTTTTTTGTTTTTATTTCTTCACTTTTTTTTCTTTGCTATAGTTTGTTTTTTGTTTCTTTTTTTCAGTTTTCTCTGCTTCTCTTATTTTCTTTTGTTTCATTTTCTTTTTTGCATATGTTTTTCTCTGGTTTTCTAGTTTTCCTTTTTGTTTTTTCTTTTGTTTCTTTCTAGGTTTTCTTCGGGGGGTTTTCAACACATGTCTACATTTTTTTGTATGCACAAGGTACATTTTAATGCACATTTGATAGTGTGGAAAAGTGATGATAGGAGTTGTGAAATTGTCCCTAAGCAATTGACTACTTTACTAGACCGATAGTAAGTTTTATGTGGGAGAGGCATAAGCTAACATACTTTATCTTCTTGGATCATATGCACTTATGATTGGAATTCTAGCAAACAACCGCAACTACTAAAGATCATTAAGGTAAAACCCAACCATAGCATTAAAGTATCAAGTCCCCTTTATCCCATACGCCACAACCCCCTTACTTGGGTTTATGCTTCTGTCACTCAAGCAAACCACTATAAGCGAATCATGAACGTATTGCAACACCCTACTGCGGGAATCCCTCACGCTTGCGCGACACAGAGGGCACAATAGGACAGCAACATAACCACAAGCAAATTAAACCAATCATAGCAATTCACAAATTACCGATAGGACAACGAAAATCTACTCAGACATCATAGGATGGCAACACATCATTGGATAATAATATGAAGCATAAAGCACCATGTTCAAGTAGAGGGTACAGCGGGTTGCGGGAGAGTGAACCGCTGAAGATAGATGGGGGAAGGTGATGGAGATGTTGGTGAAGACGACAACGGTGTTGGTGTAGATCGTGGTGATGATGATGGCCCCCGGTGAAGCGAGGGGGAGAGAGCCCCCCTTCTTCTTCTTCTTCCTTGACCTTCTTCCTAGATGGGAGAAGGGTTTCCCCTCTAGTCCATGGTCTCCATGGCGTGGGAGGGGCGAGAGCACCTCCGAGATTGGATTTGTCTCTCTGTCTCTCTCTGTTTCTGCGTTCCCAGATTCTGCCCTTTCACCGTTTCTCATATATCTGGAGATCCGCAACTCCGATTGGATTGAAACCTTTGCAAGATTTTTCTCCGAAAACTAGCTTTCTTGCGGCCAAAGAAGAGCGTCAACCGCCTTACGGGGTTCCCACGAGGGTTAGGGGCGCGCCCCCCTGCCTCGTGGCCCCCTCGGGCACCGTCTTGCGTTGATTTTTCTTCCAAAAAATCACAAATATTCCAAAAATATTCTCCGTCCGTTTTTATCCCGTTTGGACTCCGTTTGATACGGGGTTTCTGCGAAACATAAAACATGCAACAAACAGGAACTGACACTGGACACTGGATCAATATGTTAGTCCCAAAAATAATATAAAAAGTTGCCAAAAGTATATGAAAGTTATAGAATATCGACATGGAACAATCAAAGATTATAGATACGACGGAGGTGTATCAGTGGTGCTAGGGTGGTGGGAGCTCCTCTTTGGCTCCTTTATAGCACGAATAAGAGGTGGTGCTCCTGAGTGGCCGGCGACGTACTATCTCACTCTACCCTGGCTCCTCCAAATGCTCTTTTTTAGCTCGTTTTCTACTGTTGGTAGTCTTTTGTCAAAGGAAAATTGTTTGTTTTTTCTTAGATTTGAGAAAATCAGTTGAATTTAATGCTCGCAAATTATTAAATAGTCTGCTAATGCAAAAAAAATTCATAAACTCAAAAAAGTTTGACGAATTTGTATTTTTTCTGCTAGTAGTCTTCTGTCACAGAAAAAACTGTTTGGTTTTTCTTTTATTTGAAAAAATTGGTTGAATTTAATGTACGCTAATTATGAAATAGTTTGCTAATGCAAAAATACATGAATTCATTTTTTGACAAATTATATATTTTTTGCGAATTTAAAGAAAAATCATGCAATAATAAAACGGTTTTGAAAAAATATTATAGATTAAATACACTTTTTAAGAACATGATGGAAGTTTTCAAAATACATGTTGAACATTTTTAAAATTATACTAATTTGTTTTGGGAATTCGATGAACATTTACATATTTTTTGTAAAATTACGCAGTGACTATTTTTAAAACACACGATGACCATTATTAAAAATACACATCGAGCATTGTCAAAACAGACGATGAACTTTTCAAAAATACATGTCGAGACAACATTTTGAAATACAATAAATACTTATTAACAACAAAATGACATTTTGTAAAAGCATGCAATTAGCTTTTTTTAGATACATGATATAATATTTTTAAACCCTATGGACATGTTTAAAATATGTATAAAAAAGATGAAAGAACAAAGACAAAAACGGGAAAGGAAATTAAAAAAATTAACATTTTGTTGTAACACATGAACATCTATTACAATGTGCGTTTACATTCTTCTTGCAACGGATGAACAATTTTTTCACAAGAAGAACATTAAAAAAATACATGAACTTTGTGTTACACACGCGAACAATTTTGCCTTTTTTGTAAGACATGAACATTCATTTTGAGTGATGAGAACATTTTTGTCACGAATTGAATATAATCGTAACAGGTTTGGGAGTAATTTATTCATGATCTTAGAAATTATTCACATGTTCCAAAAAAGTGTGCATGTATCTCATTGAAAATGTCTGTGCATGTGTATTTCTCTTTTTTTATATATTTTTAGAATAATACTGTACAAAAAATGAACAATACGAAAAAAGAAGGAAAATGCAATAGGAAAGGGAAAAAGAAAAAAGAAAGAAAAGGAAAAAGAAAACCAGAAAATAAAGAAAAATAGTGTAAAAAAGAACAAGGAAGGAAATGAAGTCAGAAAAATAAGAACGTGGGAAAAATAAAAATCGGACAGAAAACCGAGCTATTGGGAAAACCTGGATTCGACGAAAACCTGAGCAAAAACCGATGTACCAGCTGGTTTTTTACGCTGGGAACCGCTCGGACCGTCTGTCCACCGGCTCTCACGGTCTCACAAGGCCCAGACCAGGTTCTCTCTAATTCTCTTCCTCCTTTTGCCCTTTCTTCCCCGCAAAGAAAGAAAAAAAAAAAGGAGCAGAACCCCAGAGAGAACAGAGAGAGAGAGAGAGAGAGGAAGCAGAGAGCCTGAGCAGCGACGATGGCGAGCTTGATGACGAAGAAGGAGATCGGGCAGACCCACGACGTGCTCCGCTTCGGCGTCAACGACAGCGTCAGGGGCGACCTCGCGCCGCCGCACCCCGTCCACGCCACCATCCATAAGGTGAGTTTCCCCCCGGGCCCTCGAAACCCTAGCTAGCTCTGAATCTGATTGTTTCGTGGCTACGCGCCGCGCAGGAGACCAAGTTCTGGGACGACAAGAAGAGGTTCGGGACCGAGGCCATCTACGGATCCGCCTTCAACATCCGCCAGGATCTGGACGCCCAAATCCTCTCCAGGTTCGCTCTCTCGCTGCCCCCACCTTTTCCCCTCCCGGAAATAGGTTTTGGCTAACTAGTAGAGTAAGAGTCATTGGTAGCCGATGTGGTCATTCATAATTTTTCGGCCATCTGATTGGGTAGCTGCAATTTGTTGGGGTCGTGAATTTGACCTTAATTTGAGAACCAGATGTGCTGATATCTTGCAGTACATGTGTTAATATCTCGGAAATCCGATATGGGTCGTAGGTTTATATGCTCTCATTATCTAGAATCACACGAATGCCTTGGTTGGTCCTGGTATTCTGGTTCGTATTTTGGTTTAGCCTTATGGTATTTGGGAACAGTAAGTACATAAGGCTCACTTCTGCTGTGCATTGATTGCGCCATCGGCAGTATGATCATGGACTGGACAGTCAACTCTTCTATTTAGTTCATGGATAGCATCTGTCCCATCCATCAACAGCCTACCCCACATTCGTTTGAACCGCATCATGTTTTTTCTTTGCGCAAAACATAGGAGTATCATGTTAGAGAAATGCTCACATTCTCAATTTACTAATCTGCAGATAACTTTTATCAATCAAAGCTAACCGCTTAAACAAAGTGTACATGATACAATCTCGCCCACATAAGTACATGAATCAGCAACCAAACCATATTTTTTCACATCAAGGGGATGTATTCTTCCGGTGGCCAGGCACACTGCAATTGTGTACCAATTAGGATTGTCTTAGGTGTGGCCCTTACCATCATCCTTATGAACTCCATGAACTACCATTCGAAGGTCTCAACCTGCTCATAGTACACCTCATAGTAGTACACTTTGGAAGTATAGTCTACAACAACAAATAGCATGAATGGCGTGTTGTACAAGTTGGTTCTACAAGTTGTGTCGTACGTGATTACCATCAAAGAACTTGCACTGCATCCTACAATTCCCGCTCGTTTACTACATCTCATATTCTTTATCCAACTCTCCAAATTTGCATGAATCTTAAACAAAAATTCTGTATCCTTGGCTCCAATCTCATTAAAAACCTCTAGTATCTTCCTGACATCAGCATCTGCTTTGTCTTTGCCGATCTGCCCACACAGGTTCCTAGGTTATTCTGTTTTGTTCTTCCATGGAAAGAAGATTATTCGTTTCAGCAACAAACTACCTTAACTGCAAATTGAATCTACCGGGAAATCCATCGGTTCACCCGCTATCTTCTTCATGTACGTTAGGTCGACACCTTCCCACGTTTGTTTGTCATGTTGAGGACCTCTCCCTTGCAACATTAAGACGAAGGAGTGGCGCAATGGGTGTAGGCACCGAAAGCCACACACCATCAGGATCGCACGATTTTTATTCTATACCATGGTCCATCTACGAGGCATTATCTGCACCATCGATACATGATTTCTGGTAACAGAGGTGCTCCATCCTTCAAACGGGCCTGCCAGAGCATAGCTCAGGATGTCAGTATGGGCTACCACCGCAGATGTATAAAACAAAATAGCTGTTTCAGTACGCCAATTTATGTCGCTCGCCCTGCTAGTACAAAACATATTGACATGGATCCACACTGGAGATTGTCTGGCCCACCTAATAGGATCATATACTTGTACGAGCCATAACGCCGCGCCCATATCTTTGCTGTTGGTAGTGATGCATGTTTTCTCTGTGTTAGATAGCCCCTCAGCAACTATGTAGTCATGTTAGTAATATGTATACTTTCTCTGTGCCAAATAGCTCTCACTGCAACTATGCAGTGATCTAAGGTTTTGTTCAATCTGGATTGAGTAGGCAGCAATTGAGCAGGCGTTGGGATACTAGGTTTGATTTTGTGAGGTTTTTCATCATGTTGTAAAGATTTTCTGCACAAAATGGTAGAATAAAATGTAGTGCTGTAACACCCCGGATGTAACTTTCCATATTTGTAACTCCAACTCTTGCCATTTTCGGCATTGTGACCTGATATTCCCTTTGTGGTTGGGTTTTCTTCATTTTGCATTTTGTCCATGTCATGCATCTCATATCATGTCATCATGTGCATCTCATTTGCATACGTGTTCGTCTCATGCATCCGAGCATTTTCCCCGTTGTCCGTTTTGCAATCCGGCATTCCTATGTCCCCCGGCGCACCCCTCTTGTCTCTTTTTGTGAGCGGGTGTTAAACGTTCTCGGAATGGACCGAGGCTTGCCAAGTGGCCTTGGTACACCACCAGTAGACCACCTGTCAAGTTTCGTGCCATTTGGAGTTTGTTTGATACTCCAACGGTTAACCGGGTAACCACGAAGGCCTCTTGTGTGTTGCAGCTTAACACCTCTTCAAAACAGCCCAATAACCCATCTAAGTCACTTCCATGTCCATCGCCGTTCGATCACGATCGTGTGGGCGAAAACTACACTTCATTTGGAGCTTCCTAGCTCCTTCTACCTATAAATATAGCCTGCCATCCGAAAATTTCCGGATCCGAAACCCTAGCCCGCTTCCTCTGCCTTGCGGACACGTCCGGTCCATACGACGAACTCATGGCCGCCGCGGCCAATCAAGCCAGCGCCGCACGTATGCGCCCACATCGCCAGCAGCAGCCCGCCCGCCAGTTCTTCATGAGCCCCTGCTGCTTCGCCCAGCCATTGCCCATTCGCCACTTCGCCCGCAAGCCGCGCCCCGCCGGACTCTCGCCGCCCGAAACCGTCGCCGTCGCCTCGCTCCGGATCCGAAACCCTAGGCTGGCTCCTCATGCCGGACACGTCCGTCCATACGGACGAACTCCCGCCGCCGCCATGTCAGCCGCATGCCACGCCGCGCGCGCGCGCACATCACTGCCACCGCCGCCACCACACCCGCCCGCCGCTTCGCCATGCATGACCGCGCCCAACCACCGGACTCCGCCGCCCGAAACCCGTCGCCGTCGCCACCGACCACCCCACCCAGCCCCATCCATCATCATGGCCACACACACTGCCGCCACCGGCCACACCCGCCGCCGCGCCCGGTGGCCCGACCCCATCTCCGCCACCCTGCCTCTCCTCCGTCCTCCTCCACTCAGGGAGCCAGCCTCTCCTCGATTCGCGGCGCTTGGACGAACCCTAGATCCACCCGAGGTTGACCCGGTTTTTCCTCCAAGTCATTTTTTCTGCAGATATTTTGTTGCATGTTCATCGCATCATAACTTTGCACCTGTGGCTCCATTTTGGGCGTGTAGCATACCGAATTGTTCGTCTCGATGAGTACATCATTTCATCTCATTGCATCATTTTCATTTGAGCTCATCTTGATGCCGAAATGTTTGTTGGAAGAGGGCTATGTGATGTTAGTTTGATTCTTATCAAAACATGCACTTTTGTCATTTTGCCATGATTGATGTGTGCACCCTATGAACTTGAGTCCTACATGTGTTTTGTAGTATGCCATGCCATCTATACAGGGTATATGCCATGTATTTTTGTGACCTCTGTGGTGACTAGCACAAGCATGCAAACTAGGCTTCATGATGTTGCTGATTTCAGCCCTGTTTTGCTTGATATTTTTATGCCATGTAAACTTGATGCTACCGAGAGATCCATGCATATTTTGAGATACTTCAGTAAGGATGTTTTGAACATATGGTTATGCTCTACCCATCCATGCCCTTGTTTGCAATTATGGAGTGCCATAGCTTGAGTCAATCGAGCTCTACTTTTGCTATAAAATGTTTCCTAGCAGATTTTTTACATGTTATTCAATTTTGTCAAGGTTGTTGTAGTTGATCCGTGAATGCTATGATGTTGTTCTTGCCATGTATAGCTTCTATGCCATGTCTTCTTAATGGATGTATGCTTAGTTTATCTTGAAATGCTCTGTAGTGAGTGCATCGAGCTCGCGAAGATGCCTACATAATTCTGTCAATGTCATGCCCTGTTTGCTGAATCTGTTAACGAAACTTGCTATATTGACATGGGTGCTATTGCATTTTCTGATCCCTTTTGGCTCTTGGTCAGTAAGGGACTTTTGTTCTATGCTTTGAGTAGATTCATGCCATGCCTTGTTTTGCTATTATAAGTTCCTGTAGCATGTTGTTTGCTTGCGCTAAACATGCCTTCCTGATGCTGATTCGCCATGTTCATATTTTCACTAAGTCTGTGAAGCTGATATATTTTGCACTTTTGCCATGCTTGTTTGGACTGTTATGGTGTGATTTAGCCGTAGCTCGTTGTTCATCTTTTGTCAAGCATCTTGAGTAGATCAACGCCATATGTTTTGTTGGTACGTTTGGGTGCGATAGCTTAATTTCTTGTTGCTTGCTAAGTGGCATCATGTTTGTTAATGGCAGATTTGTGTCATTCTTGTTTTGCTTATTATTTGCAAACCGTGCATCCGATTCCGTGATCTTTATATCGATTTCAACCAAATCATCTCACCTTTCCAATGACATACTTGGTTTGCCAAGTTGATGCCTTGTTCATCATTTTTCCTTCCGGAGCACGCATACGCATTGCATATCACATCCCGCATATCATGCCATGTATTGCATCATGTTGCTTGTGCATTGCACCGTGATTTATTTTGGTTCCATTGTTTGTGTTCTTGCTTTGGGTAGAGCCGGGAGACGAGTACGTGAACGAGGAACCTGTTGAGAACGCTTACGAGGATCAAGATTTCGACAACTCTGAGAACCTTGCAGGCAAGATGACCATACCCTCGAAATCACTTCTATCTTTGCTTCCTAGATGATCGCTCTTTTGCTACGCCTATGCTACGATGCCTATCACTTGCTCATCATGCCTCCCATATTGCCATGTCAAGCCCCTAACCATCCTTTCCTAGCAAACCGTTGTTTGGCTATGTTACCGCTTTGCTCGGCCCTCTTATAGCGTTGTTAGTTGCGGTGAAGATGAAGTTTGTTCCTTGTTGGAACATGGAGATGTTGTTCCTTGTTGGAACATGTTTACTTGTTGGGATATCACAATATCTATTGTTTAATTAATGCATCTATATACTTGGTAAAGGGTGGAAGACTCGGCCTTATGCCCGGTGTTTTGTTCCACTCTTGCCACCTAGTTTCCGTCATACCGGTGTTATGTTCCTTGATTTCGCGTTCCTTACGGTTGGGTGATTTATGGGACCCCTTGACAGTTCGCTTTCAATAAGACTCTTCCAAGAAGGCCCAACTTTGGTTTTACCATTTGCCACCTAAGCCTTTTTTCCCGGGTTTTCGCGAGCCCGAGGGTCATCTTTATTTAACCCCCGCTAACGCTCCTCGAGTGTTGGCCCAAACTAGAGCGCTTTGGCGCCCCTCAAGGAAACTTGAGGTCTGATTTTAGTTATACGGATCGCTCATCCGGTGTGCCACGAGAACGAGATATGTGCAGCTCCTATCGGGATTTGTCGGCACATTCGGGCGGCTTTGCTGGTTTTGTTTTACCATTGTCGAAATGTCTTGTAGTCCGGGATTCGAGATCGATCGGGTCTTCCCAGAGAAGGAATATCCTTCGTTGACCGTGAGAGCTTATAATGGGCTAAGTTGGGACACCTGCAGGTATTATCTTTCAAAGCCGTGTCCGCGGTTATGAGATGATGGGAATTTGTTTATGTCCGTTGTAGAAAACCGAAGTTGACCTTAATTAATACACATCAACGCGTGTGTAACTGTGATGGTCTCTTCTCGTGGTCCGGAAGTGAACACGTGTTGGAGTTATGTTTGGCGTAAGTAGTTCAGATCACTTCTTGATCGCTACTCGCTTCACGGCCGTGCCTTGCTTCTCTTCTCGCTCTCTTTTGCGAATATAGCCACCATATATGCTAGTCGCTGCTGCAGCTCCACCACACAACTCTGTCCTTCCTATAAGCTTAAATAGTCTTGATCTCGCGGTGTGAGCTTGTCGAGTCCCGTGACTCACAGATTCTACCAAAAGCAGTCAGCAGTGCCGGCGATGCGGTCAGTATGACGAAGCCGAGCTCAAGTGGGAGTTCGACGAGGAACGTGGTCGTTATTATGTGTCTTTTCACGATGATCGATGAGTGGATCCCAGTTGGGACGATCGGGATCCGTAGCATTTGGGGTAGTCTTCTTTTATTTTGGTTCCATAGTCGGACCTTGAGTGTAATCTGGATGATGGATGTTTATTTATGTATTGTGTGAAGTGGCATTTGTAAGCCAACTATGTATCTCTTTCCTTATGTATTACATGGGTTGTGTGAAGATTACCTCACTTGCGACATTGCTTTCAATGCGGTTATGCCTCTAAGTCGTGCTTCGACACGTGGGAGATATAGCCGCATCGAGGCGCGCTAAGTTGGTAATCGAGCCATCCCCACTTAGGAGCCCCCGCTTGATTGTTTCTTGGCGTTGTAGAGTCTAGAACAAAAATGTTTTGAGTCTTAGGATTATATATATCGAGAGTAGGATTCTTTTACTCCCAGTCCCCTTCGTCGCTCTGGTGAGGTCTCCCGACGTAGAAGTTTTGACTTTCCTCTCCTCAAATTTCACTAAATTTTTTTAGGATCACACGGGTATCTTGGAATCGTTCGATGGTTTTGTGACGAGAACATTGTTCTTGGTGCCTCGACATTTAGGGGTTGTGGCGGTGTCCGGGAGTTGAGCTCCGAGGTGTTGTCGTCACAATTTTATCGTTGCGATTCGAATACTTGAGCTTTGCCGACATCGAAAATCTCTTTTATACAGCTTGTTGGTGAGATAACCCGATAACCCAAAGATCTTTGGGCGAGCTCGGGAGTATTGCCATGACTCGATAACGGATGCTTTTCAAGGTCGAGGTACACGATTTCAAGGTTTCTTGGTTATGTGTTGACGGATGGATACAATTTGGATCTAGGTATTGTTAGTTTGGGTGATATATTTTGTGTCCCTGTATCCCCAACACTAGATTGCATAACCGTAAAGTTTCGAGTTTATAGGTGGGATTCAAGTAGCTCTTAGCATTTCTTCCCTTGAGATATTTGGTTTGTGATTGGGTAATCCTTACCACTTATTTGTTCGATCGTACCTTGTTATTTTTTCATCAACCCTTAATCAAGTGGCTTCTCACCTTAATGGACGTGTGATGTTAGCTTTTGAATTCATTCGTTCATTCTTGTTCGAATGTTTATTGTGAAGACTATATGTTGCAACTTCTATCCGTTGATTCAACTTATCTATCATCTATCAAAGTGCTAACGGATGTCACCTCTTCAGGATGGCTCCGCCAACGCGTCTGAATCCGGAACGCAATGATGGGAGTCAGTCGAACCCTCCACCTCCACCTCCGCCTCCGGAGGCATGGCAAGCTATCATGGCAGCCACGAACGCAAATGCTCAGATGATTTTGCAACTCTTGCAAGAGCGTACCCAAGGTCAAGGCAACCAAGGAAACCAAGGTCAAGGCAACAACCAGCCGCACTTTGCTACCCTCAATCAGTTCCTCGCTAATCAGCCGAAGTCTTTCAGCTTCTGTGTCGAGGCCACAGACGCCGACGATTGGCTTGTGGACATCTGCAAACATTTTGAATGTAGCAATGTCGGACACGAGGACTTTGTCAAGTTTGCTTCGTTTCAACTCAAGGACCAAGCTGCCGAGTGGTACCAACAATACAAAGATTCGGAGAGGAGGTCGTGTAATTACAGGATGAGTTCCACGAGACTTCAAATCTCACCACATTCAAAAGTGTTGTTGAGAGCAAGCGTGAGGAGTTCCCCAATCTCAAGCAAGGCAACATGTCGTGTATCAATACAATATTCGAGTTCGAGAACTTCGCTTCGCTTCGCTAAGCAAGACGTCCACGATGAAAAGAGTATGATCTATCAATTCGAGGTGGTCTCGAGAGAAGATCGCAATTAGCTCTCGTGCTTTTTGAGCGAGAAAAGTATGATGAATTCTACAACATGGCATTTGAAGCAAGAAGCGCCCAGCTCAAATGTGAGGCTTCTAAGAAGAGAATCGGGGATGCGATTCACTCTTCTTCTTCCTCTCAAGTGGCAGCTAAGCGACAAAAGTTCTACCTTCCTCCTCCTCCGTTCCGTCGGCCTTATCGTGAGAAGAACTCGGTGGTCGTGGATCTTCCCACCCACCCAACCCAAAGCTATCGTAACAAGTCTAATTCTCAAGCTCCAAGGTCAAATGCTCCTTATCACCGTCCGCTCTCGGAGGTGACTTGCAACAAATGTCGTGAGAAGGTCACTCGCGAACAAGTGCTTCAACCAAAGCGCCTTCCGCCTCCTCCTCTGTGAGATCTTCCAAAGCAATGCGGTGGTCAAGCATAATCCAAAGCATGCCAAGGTGAACATGATGAATGCAGCTCAAGCGGAGGAATCTAATGACGTGATAATGGGTAATCTCTCGATTAATGATATTCTGCAAAAGTCTTATTTGATCTTGGTGCATCGCATTGTTTCATCTCAAGACCTTTTGCATCTAAGCATGAGTTGGGTTATCAAGAATTGCCTAGTTCTTTATCGGTTGTGTCCCGGGTAAGCAAATGACAGCTAATAATTATGTCCGGATGTTTCTATCAAGATGGGCGACTATAGATGTCCTGCTAAACCAATTGTTCTTGGCGACTTCGGATATTGATCTTATTCTCGGGATGGATGGCTTTCAAAGACAAAGCTCGGCTTGATTGTCTTTGCCGAAATTCAATTGACTCACTCTTCGACGATGTGATCATCTATGCGCTTCGTGATGAAACCATTCGGTTGTTTTCTCTTAATGAGAAGGGCGAGTTGGATGCTATCTCTCAGATTCCAGTCGTTTGTGAGTACCAAGATGTTTTTCCAGAAGAGCTCCCGGGTATGCCTCCTCACCGGCCAGTTGAATTCGTTATCGATCTTGAGCCTGACATTGAACCCGTTTGCAAGCGTCCATACAAGCTTGGACCTAATGAGCTGAAGGAATTGAAGAAACAGCTCAATGAACAAGAGCGTCCGGGTTTGATCAGACCGAGTTCATCTCCATGGGGTTGTGGAGTTCTTTTTGTCCAGAAGAAGGATGGCACGGACCGACTTTGCGTCGATTACCGTCCATTGAACAAGAAGACTATCAAGAACAAGTATCCACTTCCCAACATCAATGAGCTTTTTGAGCAACTCAAAGGTGCTAAAGTGTTCTTCAAGCTTGACCTTCGTATGGGTTATCATCAAATTCGCATTCGTGAACAAGATATTCCCAAGACAAAGATTCGAACAAGCTTTGGTTCTTATGAATATCTTGTCATGTCTTTCGCCTTGTCAATGCTCCTCCAACATTCTCTTGAATGATGAACTTCATCTTCAACCCCTACACCAATGAATTCGTCTTGGTCTATCTTGATGATATTTTGGTCTTCTCCAAGAATAAGAAGGATCATGCCAAACATTTGCGATTGGTGCTCGACAAGCTCGAGAGCATCAATTCTATCTGAAGTTTTCTAAATGTGAATTTTGGCTTGATGAAGTTCTTTACCTTGGTCACATCATCTCCGCCAAGGGCATCATTTGTTAACCCCGAGAAGGTGTCTGCGGTTGTGAATTGGGAACCTCCTCGAATGTCAAGCGACTTGCAGCTTTCTTGGACTTGCAAGCTATTGCGTAAGATTCGTTGAGAACTTCTCTAAGATTGCAAAGCCTCTTTCCAACCTCCTCGAAGCATGTGAAGTATGTCGGACTCCAGAGTGTGACGTTGCTTTCAACACTCTCAAAGAGAAACTCGTCACAGCTCTGTCTTAACTCCTCTGATGAATCCAAGCCATTGAAGTTTTCGTGATGCTTCTCTTCAAGGTCTTGGTGCTGTGTTAATGCAAGAGAAGAGAGTTGTGGCCTATACCTCTCGTCACCGAAGCTCAACGAAAAGAACTACCCCACTCACGATCTTGAGTTGGCGGCGATTGTCCATGCATTGATAACATGTAGACATCTCTTGTTGGGAAGGAAAGTGGACATTTTCACCGATCACAAGAGCCTCAAGTATATCTTCACTCAACCCAACCTCAACCTCGTGCAAACTCGATGGGTGAAATGATTCAAGAGTACAACCCAAGTATTGAATATACTCCGCAAGGCCAATGTGATTGCAGATGCTTTGAGCGAAGGCTTCTCGCAATGCTTTAATCCTCAAGCCCTTCCAACGGACCTTTGTGAAGCTTTCCATAAGTGAATCTTCAAGTTGTTCCTCAAGGCTTTCTTGCCAACCTCATAGTCTCTCCTACTTTGGAAGACCAAATTTGTGAGGCTCAACTCACGGATACCATGGTGAAAAAGGTGAAGCGTGGTATCGACAAGGGCATCTCCAAATACAAGTGCTTCCACATTGATGACAAAGATACTCTTTTCTTGAGGACGGGATTGTGGTTCCAAAGGGTGATCTCGTAAAGTCATTATGAGCGAGGCACACAATTCCCTTCTATCCATTCATTCTAGAAGTACGAAGATGTACCATGACCTCAAGCGGTCATATTGGTGGACTCGAATGAAGCGAGAAATTGCTCAATTCGTGAATGAGTGTGATGTCTGCAGAGGGTGAAAGCGAACACCAACGACCAAATGGTCTCCTCCAACCTCTTGCTATTCCGGAATGAAAGTTTGATCATATCGAGATGGACTTCGTGATGGATTTCCTAAGTCCAAGCGTGGAAATGATGCTATCTTCGTTGTCATTGACAAGCTTACTAAAGTGGCTCATTTTCTTCCTATCAAAGAATCTATCACAGCAGCTCGGTTGGCGAGTTATACACCTCGAATTGTCTCCTTGCACGGCATTCCACAATTGATCTCTTGAGACCGTGGCGGCATCTTTACCTCCAAGTTTTGGGATTCTTTTCGAAAGGCCATGGGCACCAACATTCGTTTCAAAGACAGACTTTCCACCCTCAAACAAGTGGCCAAGTCGGCGAGTCGATCAAATCCTCGAAGACATGCTCGGGGCTTGTGTCATTTCCTTCGGTATGAAGTGGGAAGATTGTCTTCCATATGGCGAGTTCTCCTGCAACAACAGCTTCCAGCGAGTTCGGCGAGGCCCCATTCGAAATTCTCTATGGCGAAAGTGCGTACTCCTCTCAATTGGTCCGAGGCAATGAGCGCCAACTTCTTGGCAACGACTTGATCACGAAGCGAAGAAATGTGCAAAGTCATTCGTGAGAAACTCAAAGCCACGCAATCGCGCGGAAGAGCTATTATGATGACAAGCACCGTGATGTGGCTTTTGAAATCGGAGACCATGTCTACCTCGCGTCTCTCCAATGAAAGGCACTCGTCGCCCGGTATCAAAGGAAGCTTGCCCCTAGATCGTGGGTCCTTTCAAGATCATTGGCAAAAGAGGCGATCTAGCCTATCAACTTGAGCTTCCGCCCAACCGCGAACGTGCGATGTGTTTCACGTGTCACGCTTCGCAAGTCTTTAAGACTCTGAGCGCACTATCAACTTCAAGAAATTGACCTCCAAGAAGATCTCTCTTATCATGAGCACCCGTTGCTATTCTTGAAGAAACCGAGCGCAAGAGTCGCAACAAGTCAATCAAATTCCTGAAATTGAAGTGGTCACACCATTCAACCCGAGAAGCCACACGGGCGCGAGGATCACCTCCGTTCGAATATCCGGAGTTCTTTCAGTCCTAGATCTCGGGACGAGATCCTCTTGTAGTGGTGGAGTGTTGTAACACCCTGGATGTAACTTCCCATATTTATAACTCCAACTCTTGCCATTTTCGGCATTGTGATATGATATTCCCTCTGTGGTTGGGTTTTTCTTCATTTTGCATTTTGTCCATGTCATGCATCTCATATCATGTCATCATGTGCATCTCATTTGCATACGTGTTCGTCTCATGCATCCGAGCATTTTCCCCGTTGTCCGTTTAGCAATCCGGCACTCCTATGTCCCCCGGCGCACCCCTCTTGTCTCTTTTCGTGAGCGGGTGTTAAACGTTCTCGGAATGGACCGAGGCTTGCCAAGTGGCCTTGGTACACCACCGGTAGACCACCTGTCAAGTTTCGTGCCATTTGGAGGTCGTTTGATACTCCAACGGTTAACCGGGTAACCGCGAAGGCCTCTTGTGTGTTGCAGCTTAACACCTCTTCAAAACAGCCCAATAACCCATCTAAGTCACTTCCATGTCCATCGCCGTTCGATCACGATCGTGTGGGCGAAAACTACACTCCATTTGGAGCTTCCTAGCTCCTTCAAAAATTTCCGGATCCCGAAACCCTAGGCCCTTCCTCCATGCGCGGACACGTCCGTCCACACGGACGAACTCCGCGCCGCCATGCCAACCAAGCCAGCGCCGCCACGTAAGCGCGCCCGCATCATTCTGCCAGTTCATACGAACCAGCACGCCGCCGCCCTTCGCCAGCAGCGCGCGCCCGACCCAGCCGGACTCCGCCGCCCGAGCCCGTCGCCGTCGCCTCCGACCACCGACCCAGCCCCCCCCGCCATCATGCAGCCGCCACCGCCGCCCTCCGGCCGCCGTCACCCCGCCCACCCGGCCGTCGGCCCGACCCCATCTCCGGCCACCCCGGCCTCTCCTCCGTCCTCCTCCAGCTCCGGGGAGCCCGGCCTCGCCTCGGTTCGCGCGCGCCTTGGACGAACCCTAGATCCACCCGAGGTTGACCCCGTTTTTCCTCCAAGTCATTTTTTCTGCAGATATTTTGTTGCATGTTCATCGCATCATAACTTTGCACCTGTGGCTCCGTTTTGGGCGTGTAGCATACCGAATTGTTCGTCTCGATGAGTACATCATTTCATCTCATTGCATCATTTTCATTTGAGCTTATCTTGATGCCCGAAATGCTGTTGGAAGAGGGCTATGTGATGTTAGTTTCAGATTCTTATCAAAACATGCACTTTTGTCATTTTTGCCATGATTGATGTGTGCACCCTATGAACTTGAGTCCTACATGTGTTTTGTAGTATGCCATGCCATCTATACAGGGGTATATGCCATGTATTTTTGTGACCTCTGTGGTGACTAGCACAAGCATGCAAACTAGGCTTCATGATGTTGCTGATTTCAGCCCCTGTTTTGCTGATATTTTTATGCCATGTAAACTTGATGCTACCGAGAGATCCATGCATATTTTGAGATACTTCAGTAAGGATGTTTTGAACATATGGTTATGCTCTACCCATCCATGCCCTTGTTTGCAATTATGGAGTGCCATAGCTTGAGTCAATCGAGCTCTACTTTTGCTATAAAATGTTTCCTAGCAGATTTTTTACATGTTATTCAATTTTGTCAAGGTTGTTGTAGTTGATCCGTGAATGCTATGATGTTGTTCTTGCCATGTATAGCTTCTATGCCATGTCTTCTTAATGGATGTATGCTTAGTTTATCTTGAAATGCTCTGTAGTGAGTGCATCGAGCTCGCGAAGATGCCTACATAATTCTGTCAATGTCATGCCCTGTTTGCTGAATCTGTTAACGAAACTTGCTATATTGACATGGGTGCTATTGCATTTTCTGATCCCTTTTGGCTCTTGGTCAGTAAGGGACTTTTGTTCTATGCTTTGAGTAGATTCATGCCATGCCTTGTTTTGCTATTATAAGTTCCTGTAGCATGTTGTTTGCTTGCGCTAAACATGCCTTCCTGATGCTGATTCTGGCATGTTCAGTATTTTCACTAAGTCTGTGAAGCTGATATATTTTGCACTTTTGCCATGCTTGTTTGGACCTGTTATGGTGTGATTTAGCCGTAGCTCAGTGTTCATCTTTTGTCAAGCATCTTGAGTAGATCACTGCCATATGTTTTGTTGGTACGTTTGGGTGCAGTAGCTTAATTTCTTGTTGCTTGCTAAGTGGCATCATGCTGTTAATGGCAGATTTGTGTCATTCTTGTTTTGCTTATTATTTGCAAACCGTGCATCCGATTCCGGTGATCTTTATATCGATTTCAACCGAAATCATCTCACCTTTCCAGCGGCATACTTGGTTTGCCAAGTTGATGCCTTGTTCATCATTTTTCCTTCCGGAGCACGCATACGCATTGCATATCACATCCCGCATATCATGCCATGTATTGCATCATGTTGCTTGTGCATTGCACCGTGATTTATTTTGGTTCCATTGTTTGTGTTCTTGCTTTGGGTAGAGCCGGGAGACGAGTACGTGAACGAGGAACCTGTTGAGAACGCTTACGAGGATCAAGATTTCGACAACTCTGAGAACCTTGCAGGCAAGATGACCATACCCTCGAAATCACTTCTATCTTTGCTTCCTAGATGATCGCTCTTTTGCTACGCCTATGCTACGATGCCTATCACTTGCTCATCATGCCTCCCATATTGCCATGTCAAGCCCCTAACCATCCTTTCCTAGCAAACCGTTGTTTGGCTATGTTACCGCTTTGCTCAGCCCCTCTTATAGCGTTGTTAGTTGCAGGTGAAGATGAAGTTTGTTCCTTGTTGGAACATGGAGATGTTGTTCCTTGTTGGAACATGTTTACTTGTTGGGATATCACAATATCTATTGTTTAATTAATGCATCTATATACTTGGTAAAGGGTGGAAGACTCGGCCTTATGCACGGTGTTTTGTTCCACTCTTGCCACCCTAGTTTCCGTCATACCGGTGTTATGTTCCTTGATTTAGCGTTCCTTACGGTTGGGTGATTTATGGGACCCCTTGACAGTTCGCTTTCAATAAGACTCTTCCAAAGAAGGCCCAACTTTGGTTTTACCATTTGCCACCTAAGCCTTTTTCCCCGGGTTTTCGCGAGCCCGAGGGTCATCTTTATTTAACCCCCCGGGCCAACGCTCCTCTGAGTGTTGGCCCAAACTAGAGTGCTTTGCAGCGCCCCCTAAAGGAAACTTGAGGTCTGATTTTAGTTGTACGGACTGCTCATCCGGTGTGCCCTGAGAACGAGATATGTGCAGCTCCTATCGGGATTTGTCGGCACATTCGGGCGGCTTTGCTGGTTTTGTTTTACCATTGTCGAAATGTCTTGTAGTCCGGGATTCGAGATCGATCGGGTCTTCGGTAGAAGGAATATCCTTCGTTGACCGTGAGAGCTTATAATGGGCTAAGTTGGGACACCCTGCAGGTATTATCTTTCAAAGCCGTGTCCGCGTTATGAGGCAGATGGGAATTTGTTTATGTCCGGTTGTAGAAAACCCGAAGTTGACCTTAATTAATACACATCAACGCGCGTGTAACCGTGATGGTCTCTTCTCGGAGTCCGGAAGTGAACACGGTGTTGGAGTTATGTTTGGCGTAAGTAGTTCAGGATCACTTCTTGATCGCTACTAGCTTCACGACCGTGCCTTGCTTCTCTTCTCGCTCTCTCTTGCGAATATAGCCACCATATATGCTAGTCGCTGCTGCAGCTCCACCACACAACTCTGTCCTTCCTATAAGCTTAAATAGTCTTGATCTCGCGGTGTGAGATTGCTGAGTCCCGTGACTCACAGATTCTACCAAAACAGTTGCAGGTGCCGGCGATGCGGTCAGGATGACGCAACCGAGCTCAAGTGGGAGTTCGACGAGGCGTGGTCGTTACTATGTGTCTTTTCCTGATGATCGATTGGAGCCAGTTGGGACGATCGGGGATCTGTGTAGCATTTGGGGTAGTCTTCTTTTATTTTGGTTCCATAGTCGGACCTTGAGTGTAATCTGGATGATGGATGTTTATTTATGTATTGTGTGAAGTGGCGACTGTAAGCCAACTATGTATCTCTTTCCCTTATGTATTACATGGGTTGTGTGAAGATTATCTCACTTGCGACATTGCTTTCAATGCGGTTATGCCTCTAAGTCGTGCTTCGACACGTGGGAGATATAGCCGCATCGAGGGTGTTACAAGTGCTTTCTTTTGCTGCAAATGTATTCATATTGTCGTGTGACATTTTGTTTGCACGAAGTTTGTTTTCTTGTATGGTACAGTTACTTGTTAAGTTCTTCTGCTGCATGCTTGGTTATATCTAAATCTGCATGCTTGCGTGCTTACATGATTAATTGCAATATTATGACTGGTACTTGAGGTCTTCTGTTAGTCTTTTCATCCAAGAGTATTTCCATAGAATAGATCAAGCACATGGGTTTGCTACCCTAGGAATAACTGAATCTCTTCTGTTTGAATGCACAAACATGTCTTGAGGTTTTTATCTGTCCACATGTTCCTTCTAGCAATTAGTACATCAATCCAAGGACAGGAGAGGGCAGAGAACATGCGAGTTACATTTTGTTTATACGCTTTTGAACTTCATGTGTACTTGTCCTAATTTTTTTTTCTTAAAAATATATAGGCGTTAAGCTCTTTTGTCTCACACTAGAAACGTTTGATTGATGACTTGTGTGTTTCCAGGTTCCAAAGGCCCCCAGGCGCATTGCCATCATCTATGCTAGGATATGAGGCAATGACAGGTTCCTTGGATGACTTTGGATTTGAAGATTACCTTAACTGTAAGGATTGCCATCCTTTTGTTCTCCACCAATCTCTTGCTTTGCTGCTTCATAACTCTGCAAGCATTCGTGCAAAACTTGCTAGTAATGAATTGATTAGTTGGAGTTAGGACTTAGGATGGACTGTTATCTTTAAACTTCTCTCAGCTTTTCTGAGTACTAGCTTCTTTGCTCACAGTGCAACACACTCGAGCAAAATTTATTGACCTGATGGGGGTGTGATCCTGGAACAAACAATTTCTTGGGAAATCAAGATTTTTTGATCTATTAAAATGGTTCTGTTGCTCATTTTTCATACCTCTGGTTGCTTACATCAGCACAGATTTGTGCTGTAGAATATACTCGAGGAGATCATTATTATGTTATTAAAAACAACAACTGTATTTACAAGGTAGGTAGCTAATGGTTCTCATTCTATTTTAGAGGAATCTATTCAATACTAGCTGGCAACAAAGTGTTGGCAGTAAACGAACCAAGCTTGTGACCCTCAGTTGTAAGTTGGGCATATGGTTTGTATGGCAAAGAGCGCACCCTGTTCATCATTGATCATTTATCCTTTGTGCTTGCCACTATGAGGTCTGCGCCAATAGCTTAAGAAAATGGATGGCTTTCAGTGCAACGGTTGTCCACGCAAATTGCAACTATTCTACTCCCTCCGATCCGAATTAATTGACGCAGCCCCTATACAATGTCTGCGTCGATTAAGTCGGATCGGAGGGAGTATATGTCGTTCCCATTGCTAGAAATTTCTTCAGTGCGTGTGTTCATATTTTGTTTCCTTATCCACTCTGCAGTGCCCCAAGACTCTGACAGCCTGCGCATACCGGACATGCACCACGGGATGGAGGTTCGGCTTGGCCTGTCCAAGGGGCCTGTCTGCCCCAGCTTCAGTTGATTCCTTTCACCCATGCATTTGTCTTGTGCTTCCCGTCCAGCATCTATGCCAGGCGCTACTAGACTGTATCATGGATTGGTGAAACATGAGGACTAAATAAAATGGGTCGCTATTTGAGCGTTACTTACTCCACTTGCTTGTTTGGTGTTTTAGCAGCACAAAGTCCGTTCGCACAACACTAATATCAGTGGCGGTCGATCCTAGTAATACGCGAGTTAAAAAAGAAGAGAACAGGAGACGGCACATACACCTGACACGTACGTATCATTCGTCCAGCTTTACGTACGCCCAGCCGCTAGTTGAGCTACATCTTTCATCGGGCACGTCCGTCGCTGTACATTGTACATGTACATGTGATAAAGTAAAATATAGTTTCATCCAGCTAGCACTTAACCACTACCATCGCAAAGGGCCAGATCACGCGGTCGGCTTGTCTCTCTCACGGTCTGCAAGAAAATTGAACATAAACTGATCTTGTTCCTCAAAAAAAAAAAGAGATAAACTTATCTTATACTCCCTCTGTTTTTTAGTCTGCATATAAGATTTAGTCAAAGTCAAACTTTATTAACTTTGACTAAGTTTATAGAAAAAAATATATCAGGATTCACAATATGGAATCAATATTGTTAGATGCATCATGAAATGAATTTTCATACCGTATAGCTTTGGTACTGCAGATGTTAATATTTTTTTCAACAAAGTTGGTCAAACTTTATAAAATTTGACTTTGACCAAGTTTTATATACAAACTAAAAAGAAACGGAGGAAAGGAAGTAGACTACATAGTAGGAAAAGATAAACTAGCTGTGGATTAGCATACCGAGACATAGCGTACCGTCGCTACTCTTTGTCTTGACCGGCGACCAATCGTATTATTCTGTGATACAGATTTCAAGAAAAAGTAGACTACTCCTATATCTCACAAAGAATGAAGGTACTTTTCTGACCGAAATTCGTGGGAGATGTTACCATGTCCTACTTTTTTTCAAGGATATTACAATGTCCTACTCGTACTTTTCTGAATTTCTAAATGTTTTATAATCAGCTTTCGTACCGAGGAAGGCATGCCAGACTTCTCAACGTCTCGTTTATACATCATGACGCCGTGTATAAACTCACCCCTATAAACACACAAACACACCCTACCCCTATGAGTTGGATTCATAAAGTTGAGCGTGGAATTTTCTATCGAAAAAGTTGGGCACGGGTTTAGATATGTAATTTAATTTAAAAAATTGCTGGTAAAACTTCTAATTTATTCATCAAACATCATGACGCCGCGTCCTAGCTCCCCCCAAGCAGCCAAGCGACCGCGGACCGCCGTCAACTCCTACGCATCCAATGTGGCCGGACCGAGCCAGCATGCATCCTCCAGGCCCGACTCCTCATCACTAGCCGATACGGGCACCCTCTCCTCGGCCCCGCCGCTGCGCGCACCCCCTCCCCGGCAACGGCATCCCCCTCTGCCTCCTCGTCGCGCGAAATCTCCGCAATGTCGGGGCACCCCTCGCTACGCCCGGCGGCGGCCGTCTGCTATATGCCGCGCTCCGAGCGCATCGAGGCGGCCGAGCATGCCCTCGGGCTTGCGCTCGTCGCCAGCGTGGCCGGCAACCGCTCCGGCATGTCCACCACGGACGTTGCCCGTGCCGTCTGCTCTCGCGTGCCGCTGCAACCCACCGACTTCTCTGTCCACCGCACCCGCAATGGCGAGTTCCTCCTCCGCTTCATCGACGCGACCGCCAGGGCGCGCTCTGCCATGGCCACCGTGCGCGGGCCAAACTTCCGCCTCCTCATGCTGCCTTAGAGCCGCCTGGCCGGCGCAGAACCTATCCACGTCCGTATTCACGTCGACATCGAGATTTACGGCATTCCAGAGCACGGCTGGGACGTCGCCTCCGCGGTGCAGCTGCTCTCCCCCTACTGCATGTGGAACGCCTCGTGCCGTAGACTGCTGATGGCTCCAATCTCTCCGTGTTCAAGCTGGAGGTTTGGACTGCAAACCCTGACGGCATTTCACGGACTTCTGAGCTGCTCCTGGAGGAGCCCGACGAGTTCGCTGACGCTGACCCTGACCGTGTGGAGCGCTTCGCGCTGCCGCTCATGCGGTTCCCGGTCACCATCCACGTCCGTCACTCCGCTGACTACCGCTTCCCGTCGCCGCCGCCACCACCCCCTGCTGCTGGCTCTGGCTCCGACGACGCACCGGACATGGATTCCCCTCCCTGCCCTGATGCTTGGCCGCGCCGACACGCTTTTCCGCGACCCCCCGGAAACCAACGAGCCGACCAAACCTCCGGCCGTGGTAACACCAGCCGCAAAAACTCCGGCCGCCGTCACCACCATGCCGCTCCAGCCTGCCGTGATTGGCGTGGTGTACTGGGCCCCTACCCGGCCACTAGCCTGGCGCCACGTCGCCCCCGGTCCGTCACGCTGACGTCCCGCCGGCCCAGGGCCAGATCGCCCTGCTCTGTCGGCGGGCTCGACCCGCAGACCTCTACGGGCCAAACTAAAGCGCAGGCTACGGACCCCGAAGTTCAAATCCTTCTCTTAACCGGGTCCAACTCGCCACGCGGTGCGCCCTCCGCCCCTCCCCATGCAGGTCTCGCCTTGAATACGCTGCCCCTGCATGCGGCGACGCCCGCCCAGCCTGCAACCACAGCTGCCTGCCCCACCTCATCGCCTGCTAAAGAAGCTGCACCGGACCCCAACTGCTCGCCTACAAAAGCACTTTCGTAGGCCCCGACAGCTGCCTCCGCAGAGGATGGCCAATCTGTGGCCCTGGATGTGGCTCCCTTGGGCGACACCGCTTGGCCGCTTGTGGCATCGGATCTGCAGCCCGACCAAGTGCTCCTGCCGCCTGATTCCACCCACCCAATGGCTGGGACCACCGCTGATCCCCAGACCACCCGATTGGATTCCCACCTCCCCGCCCATGCAGCTGATGGCGACCATGCCCATGAAGATCCCGTCGCCTGCTGTCCACGTGGCGCGCCCACGACCACAAGCACGCAGCTCCCACCATGCATATCGAACATGCTCGCCTTGATGGGGAACGTTGCGGAAAATTAAAATTTTTCCTACGGTTTCACCAAGATCCATCTATGAGTTCATCTAGCAACGAGTCATGGGAGAGTGATTGCATCTACATACCACTTGTAGATCGCATGCGGAAGCGTTCAATGGAGCAGGGATGATGGAGTCGTACTCGCCGTGATTCAGATCACCGATGACCTAGTCTTTGAGCGGACAGCACCTCCGCGTTCAACACACGTGCGGAGCGGATGGCGTCTCCTCCTTCTTGATCCAGCAAGGAGGAAGGAGAGGTTGATGATGATCCAGCAACACGACGGCGTGGTGGTGGATGCAGCAGAACTCCGGCAGGGCTTCGCTAAGCAACTACGGGAGGAGGAGGAGGTGTTGCGGGGAGGAGGAGGCGCCCGGGGCTTATGGGTGCGGCCACCCCTCCCTCCCTCCCTTTATATAGGTGCAAGAGAGGGGAGGGCGCAGCCTGCCCCTTCCTCCAAGGAAGGGGTGCGGCCAGGGGGGGAGGAGTCCATCCTCCCCAAGGCACCTCGGAGGTGCCTTCCCTCTTAGGACTCTCCCTCTCCTTGATCTCTAGGCGCATGGGCCTCTTGGGGCTGGTGCCCTTGGCCCATATAGGCCAAGGCGCACCCCTACAGCCCATGTGGCCCCAGGCAGGTGGACCCCGGTGGACCCCGGACCCCTTCGGCACTCCGGTACAATACCGATAACGCGAAACTTTTCCGCGACCAAAATAAGACTTCCTATATATAAATCTTTACCTCCAGACCATTCCGAACTCCTCGTGACGTCCGGATCTCATCCGGACTCGAACAACATTCGGTTTGCTGCATACTCATATTCATACAACCCTAAGCGTCACCGAACCTTAAGTGTAGACCCTACGGGTTCGGAGACATCTGAACATGACCGAGGCGGCTCTCGGGCAATAACCAACAGCGGGATCTGGATACCCATGTTGGCTCCCACATGCTCCTCGATGATATCATCGGATGAACCACGATGTCGAGGATTCAATCAACCCGCATACTATTCCCTTTGTCAATCGGTATTTTACTTGCCCGAGATTCGATCGTCGGTATCCCAATACCTCGTTCAATCTCGTTGCCGCAAGTCACTTTACTCGTCCGTAATGCATGATCCGTGACCAAACACTTGGTCACTTTGAGTTCATTATGATGATGCACTACCGAGTGGGCCCAGTGATACCTCTCCGTCATACGGGTGACAAATCCAGCCTCGATCCGTGTCAACCCAATGACACTTTTGGAGATACCTAATGCACCTTTATAGTCACCCGATTCGTTGTGGCGTTTGGTACACCAAAAGCACTCCTACGGTATCCGGGAGTTACGATCTCATGGTCTAAGGAAGAGATACTTGACATTGGAAAAGCTCTAGCAAAACCAACTACGATCTTGTGCCATGCTTACGATTGGGTCTTGTCCATCACATCATTCTCCTAATGATGTGATCCGTTATCAATGACATCCAATGTCCATAGTCGAAAACCATGACTATCTGTTGATCAACGAGCTAGTCAACTAGAGGCTTACTAGGGACATGGTGTTGTCTATGTACCCACACATGTATCTGAGTTTCCTTTCAATACAATTATAGCATGGATAATAAACGATTATCATGAACAAGGAAATATACTAATAACTAATTTATTATTGCCTCTAGGGCATATTTCCAACAGTCTCCCACTTGCACTAGAGTCAATAATCTAGTCCACATTGTCATGTGATTAACAGCGATAGGTCACATCGCCATGTGACCAACATCCAAAGAGTTTACTAGTGTCGTAAACTAGTTCACATCATCATGTGATTAAGACTCAATGAGTTACGAGGTTTGATCATGTTTTGCTTGTGAGAGAGGTTTTAGTCAGCGGTGCGAACCTTTCAATCCGTGTGTGCTTTGGAAATTTCTAGGTCATATTATAAACGCTGCTTCCACGCTCCACTTGGAGCTATTCCAAATGGTTGCTCCACTATCGTATCCGGTTTGCTACTCGAGTCACTCGGATAGGTGTTAAAGCTTGCACCGACGTAACCCTTTACGCCAACTCTTTATCACCTCCATAATCGAGAAACATGTCCTTATTTACTCCAAGGACAATTTTGACCGCTGTCCAATGATCCATTCTGGATCATTCTTGTACCCTGACCGACTCATGGCAAGGCACACTTCGGTCTTGATGCACGCAGATAGCATCTTGTAGAGCATACGTCTAAGGCATAAGGGACGACCTTCGTCCTTTCTCTCTTTCTGCCGTGGTCGAGCTTTAAGTCTTAACTTCATACCTTACATCTCGAGCAAGAACTCCTTCTTTGGTGATCCATCTTGAACACCTTCAAGATCATGTCAAGGTATATGCTCATTTGAAAGTACCATTAAGCGGTTTTGATCTATCCTATAGATCTTGATGCTCAATGTTCAAGTAGCTTAATACAAGTTTTCACTTGAAAACACTTTTCAAATAACCTTATATGCTTTCCAGAAATTCTACATCATTTACGATCAACAATATGTCAACAACATATACTCATCAAAATTCTATAGTGCTCCCACTCACTTCTTTGGAAATACAAGTTTCTCATAAACTTTGTATAAACCCAAAATCTTTGATCATCTTATCAAAGATTATATTCCAACTCGAGATGCCTACTCCGGTCCATGGAAGGATCCTTTGGAGCTAGCATACCTTTCAGCATCCTTAGGATCGACAAAACCTTTCTGATTGTATCTCATACAACCTTTCCTTATGGAAACTGGTAAGGAAACTCGTTTTGACATCCATCTGCTAGATTTCATAAATGCAGCTAATGCTAACATGATTCCGACGGACTTAAGCATCGCTACGGATGAGAAAATCTCATCGTAGTCAACTTGTGAAAAACTCTTTGCCACAAGTCGAGCTTCATAGACGGTGACATTACCGTCCACGTCCGTCTTCTTCTTCTTAAAAATCCATTTATCTCAATAGCTTGCCGATCATCGGGCAAGTCCACCAAAGTCCATGCTTTGTTCTGATACATGGATCCTATCTCGGATTTCATGGCCTCTAACCATTTGTCGGAATATGGGCCCACCATCGCTTTTCCATAGCTCGTAGGTTCATTGTTGTCTAGCAACATGACCTTCAAGACAGGATTCTTGTACCACTCAAGCAGCGATCGCATCCTTGTCACCCTCACGAGGTAGTAGTGACTTGATCCGAAGTTTCATGATCACTATCATAAGCTTCTACTTCAATTGGTGTAGGTGCCACAGAACAACTTCCCGTGCCTGCTACACACTAGTTGTAGTGACGGTTCAATAACCATATCAAGTCTCCACCATCCTCCCACTCAACTTTTGAGACAAACTTTTCTCGAGAAAGGACCTGATTCAAGAAACAATCCCTATTGCTTTCGGATCTGAATTAGGAGGTATACCCAACTTTTGGGTGTCCTATGAAGATGCATTTTATCCGCTTTGGGTTCGAGCTTATCAACCTGAAACTTTTTCACATAAGCGTCGCAAACCCCAATCTTTTAAGAAACGACAACTTAGGTTTCTCCAAACCATAGTTCAAACAGGTCGTCTCAGCGGAATTACGTGGTGCCCTATTAAAGTGAGTGCGGTTGTCTCTAATGCCTAACCCATGAGCGATAGTGGTAATTCGATAAGAGACATCATGGTACGCACCATATCTAATAGGGTGCAACTATGATGTTCGGACACACCATCACACTATGGTGTTCGGTAGGTATTAATTGTGAGACAATTTCCACTATGTCTTAATAGCGTGCCAAAGCTCGTAACTCAGATACTCATCTCTATGATCATATCATAGACATTTTATCCTCTTGTCACGATGATCTTTAACTTCACTCTGAAATTACTTGAACCATTCAATAATTCAGACTTGTGTTTCATCAAGTAAATATACTCAGTATCTACTCAAATCATCTGTGAAGTAAGAACATAACGATATCCCTTTGCGTGCCTCGGCATTCATTGGACTGCACACATCAAAATGTATTACTTCCAACAAGTTTCTTTCTTGTTCCATTTCACTGAAAAACGAGGCTTTCAGTCATCTTGCCCATGTGGTATGATTTGCATGTCTCAAGTGATTCAAAATCAAGTGAGTCCAAACGGTCCATTTGCATGGAGTTTCTTCATGCATATACACCAATAGACATGGTTTGCATGTCTCAAACTTTTCAAAACGAGTGAGTCAAAGATCCATCAACATGGAGCTTCTTCATGCGTTCTATACCAATATGACTCAAATGGCAGTGCCACAAGCAGGTGGTACTATCATTACTATCTTATATCTTTTGGCATGAAAATGTGTATCACTATGATCGAGATTCAATAAACCATTCCTTTAGGTGCAAGACCATTGAAGGTATTATTCAAATAAATAGAGTAACCATTATTCTCCTTAAATGAATAACCGTATTGCGATAGACATAATCCAATCATGTCTATGCTCAACACAATCACCAAATGACAATTATTCAGGTTTAATACTAATCTTGATGGTAGAGGGAGCGTGCGATCTTTGATCAAATCAAACTTGGAAACACTTCCAACACATATCGTCAGCTCACCTTTAGCTAGTCTCCGTTTATTTTGTAGCTCTTTTATTCTGAGTTACTAACACTTAGCAACCGAACCGGTATCTTAATACCCTGGTGCTACTAGGAGTACTAGTAAAGTACACATTAACATAATGTATATCCAATATACTTCTATCGACCTTGCCAGCCTTCTCATCTACCAAGTATCTAGGGTAATTCTGCTCCAGTGGCTGTTCCCCTTATTACAGAAGCACTTAGTCTCGGGTTTGGGTTCAACCTTGGGTTTCTTCACTAGAGCAGCAGCTGATTTGCCGTTTCATGAAGTATCCCTTCTTGCCCTTGCCCTTCTTGAAACTAGTGGTTTCACCAACCATCAACAATTGATGCTCCTTCTTGATTTCTACTTTCGCGGTGTCAAACATCGTGAATACCTCAAGGATCATCATATCTATCCTCGATATGTTATAGTTCATCACGAAGCTCTAGCAGCTTGGTGGCAATGACTTTGGAGAAACATCAATATCTCATCCGGAAGATCAACTCCCACTCGATTCAAGTGATTGTTGCACTTCGGACAATATGAGCACAAGCTCAACGATTGAGCTTTTCTCCCTTAGTTTGCAGGCTAAGAAAATCGTCGGAGGTCTTATACCTTTTGGCGTGGGCACAAGCCTGAAATCCCAATTTCAGCCCTCGAAACATCTTATATGTTTCGAGAAATGTCTTTAGTGCCTCTACTCTAAACCATTTAACGAACTATCATGTAGTTATCAAAAGCGTGTATGTCGATGTTACGCAACATCCACAGACGGCGTTTGGGGTTCAACACACCGAGCGGTGCATTAAGGACATAAGCTTTCTCTTGTCGCATAATCGCTCTCATCAACTTTCAACTATATTTTCTCTAGGAACATATCTAAGCAAGGGACTAAAGCGCGAGCTTACGATATAATTTGCAAAGATCTTTTGACTATGTTCAGGATAATTAAGTTCATCTCATGAACTCCCACTCGAATAGACATCCCTCTAGTCATCTAAGTGATTACATGATCCGAGTCAACTAGGCCGTGTCCGATCATCACGTGAGGCGGACTAGTCATCATCGGTGAACATCTTCATGTTGATCGTATCTACTATCGACTCATGCTCGACCTTTCGGTCTCTTGTGTTCGAGGCCATGTCTGTACATGCTAGGCTCGTCAAGTCAACCTAAGTGTTTTGCGTGTGTAAATCTGGCTTACACCCGTTGTATGTGAGCGTAAGGATCTATCACACCGATCATCACGTGGTGCTTTGAAGCAGCGAACTTTAGCAACGGTGTGCGCTTAGGGAGAACACTTTCTTGAAATTGTTATGAGGATCATCTTATTTACTACCGTCGTTCTAAGTAAACAAGATGCATAAACATAATAAACATCACATGCAATTATATATAGTAGTGACATGATATGGCCAATATCATATAGCTCCTTTGATCTCCATCTTCGGGGCTCCATGATCATCCTGTCACCGGCATGACACCATGATCTCCATCATCATGATCTCCATCATCGTGTCTTCATGAAGTTGTCACGCCAACGACTACTTCTACTTCTATGGCTAACGCGTTTAGCAATAAAGTAAAGTAATTTACATGGCGTTCTTCAATGACACGCATGTCATACAAAAATAAAGACAACTCCTATGGCTCCTGCCGGTTGTCATACTCATCGACATGCAAGTCATGATTCCTATTACAAGAACATGATCTCATACATCACATATATCATTCATCATTCATCACAACTTTGGCCATATCATATCACAAAACACTTGCTGCAAAAACAAGTTAGACACCCTCTAATTGTTGTTGCAAGTTTTACGTGGCTGCAATAGGGTTCTAGCAAGAACGTTTTCTTACCTACGTGAAAGCCACAACGTGATTTGTCAACTTCTATTTACCCTTCATAAGGACCCTTTTCATCGAATCCGCTCCCACTAAAGTGGGAGAGACAGACACCCGCTAGCCACCTTATGCAACTAGTGCATGTCAGTCGGTGGAACCAGTCTCACGTAAGCGTACGTGTAAGGTCGGTCCGGGCCGCTTCATCCCACAATGCCGCTGAAGCAAGATAAGACTAGTAGCGGCAAGAAAGTTGACAACATCTACGCCCACAACAAATTGTGTTCTACTCGTGCAATAGAGAACTACGCATAGACCTAGCTCTGATACCACTGATGGGGAACGTTGCAGAAAATTAAAATTTTTTCCTACGGTTTCACCAAGATCCATCTATGAGTTCATCTAGCAACGAGTCATGGGAGAGTGATTAAATCTACATACCACGTGTAGATCGCGTGCGGAAGCGTTCAATGGAACGGGGATGATGGAGTCGTACTCGCCGTGATTCAGATCACCGATGACCTAGTGCTGAACGGATAACACCTCCGCGTTCAACACACGTACGGAGCGGATGGCGTCTCCTCCTTCTTGATCCATCAAGGGGAAGGAGAGGTTGATGATGATCCAGCAACACGACGGCGTGGTGGTGGATGCAGCAGAACTCGGCGGGGCTTCGCTAAGCAACTACGGGAGGAGGAGGAGGTGTTGCGGGAGGAGGGAGGCGCCAGGGGCTTATGGGTGCGGCCACCCTCCCTCCCTCCCTTTATATAGGTGCAAGAGAGGGGGGGAGGGCGCAGCCTTGCCCCTTCCTCCAAGGAAGGGTGCGGCCAAGAGGGGGGGAGGAGTCCATCCTCCCCAAGGCACCTCGGAGGTGCCTTCCCCTCTTAGGACTCTCCCCTCTCCTTGATCTCTAGGCGCATGGGCCTCTTGGGGCTGGTGCCCTTGGCCCATATAGGCCAAGGCGCACCCCCTACAGCCCATGTGCCCCCCCGGGGCAGGTGGACCCCCCGGACCCCTTTCGGCACTCCCGGTACAATACCGATAACGCGTGAAACTTTTCCGATGACCAAAATAAGACTTCCTATATATAAATCTTTACCTCCAGACCATTCTGGAACTCCTTGTGACGTCCGGGATCTCATCCGGGACTCCGAACAACATTCAGTTTGCTGCATACTCATATTCATACAACCCTAGCGTCACCGAACCTTAAGTGTGTAGACCCTACGGGTTCGGGAGACATGCAGACATGACCGAGATGGCTCTCGGGCAATAACCAACAGCGGGATCTGGATACCCATGTTGGCTCCCACATGCTCCTCGATGATATCATCGGATGAACCACGATGTCGAGGATCGGTATTTTACTTGCCCGAGATTTGATCGTCGGTATCCCAATACCTCGTTCAATCTCGTTGCCGGCAAGTCACTTTACTCGTACCGTAATGCATGATCCTGTGACCAAACACTTGGTCACTTTGAGCTCATTATGATGATGCACTACCGAGTGGGCCCAGTGATACCTCTCCGTCATACGGAGTGACAAATCCCAGTCTCGATCCGTGTCAACCCAATGACACTTTTGGAGATACCTGTAATGCACCTTTATAGTCACCCGATTCGTTGTGACGTTTGGTACACCAAAAGCACTCCTACGGTATCCGGGAGTTACGATCTCATGGTCTAAGGAAGAGATACTTGACATTGGAAAAGCTCTAGCAAAACGAACTACGATCTTGTGCCATGCTTACGGTTGGGTCTTGTCCATCACATCATTCTCCTAATGATGTGATCCGTTATCAATGACATCCAATGTCCATAGTCGAGAAACCATGACTATCTGTTGATCAACGAGCTAGTCAACTAGAGGCTTACTAGGGACATGGTGTTGTCTATGTACCCACACATGTATCTGAGTTTCCTTTCAATACAATTATAGCATGGATAATAAACGAGTATCATGAACAAGGAAATATACTAATAACTAATTTATTATTGCCTCTAGGGCATATTTCCAACACGCCTCCCGTGCCGTTCCGCCCCATGTCTTGGAGTTCCTAGAAACGGTCAAAGCACCAACGGCACCCTTGCTGGCAACTACCACCACTGTCCCTCGGCGCAAACGTGGAGACAGTCCGCCTAACTTCACCCCACGTCGCAGTGGCCGCATCGCCAAGCTAGACCAGGGCTATGACGCCGAGACCAACACGTCCTCCTGCGCAAGCTTGGCCTGCTGGTAGATGATGAACCACTCTCGGCCGAGTCCGTCACCAAGTACTCACGGCTCTTCGATCGACCGTTGGCAATAGACGTCGTGCTCGCCTTCGCAGATTTCTTCGGCTGGCAAGTGCCGCGGGAGCTCGTTGTCAGCCCCACGCGCAGCCAGAACCTTCTCACCGTCGCCTGACTGGACATTCCCTAGTCCACCTACCCCCCCAAACCTTCCATGGATAATCACAATAAAGTTATATTTTGGAACGTGCGTGTCCTTAACAGCAAAGCTAAACGCACAACTGTCCGCACTGGAATCGCTTCTACCTCCCCCCTGGTGGTCTGCCTACAAGAGACCAAGCTCGCTATAGTCACTGCCGCCATCGTCTTCGAGACGCTCGGTGGAAACTTTGCTGACTTCTACTTCCTTCCCGCGGAGGGCACCCGCGGAGGCATTCTCCTCGCTTGGTGGAGTGATGTGATTGCACTCGCAAACCCAGTCATTGGGACGTACCATGTTTCCGCGACAGTCTCTTCCCCCTCCGGAGCCAACACATGGTGGCTAACTAGTGTCTACGGACCCCAAAGCATTCCTGATAAACTCGCGTTTCTCATCGAGCTGCGTGACCTACGGGATTCTATCTCTGGACCATGGGTCATTGGAGGCGACTTCAATATGGTCACGTCTATTTCCGACAAAATCAATGGCCGCGTCAACCACCAGACCATGAACCAGTTCTGGCGCTTCATTGCCGACTCGGCCTTGCGAGACATATACCTCCACGACAGACGTTTCACTTGGTCCATCGAGCAGGACACCCCCACTCTAGTCCGCAACGACCGGGTTCTCGCCACGCCATCTTGGGAGACTCGTAACCCTCATCACATCCTTCATTGCCTCGCCTCCGCGGCATCGGACCACTGCCCTCTCATCCTTGACTGCTCGCTGCGTGATCGCGACAAAACTCGCTTCCATTTCGAGCGGTTCTGGACCAGACTCGAGGGGCTTCATCAGACAATCTCCACCGCCTGGCACTCTGACGAGCCTGACCCCTACCCCGGCCCTTTCAGGTGGATCTACGGAAGGCTCAAAGCCACGACACGCGTGCTGCGGAGCTGGAGCTCGCGCACGACAGGCAGCATCTCCATGCAACTTCTCATCTCCCGCGAGCTGATTTACTGCCTTGACGTTGCTCAAGACACGCGCCCACTCTTTGCCAGTGAAGCGTGGCTACGGCGGGAGCTTAAACGCAAATACCTGGGCTTTGCTTCCTCGACCGATGCATTACGCGCGAGCACACACGATTTTCTTGACTCAAGGAGGGGGATACTAACACGACATTTCTCAAGACTCATGCTGCACATAGAAATTAGAAGAACTGCATCCTTGGGCTGCACCATGCATGCTCCTTCATCAGCGACGGCCCGGGCATGGCCCACGCAGCCTTCTCCCACTTCACCGCCACTATTGGTACCCAGGCCCCACGCGAGCACACCCTCAACCTGCGCACCCTCGACCATCGTCGCTTCGACCTTCTGCCACTTGAGGAACCATTCACTAAGGAGGAAATATGGCACACCATCAAGATGATGCCCACCGGAAAGGCACCGGGCCCGGACGGATTCACTGCCGAGTTCTTACGCTCATGTTGGGCCATATCAAGGAGGATATCTATGCCGCATTCGACAAGCTCTAAACTATGAATGGCATGGGGTTCCGCAAGCTCAACGAGGCACTCATTACTCTACTGCCCAAGAAACCGGACGCGTCGATGATCGTGGACTACCGACCGATCAGCTTAATCCACCTCATCGCAAAGCTCTTCGCCAAGGTCCTCTCCCTCCGGCTCGCACCGTGGCTACGTGGTATGGTATCTACCAACCAAAGTGCACTCATTGCTGGGCGGAGCGTGCACGACAACTTCCTCCTCGTCCAGCAAATGGTGAGGCTTCTCCACAACCTCAAGGCGCCGCACGTCCTCCTAAAGCTGGACATTGCCAAGGCCTTCGACACTGTGGCTTGGCCATTCCTCCTCGAGACACTCCGCCACCTTGGCTTCGGCCGACGATGGTGCGAATGGATTTCCATCCTCTTATCCACCGCTTCCACACATGTCCTCGTCAACGGCAACCCGGGACCACCGATCCCCCACGCCCAAGGATTACGCCAAGGCGACCCAGTCTCGCCCATGCTATTCACCTTGGTGATTGAAAAGCTCAACTTGCTCCTCGAGTTCGCCACTCAGCAGGACATCTTACAGCGGCTCACCGCTCGCCACGCCGCATCGAGCATCTCCATGTTCGTGGATGACGTGGTCATCTTCTGTCACCCTGACGCCCATGAGCTTAACACCGCCAAGCTGCTTCTTGAGGTTTTTAGCAGCGCTTCTGGTCTTCGAACAAACTTCCTCAAGTGCTCGGCATCACCCATCAGATGCTCCGACGACCAGCTCGCCACCATTGGGGCCTCCATCTCCTGCCTGATCGCGAACTCCCCCATCAAGTACCTTGGGCTACCCCTCTCAACCTGCAGGGTGCCGGCCTCTGCACTACTACCACTCGTCGACAAGCTCTCCAAGAAGCTGGCTACATGGAAGGCCTCCTTGCTGTCACGAGGCCAGCGACTAGCTCTTGCCCGCCACGTACTCTTGGCCATGCTGGTTCACATCCTGCTAGCATTAGCAATCAACCCGTCCATCTTAAAGAAGATCAACCGGCTCATCCGGGATTTCCTCTTGCACGACAACAAAGATGCACATACTGGCTCTTGCATCGTGTCCTGGCAAAAGGTTTTCCGCCCCCTGGCACTAGGCGGACTGGCGGTTTGTGACCTGCACTGCACCGGCATCGCCTTACGCACGCGTTGGCTTTGGCTACAACATACTGACCCTTCGCGTTCCTGGAAACATCTCCACCTGCCATCCGATCCTGAGGCTTCCCAACTCTTTCACTCCTTGACAACTGATAACCCACAAGTATAGGGGATCGTTTGTAGCCTTCTTCGATAAATAAGAGTGTCGAACCCAACGAGGAGCTAAAGGCAGAACAAATATTCCCTCAAGTTCTATCGACCACCATACAAATCTACGCACACTTGACGTTTGCTTTACCTAGAACAAGTATGAAACTATTTTTCAAGAATAAAACTACGAGTACTTTGCGAGAATAAAACTACGGATAAATTGCGAGGTAATAAAAGTGGATAGCTTTTGTCAACAAGAAAGTCATTTGTCCCTAGGCAATCGATAACAAGTACCGGTAATCATTCTTGTAATTTTATATGAGGGAGAGGCATGAGCTAACATAATTTCTCTACTTGGATCATATGCACTTATGATTGGAACTCTAGCAAGCATCCGCAACTACTAAAGATCATTAAGGTCGTGAAACCCAACCATAGCATTAAGTATCAAGTCCTCTTTACTCCCATACGACATAACCCACTTATCCGCGTTTAGGCTGCTGTCACCCCCGCAATACCGACAATAAGCAAACCATGAACATATTGCAACACCCTACAGCGGGGGCCCTCATGTTTGTGCGAGACGGAGGGTACCGTAGGACATCACCATAAATAAAATATACAATATGCTCCCCAAGACTTTAATTGAGCTATAGAATGGCCAATTGCTTGCTTACTTAGACGCAGGATATATGTCGGGGGTTGGGTGCGACATATGCCAAAGGATGGCTTATCTTGGTGGGAGCGAGTAGAACGTCGCCGGTGCCTGGAAGCGGGATGAGGCGTAGACATGTACGCCGACGAACTTTACCCAGGTTTGGGGCTCTCCGTGGAGATAACACCCCTAGTCCTACTCTGCGGGGTCTCCTCATGATCACTAAGGCACTAGTGTTACAATGGTGCTCCTTGAGCTATATGCTAGAGGTGGAAGAAAGCAAGGCTAGCTCTCTCCTCTCTCTATGTATGAGTCTAGTTCTAACAGGTTGGGAACCCTTTACATGGGTGCCCTGGGGGGTTTATATAGGCCCACCCCCCCAGGGGTACATTGGTAATCCGGCCGGGCGTAGGGCCCGACCGTCAGTCTCTTCGGCCACCGGCTTCTCTGCCAACTGCTGGGGCCCGCCGCCTGGTGGGCCTCGCCGCCTGGTGGGGTACGGGGCCGACAGGCCGTACCCGCCGCTCCCGGGTCTTGTCGGCGGCTGATCGCTGTAGCCGTGCCTCTAATGACGCAAGCTTGGTCAGGGGGTCGTGGCTACAGCTCCGCCGCCTGGCAGGCGATTACTGTAGCCACTCCCTGTCTCGTCTGGTTAATGGCGCGTGGGTCCCGAGGAAGGGGCGGGCCGACTCCTAAGGGCCGGCCTCCCTCGGGTCCGATTGGTAGGGCTCTTGCCGTCTTCTGGACTCTCGCTGACTGGTGGGGCCCATCGTCCTTGGGCTGTACAGACAGGCCGTCGTGGGAGCAGGAATCTGCCTACATGTGATGACGTCAGGGATGGCATGGCAACATTTCCTTGTTGGCGAAGATCTCTGCCGATGCAGATTACTGCTGTGGCCACGCCAGCCCACGAAAGGGAGGATGGACTACTGTCAGTAGCCACTCCATCTCCCGGTCCCCTTGATGAGGGCATGGGCCTCGCAGGTGCCGCGGGTCGACTCCTCGGGGCCGACTTCTCTAGAAGCCGCCCGATAGGAGTCGGCTTGACTTGGCCTTGCCTCCAGGACTCGACCGTTTATGCGCAGCCGGCTATTCCTCCAGCCGGCCTCCAGGAGGCGACTCTTCATCTTGTCGTCTTGAGGGGCGCAGTCAGCCCCGATGTCTTGAAAGGTTCTGGGCTTCGGGTTAGCCTACCCGTGGCCCATTACTCCGACAATATATATATATATATATATATATATATATATATATATATATATATATATATATATATATATATATATATATATATAAAATGTTCAGATAGCTGCGTGTGGTCTAAATTTGTAATCTATCTGTGTTTTGGATTTGGCCCCAACATCATGCTCCTCTAGTGAGCTAAGAGAGATTTCTGTATGCGGGCTCATAGAGTGCCATTTTATTAATTTTTAAAATATCACCTGCTTATGCATCATGACGTGTAACATTATTGTTAGTCCTCTTTTGCCATGTACAAAATAGTCTGTCTTGCTCGCTTCATTGTTGTAACTATATTTTTGCCCTAGTCATGTGTACTTACAACAACATTTCAGGATGAAGTGACATCAATACAAAGATCTGAGAGCAGTGCGGTATGGCCGTTAGCAAATGATTATGGATTGGAATTGGAATGTGCTGATGTTCTTGAGCATCAACTAGAGGTGGCAAGACAACATGTACATGATTCTCAACATGCAATTAACATGCTGAGACTAGAGTTGCAGGTATTAGATCAGGAGTCAAAAAATGAAACAAGACACTAAGGTAACCACAAAGGAATTGGAGATTTTGCAGACTGAAATTTGTGCTATCTGAATCAGGCTAATCCTATTTTCTGAAGAGATTATAGTTCAAATGGTAAGTTCCATTGATGCGTGTCCATGATGTATGAGCTTTATTTGCCCAGTATATTTAATTTGCTGTTTGTGTAGGCTTTATTATCACTGGTGCCGAACTATAATGCCCAGTGGGTATAAGCTGTTGTAATTTCTTTATTGTATAGTGTAGGATTATTCTTTGTTTCTATGAATTAGTCTCTTTATAGTATAGTGTAGGTTTTTTAATTAGAGGCGATAGTATAGAGTAGGATAATTCTTTGTATATGCTATATCGTTGAAACGGGGGCCAACATGCCCAAACATTACCTGGACGCCATCCGAACACAAACATGTGTAGTCAAAGCGGGCCTTAATTGGGCTGGTCAATTTAATATTTAGTGGATCCCAATCGATGTGGCCCACCGTAACAACGGCTCTTAGCAGGCCGTTAATAGGCCGAATGCTCGATAGGGCCGTATAAATGGAAATGGCCCGCGGGCCTCTAGCAGGCCGAAATAAATTTCAATTTTGTCTCGACCCTTTTATTTGACGGGCCAGTAAGAGGCCGAAAGTGTATTGGGCCAGAGAGGCCCAATTTACAAACTAGGCTATTAACAGGCCGAAAAAGTCGCGGCAGGCTGAAATTGTGCCCTGCGGAACATGGACCGCTAATGGACCCAAAATCAGGTGGCACCGTCAATAGCCCAACTGCTATGCGGGCCATTAACAGGCCAAAAGACAAAATGGGCTTGGGATTGGCCCATTTATAGAATGGGCCGAGGAAAGGCCAAAGTCACAACGGGCTAGAAGTTGGCCCAACTACAGAATGGGCCGAGAAAAGGTCGAAAGACGTATCGGCGGCATATTGGTCCATATCTATGATGGGCTGCTAACAGGCCGAAAGAAGGTCGGGACGTAATTGGGCCCAAAGACGTAGCAGGCTGTTAACGGGCAGGAACTGATGATGGGCTGGAAATTGTCAAATCTAGAATGGGCCTTTGATGGGCTGATTCTGTGTAACTAGTATGGGTCGTGCTTGTGAATGGGCCAGACTCAAGTAGGCCGCCAATGGGCCGGCCCACTTATTTTGATAGGCCCGACCTTTTAACCTAAACGGGCCACTATTGGGCCGAGTTATGTGTCGACGTACCATAGGCGCGTGCCGCCCACTCGCGGGTGACACCTGTCCCAACGCGGAGCTAACACGTGGATACTAAGGCGAATCAGAAGTTTACATGTGGAAAATCCCCATTGGTTCGGGCGGTTAATGGGTTATCGGATCCAAACCGGAACCCGATAGCTTAACGGGGACCCGTTATGGTGGATGCCACGTGTCGGTTACCCTTGACGAAAACACTTCCATGATGCGCGATTTATCGTCATGGAAGTGGACACTTCCATGATGATAATTTTGGTATTGTCATGGAACACTTATACGACAGCACAGGTATGACTATGTTGATTCTGTCATAAAATCGTCATGGATGTACATGCATGACAGAAAACGTGACCTACTGTGACAAACACGTATCAACACGGAAGTGTACTTTTTTGTAGTGACACCCACCATAGTCGCGCTCTACGTGCCTCGTCAGCACAACTTCGCGCTCAAGGTACCATGGGTTACCTTGGGGGCTTATGTCAAGCAACAACACCATATGTTCGGCTTAACCGAACTATGCGATTACCATGTCCTCTGACAGCAAAGGGTACGACTCCGCACTCACCCAACTTCAAGCTATGACTACGCGGCTAGCTCCCAAGGTTCCTATTCAAGGCCTCCCTCGGCGGCACACGTTTCTCTACACAGACGTCACCCCTACCAAGCAGAAGCAAAGGTGTAGACGTGCAGCAGGGCACAGTTGAGGCTTCGACCCACGCATCAAGGCCTAGTGTAAACCTTTCCTCTGTCAATTTTTATTTATAACAAATGCCTCGGCAGTTCAAATTGTACGGATAAACATCTCGAGCTTATGGAAAATAAAAAACACCTTTTACGATGTTCGGGCATCTGTATTTTCTAGCCCTTTCCTTTTTATTTTTCTACTCTTCGAACAACTCGGCATGCACACATTGTGTAACAAATACGTATCGGTTAATTGACCAAGGGCCTGACCTCCTCATCAGCTCTACGTAACAAGTCCGGCACCATGTTCCGCTGTGTGTTCGGCATCTCGGATATCGCAATATATGCACTAGTTCCGAACTATGTCTTGGGTCAATAGTTGGGTTCCCCGTCAAGGAAATATGCCCTAGAGGCAATAATAAAGTTGTTATTTTATATTCCCTTATTCATGATAAAGGTTTACTATTCATGCTAGAATTGTATTGATCGGAAACTTAATACATGTGTGAATACATAGACAAATACCGTGTCCCTAGTATGCCTCTACTAGACTAGCTCAGTGATCAAAGATGGTTAAATTCTCCTAACCATAGACATGTGTTGTCATTTGATAACGGGATCACATCATTAGGAGAATGATGTGATGGACAAGACCCACTCGTTAGCTTAGCATAATGATCGTTCAGTTCATTGCTATTGCTTTCTTCATGTCAAATACATATTCCTCCGACTATGAGATTATGCAACTCCCGGATACCGGAGGAATGCCTTGTGTGCTATCAAACGTCATAACGTAACTGGGTGATCATAAAGATGCTCTACAAGTATCTCCGCAGGTGTTTGTTGAGTTGGCATAGATCGAGATTAGGATTTGTCACTCCAAGTATCAGAGAGGTATCTCTGGGCCCTCTCGATAATAAACATCATAAGCTTGCAAGCAAATGACTAAGGAGTTAGTCACGTGGTGATGTATTACGGAACAAGTAAAGAAACTTGGCAATAATGAGATTGAACTAGGTATAAAGATACCGACGATCGAATCTCGGGCAAGTAACATACCGATAGACAAAGGGGATTACGTATGTTATCATAGCGGTTCGATCGATAAAGATCTTTGTAGAATATGTAGGAGCCAATATGGGCATCCAGGTTCCGCTATTGGTTATTGATCGGAGAGGTGTCTTGGTCATGTCTACATAGTTCTCGAACCCGTAGGGTCCGCACGCTTAACGTTCGTTGACGATATAGTGTTATATGAGTTATATGTTTTGGTGACCGAATGTTGTTCGGAGTCCCGGATGAGATCACGAACATGTCGAGGAGTCTTGAAATGGTCGAGAGGTAAAGATTTATATATAGGACGATGGTATTTGGACACCAGAAGTGTTTCGGGACGTACCAGGAAGGAATCGGGTCACCGAAAGGGGTTCCGGGCACCCTCCGACAAGATATGGGCCTTATGGGCCAAAGGAGGGGACAAAACAGCCCACAAGGGGGCTGGTGCGCCCCTCCCTTGTTTGGCCAGCCCTAGGGAAGGAAAACGGGGAGGGCTAGCCCCTCCTGCCTTTCCCTCTCACGGGAGAAAGGAAAGGAGGGGCGCCACCCTCCCCTGCCTTTCCTCGCACTCCAAATAAGGAAAGGGGGCGCGGCTTGGGAGGGACCCCAAGTAGGATTCCTCCTACTTGGGCACCTCCTTTGGCTGCTCCTCCCTCCCTCCCACCTATATATATGTGGGAGGGGGCGCCTAGCACGCAACAGACAATTTCCTAGCCATGTGCGACGCCCCCTCCACCGTTTACACCCCCGGTCATATTTTCGTAGTGCTTAGGCGAAGCCCCGCGGAGATCACTTCACCATCACCGTAACCACACCGTCGTGCTGTCGGAACACATCTACTAACTCGCCGTCTTGCTGGATCAACAAGGTGGAGGACGTCACCGAGCTGAACGTGTGCAGAACACGGAGGTGCCGTACGTTTGGTACTTGATCGGTTGGAGCGTGAAGAAGTTCGACTACATCAACTGCGTTGTTAAACGCTTCCGCTTACGGTCTACGAGGGTACGTAGACACACTCTCCCCCCTCATTGCTATGCATCTCCATGGATAGATCTTGCGTGTGCGTAGAATTTTTTTTGTTTTCCATGCAACGTTTCCCAACAGTGGCATCATGAGCCAGGTCTATGCGTAGATGATATGCACGAGTAGAACACAAAGAGTTGTGGGCGGTGAGGGTCATACTGCTTACTCTTATTTTTGATTTGGCGGTATTGTGGGATGAAGCAGCCTGGACCAACCTTACATGTCCACGCACGTGAGACTGGTTCCATCGACTGACATGCAACTAGTTTTGCATAAAGGTGGCTGGCGGGTGTCTGTTTCTCCTACTTTAGTTGAATCGAATTTGACTACGGCCGGTCCTTGAAGATGGTTAAAACAGCAAACTTGACGAATCACCGTTTTGGTTTTTACCGTAGGTAAGAACGACTCTTGCTCGAAACCCGTAGCAGCCACGTTAAACTTGCAACAACAAAGTAGAGTACGTCTAACTTGTTTTTGCAGGGTATGTTGTGATGTGAAATGGTCAAGACATGATGTGATATACGTTATTGTATGGGATGATCATGTTTTGTAAGATATCAGGCAACTGGTAGGAGCTTTATGGTTGTCTCTTTATTGTATGAAATGCAAACACCATGTAATTGCTTTACCTTATCGCTATGAGTTAGCAATAATTGTAGAAGCAATAGTGGTGAGACGACCATGACGCAATGATGGAGATCAAAGGTATCGAGCCGGTGACGATGGAGATCATTACGATGCTTTTGGAGATGGAGATCAAAAGCACAAGATGATGATGGCCATATCATGTCACATATTTTGATTGCATGTGATGTTTATCTTATATGCAACTTATTTTGCTTAGAACGACGGTAGCATTATAAGATGATCCCTTCACTAAATTTCAAGGTAAAAGTGTTCTCCCTAAGTATGCACCGTTCCTATAGTTCGTTGTTTCGAGACACCACGTGATGCTCGGGTGTGATAGACTCTACGTTCACATACAACGGGTGTAAGACAGTTTTACACACACGGAATACTTGGGTTAAACTTGACGAGCCTAGCATGTACAAACATGGCTTCGGTACATTGGAGACCAAAAGGTCGAACGTGAATCATACAATAGATATGATCAACATAGAGATGTTCACCATTGATGACTACCCCATCTCACGTGATGATCATACATGGGTTAGTTGATTTGGATCATGTATCACTTAAATAACTTGAGGGATGCTAATTTAAGTGGGATTTTATCAGTAATTTGATTAATTGAACTTAATTTATCATGAATTTAGTCTTATAGTTTTTGCATATCTATGTTGTAGATCAATAGCTTGCGATTTAGCTCCCCTATTTTTGATATGTTCCTAGAGAAATCTAAGTTGAAAGATGATAGTAGCAATGACGCGGACTGGGTCCGTGATCTGAGGATTATCCTCATTGCTGCACAGAAGAATTATGTTCTTAATGCACCGCTAGGTGACATACCTATTGCAGGAGCAGATGCAGACGTTATGAATGTTTGGCTAGCTCGATATGATGACTACTTAATAGTTTAGTGCGCCATGCTTTACGGCTTAGAACCGGGACTTCAAAAACATTTTGAACGCCATGGAGCATATGAGATGTTCCAAGAGCTGAAATTGGTATTTCAGACAAATGCCCGTGTTGGGAGGTATGAGACCTCTAACAAATACTTTTCCTACAAGATGGAGGAGAATAGATCAGCCAGTGAGCATGTGCTCAGAATGTCTGGAACTACAATCGCTTGAATCAAGTGGGAGTTAATCTTCCAGATAAGATAGTGATTGACAGAGTTCTCTAGTCACTATCACCAAGCTACTAGAACTTCGTGATGAAATATAATATGCAAGGGATGACAAAAACGATTCCCGAGCTCTTCGTGATCCTGAAATCGGCGAAGGTAGAAATCAAGAAAGAGCATCAAGTGTTGATGGTTAAACAAGACTACTCGTTTCAAAACAAGGGCAAGGGGAAGAAAGGGAACTTCAAGAAGAATGGTAAGCAAGTTGCCACTCCCATGAAGAAGCCCAAAGCTGGACCCAAACCTAAAACTAAGTGCTTCTACTGCAAGGGGAATGGTCACTCGAAGCGGAACTGCCCCAAATACTTGGCGGATAAGAAGGATGGCAAAGTGAACAAATGTATATTTGATATACATGTTATTGATGTGTACCTTACTAGTATTCATAGTAGCCCATGGGTATTTGATACTAGTTTAGTTGCTAAGATTAGTAACTCGAAACAGGAGTTGCAGAATAAACAGAGACTAGTTAAGGGCGAGGTGACGATGTGTGTTGGAAGTGATTCCAAGGTTGATACGATCACCATGGCACACTCCCTCTACCTTCAGGATTAGTGTTGAACCTAAATAAATGTTATTTGGTGTTTGCGTTGAGCATGAATATGACTGGATCATGTTTATTGTAATACGGTTATTCATTTAAGTCAGAGAATAATTGTTGTTATGTTTACATGAATAAAACCTTCTATGGTCATACACCCAATGTAAATGGTTTATTGAATCTTGGTTGTAGTGATACGCATATTCATAATATTGATGCCAAAAGATGCAAAGTTGATAATTATAGTGCAACATACTTGTGGCACTGCCGTTTAGGTCACATTGGTGTAAAGCACATGAAGAAACTCCATGCGGATGGACTTTTGGAATCACTTGATTATGAATAATTTGATACTTGCGAACCATGCCTCATGGGCAAGATGACTAAAAACTCCGTTCTCCGGAAAAATGGAGCGAGCTAATGACTTATTGGAAATAATACATACCGATGTATGCGGTACAATGAGTGTTGAAGCACGCGGCGGGTATCGTTATTTTCTCACCTTCATAGATGATTTGAGTAGGTATGGGTATATCTACTTAATGAAACACAAGTATGAAACATTTGAAAAGTTCAAAGAATTTCAGAGTGAAGTGGAGAATCATCGTAAAAAGAAAATAAATTTTCTACGATCAAATCGCGGAGGTGAATATTTGAGTTACGAGTTTGGCCTTCATTTAAAACAATGTGGAATTGTTTCACAACTCACGCCACCTGGAGCACCACCGCGTAATGGTGTGTCCGAACATTGTAACCGTACTTTATTAGATACCGTGCGATCTATGATATATCTTACCGATTTACCACTATCGTTTTGGGTTTATGCATTAGAGACAACCGCATTCACATTAAATAGGGCATTGTATAAATCCGTTGAGACGACACCGTATGAACTGTGGTTTGGCAAGAAATCTAAGCTGTCGTTTCTTAAAGTTTTGGGTTGGAAAACTTATGTCAAAAGGCTTCAGCCTGATAAGCTAGAACCCAAATCGGAGAAGTGCGTCTTCATAGGATACCCTAAGGAAACAATTGGGTACTTGAGGGAGTCCTGGACTAGGGGGTGTCCGGATAGCCGGACTATCATCACGGCCGGACTCCAAGACTATGAAGATACAAGATTGAAGACATCGTCCCGTGTCCGGATGGGACTTTCCTTGGCGTGGAAGGCAAGCTTGGCGATACGGATATGTAGATCTCCTACCATTGTAACCGAATCAGTGTAACCCTAACCTATCCGGTGTCTATATAAACCGGAGGGTTTTAGTCCGTAGGACAGAACAACAATCATACCATAGGCTAGCTTCTAGGGTTTAGCCTCCTTGATCTCGTGGTAGATCTACTCTTATACTACCCATATCATCAATGTTAATCAAGCAGGGTAGGGTATTACCTCCATCGAGAGGGCGAACCTGGGTAAAAACTGTCGTGTCCCTTGTCTCCGTTACCATCCGCCTAGATGCACAGTTGGGACCCCCTACGAGATCCGCGGTTTTGACACCGACATTGGTGCTTTCATTGAGAGTTCCTCGTGTCGTCACCGATAGGCCCGATGGCTCCTTCGATCATCAACAACGACGCGGTCCAGGGTGAGACTTTTCCCCCCGGACAGATCTTCGTATTCGGCGGCTTTGCACGGTGGGCCAATTCGGTTGGCCATCTGGAGCAGATCGAAAGCTACACCCCTGGCCATCAGGTCAGATTTGGAAGTTTGAACTATACGACCGATATCCGCGGAGACTAGATCTTCAACGGATCCGAGCCGCAGCCAAGCGTGCCCCACTGTCTCGATGGGCATGATCTAGCTCTGCAGCCGAACAGTGCCCTGGAGGCCTCACCAGTATCCGCTCCGACCCTTAATCCGGGCGGATTCCTGATCGAGGACGCAGTGGTTGGACACCACCTCGGGGCTACAATCTCTGGCGATCGAGCGAACTCCATCCTGTCGCTGCGAAGACCTCGACTCGGTGCGGACTCCTCTCGGACTCCGAACCCTCCGCGCCCCCCAATCGAATCCGATTGGGCGCGGTCATGGAGTTCACTGCCATGGGCGTCTTTCGGCACTCGCCCTTTGGCGACATCCTGAATTCACTAAAGTCTCTCTCTTTATCCGGAGAGCCCTGGCCGGACTACGGACAGGAAGGTTGGGATGCGGACGACGAAAAGAAATTCAACGCCCACCCACCACCCACTTTGTAGCCACTGTCGATGATTTAACCGACATGCTCGACTTCGACTCCGATGACATCGATGGTATGGACAACGATGCCGGAGACGACCAAGACCCAACGCCTACAGGGCACTGGAAGGCCACCTCGTCATACGACATATACATGGTGGATATCCCAAAAGATGGGAACGGCGATGGAACAACAGAGGATGACCCCTCCAAGAAGCAACCAAAGCGCTGACGTCAGCGGCGCCGCTCTAAATCCCGCCACAGCAAAAAATGTGATTCCAGCACGGGAGATAATAACACCCCAAACAGTACCGAAGACAACCCCCTCCAGCAGGACTCAGCGCAGGAGGAGGGAGAAGCAAGTCCGCACGATAGTGCGGCAGAAAGAGAGGTCGAGGACGATAATTATGCGCCTCCCTCCGAAGATGAGGCAAGGCTCGACGACGACGAATTTTTCGTGCCTGAGGATCCCGCCGACCAGGAGCGTTTCAAACACAGGCTTATAGCCACGACAAGCAGCCTCAAGAAAAAGCAGCAACAGCTTAGAGCTAATCAAGACCTGCTAGGCGGCGGATGGTGAAGTCCTTGCGATCGAAGAGTATGAACTCGAGCGCCCTCAAAGCTACCCCAAGCGCGGGCCGTTGCCTCGTCGGAGGAGGAAGCACCCAAGTCACCAGCGTACGACATGGCAGACCGGCCACCCCGTGGCCACGACAGAGAGGCCTCTAGACCCTCCGTCCAAGCCGTACCCCGACGCCGTTCAAAAAGTACCAAGACACGGGAAAACGCGCCGGACTTGCGAGATATATTGGAGAATAAGGCAAAACATACAAGATCGATCTACGGATCGCGTGGGCGCCCCACGACACGTGACGACAACCGTCACGCCGGATACAGAAACTCCGGCCGGGCCGAACACAACAGATAAAGCTCATTCGAGCTGCGTCGTGATATATTAATCTGAGGCGCCAAGACACCCACTATGCTTCACGGATGAAGTAATGGATCATCAAATCCACGAGGGCTTTAAACCCGTAAACATCGAATCATATGATGGTACCACAGATCCTGCGGTGCGGATCGAGGACTACCTCCTCCATATCCACATGGCTGCGGAGATGATCTACACGCCATCAAATACCTCCCCTCAAGCTTAAAGGACCAGCTCGGCATTGGCTTAACAGCTTGCCGCCAGAATCAATTGGTTGTTGGGAGGACACGGAAGCCGCATTCCTTGATAACTTCCAAGGCACATATATGCGACCACCGGCGCGATGACCTTAGCCACATAATTCAGCAGCCGGAAGAATCGGCGGACAATTACGGACATGGTTCCTCACAAAGAAAAATCAAATCGTTGATTGTCGGGATCAGAGGCCCTTGCAGCCTTCAAACATAACATCCGCGACGAGTGGCTTGCCCGGCACCTAGGACAGGAAAAGCCGAAATCTATGGCAGCCCTCACAACCCTCATGACTCGCTTTTGTGCGGGAGAGGACAGCTGGCTAGCTAGAAGCAACAACTTGGCCAAACACCCTGATAGTTCGGATACCAAGGACAACAATGGCAGGTCGCGTCGCAACAAGAACAAGCACCACATTAACGACGATAATCTCAAGATCGGCCGTCAATGCGGATTCAGAGGCTCTAAACCGGTCGCGGAAGAAGCCATTCAAAAGAAATACCGGGGCCCGTCCCAACCTGGACCGAATACTCGATCGCTTGCGGATACATGGCACCCCAAAAACCAGCCAATCACACCAACAGGGACTGTTGGGTGTTCAACAAGCGAGCAAGTTAAGTGCGAACTCAATGACAAGGGGCTGCATAGCGATGGCGAGGAAGAGCCTCGGCCGCCGAACAATAGAGGACGAAGGGTTTTCCCACACAAGTGCGGACGGTGAACATGATATCGCAACCCACATACCCAAAAGGGAGCGGAGCGTGCACTACGGGGCGTATATGCGATGGAGCCAGTCGCCCCAAAGTTCAACCCATGGTCTTCCTGCCCGATCACCTTGGATCGAAGGACCACCCACTAGCATCCGTCCACGGTGATTTTGCGCATTGGTTCTTGACCCAATTATTGGCGGATTTCACCTCACGAGTCCCGATGGACGGCGGTAGCAGCCTGCACCTGCTTATCGGGATACGGTCGCGCAAAATGGGCATAGACCCTCAAGGATTAAACCTACAAAGACGACCTTTAAAGGTGTCATACGGGTGTAGAGGCCAATTATGCGGGCTCGGTCACACTCGAAGTGGTCTTGGATCCCGGATAACTTCGGCGAAGAGTTAATCTTGACATAGTCCCGTTCATGCAGCGGCTATCATGCATCTTTGCTCGGACGAACCGCATTGCAAAGTTCAATGCGGTGCCGCACTACGCATACCTCAAGCTCAAGATGCCAGGCCCTCGAGGAGTAATCACGGTCAATGGAAACACCGAACGCTCTCTCCGAACGGAGGAGCACACGGCGGCCCTCGCGGCGGAGGCGCAAAGCAACCTCTCACGGCAATTCTCGAGTCCGGCCACTAAGCGTCCGGACACCGCCAAGCGCGCCCGGAGTAACCTACAACAAGACCGCCCGGCACGATTCAAGCACGCGTAGCAATCCGGCCCCAACCCCAGCCCTCGTGATTTTGCGAAGCTAGTATTACGCGTACATAATTACGCTCTGGAGATACCATGGGCATATGGGGAGGGGCACGACCACGGCACGCCAAGAATACGGCTCGACCGCACCAGGGGCTCCCGATTGTGTCATTCTTTTTTTTCTTTTCTTCCTTTTTCTTACTCTCAGGACTCCGTCTTCCAGAAGTCCTGTCCGGCGCTAGAATCGCCGAACTCACGATGCAACAGCTAGGGAAGCAGAAAGCCACGTCAAGTGTTCAGGTGGTCTCTATTACGAGCATTATACCTGTTTTACATACCATCCCGCAGCTTACCCCTGGAGGGGGACATGTTAGATAGTCCCATCCCTTGCTTATCGCGCTATTTGTATCGTTCTGCTTTCATTGCAGTACCTTTTTGATATAAACAATGTATAGCTTTTGCTTATTATTGCACTCTTTTCTTTATCTATATATATGTTCATTTCATGATATGTTGCAACCGTACACTTTGGTACGGCCAATACACCAGGGGCTTAAGTATCCCAAAATTATGGTGTGATAAGTCCGCACACTTTCACAAGTGCGGCACCCCGAACTTATAGCATTATATGAATCGGCTCGAATCATGTCTTGGGTCAATAGTTGGGTTTGCTGGCTCCGTGTTTTGGTACCTTACGTTCCGTTATATCGGCTAAGGTAGCACGGGAGAACCATCTGCGATTGTGCCCAGTTGAGCTGGGTCGAGCACCTCGATGGAAAAGCTAAAACTGACCGTCATGATAGGGCGAGAGCCGATCGCTGTTCGAGAGGTTTTTCGGTCCCTAAAGACTTATGCCGCTTAGAGCGAGGAACCGAATTGTCCGGCCAAAGGCGTGGATAGCGCCCGAACTCGGTCTTCGAATACTAGGGGCTTCACGAAATTTAAAATTATAGAATTCTATGGCTAAGTGAGAGTGTTCAAGCATTATAAGTCCGGTTGCCTTGTTACGTTGTGTTGGCGCCTCCTATATGGACCCAAGAATGGGAACAAGAGTGCTCAAGTTTATCCCAACACCCCAAAGACTTTTCGTGGCAAGGGGCTGAAGCCAACGACTTGCCATCTCTCAAATTTGATAAACGGCCGCACAGAAGGTAATATTTTAAATTAACAAGCGTCGTTAGCGCATATGAACAAGTTTTCAACGTACAGGATAACAAATGCGAGCCTATTCAAAAATTACATCTTTGGAGCACTCATCCGCTATTCGGCGGGCACCCTTTAGGAGGCCCTCATAGTACATTTTGGGCGTGCGATGCTCCTTGCCCTTCGGTGGCCCGTCCGTCACAAGCTTCTCCGCATCCAGCTTGCCCCAGTGCACTGTAGCACGGGCAAGGGCCCGACGGACACCTTCAATGCAGATGGAGTGCTTGATGACTTCAATCCGTGGACAGGCGTCCACCAGCCGCTGCACTAAGCCGAAGTAGCTCCCAGGCATGGCTTCCAATGGCCACAGCTGAACTATGAGGCCCTTCATAGCCTATTCGGCGACCTTGTGGAGCTCGACCAGCTGCTTTAGCTGGTCGCTTAGGGGCACCGGATGTCCGGCCTCATCATATTGAGACCAGAACACCTTCTCCGTTGAGCTCCCCTCCTTGGCGCGGTAGAATGCGGCAGCATCAGACACACTGCGGGGCAGATCTGTGAATGCTCCTGGAGAGCTCCAAATCCGGGTAAGTAATAGGTAATTCACTTTCACATGCTTGCTTTGCATAAAGAATGCCTTACCCGCCGCTATCTTTCTTGGAGGGCTTTTTGGGCCTCGGCCTTAGCAGCTTTGGCACTCTCAAGAGCCGAGGCAAGCTCGGACTCTCGAGTCTCCGAGTCACGCTCCAAACTCTCGTGTTTTTCCACGAGAGCTTGGAGCTCTTGCCGCATTTTGGCCAGCTCGCCTCCCCCTTCTCTCGCTCGGTGCGTTCACTGCCGCTTTGTTTTCGACCACGGACATCCGCTTCCTTGAGGTCGCCACCTCGTTCGTGGCCCCTGTAGTACCCAAGTTATTCCTATTATTTTTTGCAACCAAAACCTTTTCTATAAGGTATTTCTTTAATAAGGTATTACTTACCTTCCTTGTCCTCGAGCTGCTTATTGGCTTGTCCGAGCTCGTTCTCGGACCGCTCGAGGTTCAGCTTCAATGCATTGACCTCTGCGGTCGGTCTGGCAGAGGTCGGCAATAAGCAGCTGCATTCCCATATTGACATACTTATGTTAGACTCCTGCGTATATCTTTTAGATCCTTAGTCCGGTTTTCTTTCCGAACACCGAACTAAGCATCGAGGCTACTGTCTATGCGGTAATATTTTTACATATTCTAAAACTTACCTCAAAGCTTTGTTAGAAGGCTGGTACGAGCTTCAGTCAGCCCGCTCTTGGTGGATGAACTGTCCGGATCACCGCACTCATAACAGTGCGGTGCTCCTCCTCGATGGAAGCGTTGTTAAGCGCCTCCAGTAAGCTATCCGGTGCCTCCGGTTGGATGGAGGACACCGGCGTCTTACCCTTCTTACAAAGGGACCGCTTGCCGGACTCCGGAACCGCTGAAGGTTCCGGCATGGAGTCCGGACAAGGGTCGGGCTTAGAGCCCATGGGGGTCTTGCCCCCCACGCGCATGGAGTCCGGGAGGTTGCCTTGTGGCGCCTCCTGCGCCACCTCCTCTTGACCAGGCCCCCCTTGGGGCACCACCTCGGCGTCGTCCGCTGCGTGAGGCGAGGAGGCGGTCGGAAGCGAAGTACTCTCCATTTTCGACGAACCCAGGGACCCGCTCGTCTAAGCGGCTAGCTCGCTCTTGGGCGGGCTGCATGATTGTTCGGCATTAGAGAACACTATGCAATAATAAAAAGTCATGGGTATGCGGACACTTAGGATCTCGCCAGGGGCTTGGCCCTTGTTGGCCAATCCTCCTCGTCGCTGTCGACGTTGGTGGAGAAGTCCGGAGGAAGGGTTCTTCCCTTCTTGGACCCTCCGGCCTCCCCAGTTGGGGTGGCCTTCCTTTCTCTCCTCCCCTGCTGGGGGAGAAGCTTCGTTTTCCTCCTCCTCGTCCCCAGGAGAAGATTCTGCATCATAATCTGACAGCACCTGGCGTCGGGAGCTCCTTCGAGTTCCCGTGGCCTCCTTCTTGGCCTTCTTCTCCGGCACCACATGGGGTACCGGAGCCAGCAGCCCCATCAATCGGGCGTCCGCTGGGTCTTCGGCAAAGGCCGACAGTTAATCTGTCCGGGCGTCTTCAACTAGTCCTGTCAAAGATTAGGGAGTTTTAGATCCCACATAGAGTCAATCTATGAAAAAAGAGTCCCGTAAAGGGTAAAATAACTTACCTCGCCGGCTTGACGACACGAGCTGTATCCGCGATCTTTGTTAGCGCATGCGGGGGCTTCGGCGCCCTTGAACAGCACCTTCCAGGCATCTTCGTACGTAGTGTCGAAGAGCCGGCTCAAGGTTCGGTGCTGTGCTGGACCGAACTCCCACAAATTAAAGGCCCGTTGTTGGCATGGGAGAATCCGGCGGATGAGCATCACCTGGATTACGTCGACAAGCTTGAGATTCTTGTCCACTAGGTTGCGGACGCATGTTTGGAGTCCGGATAGCTTGTCCGAATTCCCCCACGCCAGGCCCGTCTCTTTCCATGACGAGAGCCGTGTGGGGAAGCCATATCTGAATTCGGGGGCCACCACCCATTCGGGGTCGCGTGGCTCGGTGATGTAGAACCACCCCGATTGCCACCCCTTTATTGTCTCCACAAAAGCGCCCTCGAGCCATAGGACTTTGGCCATCTTGCCAACCATGGCGCCTCCGCACTCCACTTGGCGGCCGCCTACTACCTTCGGCCTGACATTGAAGATCTTCAGCCATAAGCCGAAGTGGGGCTGGATGCAGAGGAAGGCCTCGCACACGACGATAAACGCCGAGATGTTGAGGATGAAATTCGGGGCCAGGTCGTGGAAGTCCAGGCCGTAGTAGAACATGAGCCCCCGGACAAATGGGTGAAGTGGAAAACCTAGTCCGCGGAGGAAGTGGGGGAGGAACACCACCCTCTCATGGGGCCTGGGGGTTGGAATAAGCTGCCCCGCATCAGGCAGCCTGTGCGCGATGTCACCGGACAAGTATCCGGCCTCCCGCAGTCTTGTGATGTGCCCCTCCGTGACGGAGGAGGCCATCCACTTGCCTCCTGCTCCCGACGTGGTTGGTGAAAGGTTGAGGTGAGATGTGCGGACTTGGGCGCTGGAGCTCGAGTGCGCGGAAATGGATGAGCAAAGGAGGAAGAAGGCGTAGGTGAAAAGGTGGATCCTTATCCCCTTATATGGACGGACGAAGCTATGCGTCCCCCACCAGCCTGGTAAAACTCGCTTATCTCCCAAGCGCCGTAATCAATGGCGCGGATGGGTTATCCACGTACATATTGATGAGAATCCCGGAATAAGGGGGCACGATCTATGCTTTGATAAGACGTGCCAAGGAAACCGCCTCCCTAAACGCGCTGAGGTGGAACAGTAAAAAACGATTCATATAAAGGCCTGGCCATGGGGTGATATCATGCCGCGGAATACGTCAACAGATCTGTGCAAAAGTTATTCTCTCTACGGTGGTATGTGGAACTTGTTTTGCAGAGCTGGACACTATCCTGGTGTTCAAAACCTTCTATGAAGTATTCGGAGGAGGAACCCGCCTTGCAAAGCCGAAGACAATATCGCGCCCGGACTCGTCGTCATTGAAGCCTGGTTCAGGGGACTCTTGAGGAGTCTGGACTAGGGGTGTCCGGATAGCGGACTATCATCACGACCGGACTCAAAGACTATGAAGATACAAGATTGAAGACTTCGTCCCGTGTCCGGATGGGACTTTCCTTGGCGTGGAAGGAAAGCTTGGCGATACGGATATGTAGATCTCCTACCATTGTAACCGACTCTGTGTAACCCTAATCTATCCGGTATCTATATAAACCGGAGGGTTTTAGTCCGTAGGACAGAACAACAATCATACCATAGGCTAGCTTCTAGGGTTTAGCCTCCTTGATCTCGTGGTAGATCTACTCTTGTACTACCCATATCATCAATATTAATCAAGCACGAGTAGGGTATTACCTCCATCGAGAGGGCCCGAACCTGGGTAAAAACATCGTGTCCCTTGTCTCCGGTTACCATCCGCCTAGACGCACAGTTCGGGACCCCCTACCCGAGATCCACCGGTTTTGACACCGACAGTACTCCTTCTACCACAGATCCGAAGGCAAGATCTTTGTTGCCAAGAATGGATCCTTTCTAGAGAAGTAGTTTCTCTCAAAAGAAGTGAGTGGGAGGAAAGTAGAACTTGATGAGGTAATTGTACCTTCTCTCGAATTGGAAAGTAGTACATCAGAGAAATCCGTTCCTGTGATGCCTACACCGACTAGAGAGGAAGCTAATGATGATGATCATGAAACTTTAGATCAAGTTACTACCGGACCTCATAGGTCGTACAGAGCACGTTCCACACCAGAGTGGTATGGTAATCATGTCCTGGAAGTCATGTTAGTAGACCATGACGAACCTACGAACTATGAAGAAGCTATGATAAGCCCAGATTCCGACAGATGGCTTGAGGCCATGAAATCTGAGATAGGATCCATGTATGAGAACAAAGTGTGGACTTTGGTGGACTTGCCCGATTATCGGCAAGCCATAGAGAATAAATGGATTTTCAAGAAGAAGACCGACGCTAATGGTAATGTTACTGTCTAGAAAGCACGACTTGTCGCAAAAGGTTTTCGACAAGTTCAAGGGGTTGACTATGGTGAGACTTTCTCACCCATAGCGATGCTTAAGTACGTCTGAATCATGTTAGAAATTGCCGCATTTTATGATTATGAAATCTGGCAAATGGACGTCAAAACTGCATTCCTTAATAGATATCTTAAAGAAGAGTTGTATATGATGCAACCAGAAGGTTTTGTCGACCCTAAAGGTGCTAACAAAGTGTGCAAGCTCCAGCGATCCATCTATGGAATGGAGCAAGCATCTCGGAGTTGGAATATACGCTTTGATGAGGTGATCAAAGTATATGGTTTTGTACAGACTTACGGTGAAGCCTGTATTTACAAGAAAGTGAGTGGGAGCTCTGTAGCATTTCTGATATTATATGTGGATGACATATTGCTGATTGGAAATGATATAGAATTTCTGGATAGCATAAAAGGATACTTGAATAAGAATTTTTCAATTAAAAACCTCGGTGAAGCTGCTTACATATTAGGAATCAAGATCTATAGAGAAGATCAAGACGCTTGATAAGATTTTCAATGAGTACATACCTTGACAAGATTTTGAAGGAGTTCAAAATGGATCAATCAAAGAAGGAGTTCTAGCATGTATTGTAAGGTGTGAAGTTGAGTAAGACTCAAAGTACGACCACGACAGAAGATAGAGAGAGAATGAAAGTGATTCCCTATGCCTCAGCCATAGGTTCTATACAGTATGCCTTACTGTGTACCAGAACTATTGTGTACCTTGCCATGACTTTGGCAAGGGGGTACAATAGTGATCTAGGTGTAGATCACTGGACAGTGGTCAAAATTATCCTTACTTACCTAAAGAGGACTTAGGAAATGTTTCTCGATTATGGAGGTGATAAAGAGTTTGTCGTAAAGAGTTATGTTGATGCAAGCATTAACACCAATCCAGATGACTCCGAGTCTCAATCTAGATACATATTGAAAGTGGGAGCAATTAGCTAGAGTAGCTCCATGCAGAGCATTGTAGACATAGAAATTTGCAAAATACATACGGATCTGAATGTAACATACCAGTTGACTAAACTTCTCTCACAAGCAAAACATGATCACACCTTAATACTCTTTGGGTGTTAATCACATGGCGATGTGAACTAGATTATTGACTCTAGTAAACTCTTTGGGTGTTAGTCACATGGAGATGTGAACTATGGGCGTTAATCACATGGCAATGTGAACTAAATTATTGACTCTAGTGCAAGTGGGAGACTGAAGGAAATATGCCCTAGAGGAAATAATAAAGTTGTTATTTTATATTTCCTTATTCATGGTAAAGGTTTATTATTCATGCTAGAATTGTATTGATCGGAAACTTAAATACATGTGTGAATACATAAACAAATACCGTGTCCCTAGTATGCCTCTACTAGACTAGCTCGTTGATCAAAGATGGATAAGGTTTCCTAACCATAGACATGTGTTGTCATTTGATAACGGGATCACATGATTAGGAGAATGATGTGATGGACAAGACCCACCCGTTAGCTTAGCATAATGATCGTTCAGTTTATTGCTATTGATTTCTTCATGTCAAATACATATTCCTCCGACTATGAGATTTGCAACTCCCGGATACCGGAGGAATGCCTTGTGTGCTATCAAACATCACAATGTAACTGGGTGATCATAAATATGTTCTACAGGTATCTCCGAAGGTGTTTGTTGAGTTGGCATAGATCAAGATTAGGATTTGTCACTCCGAGTACCGGAGAGGTATCTCTGGGCCCTCTCGGTAATACACAGCATAAGCTTGCAAGCAAATTACTAAGGAGTTAGTCATGAGGTTATGTATTACAAAACGAGTAAAGAGACTTGCCGGTAACGAGATTGAACTAGGTATGAAGATACCGACGATCGAAGCTCGGGCAAGTAACATACCGATAGACAAAGGGAATTACGTATGTTGTCATAACGGTTCGATCGATAAAGATCTTCGTAGAATATGTAGGAGCCAATATGAGCATCCAGGTTCCGCTATTGGTTATTGACCGGAGAGGTTTCTCGGTCATGTCTACATAGTTCTCGAACCCGTAGGGTCCACACGCTTAACGTTCGTTGACGATATAGTGTTATATGAGTTATATGTTTTGGTGACCGAATATTGTTTGGAGTCCCGGATGAGATCATGGACATGAAGAGGAGTCTCTAAATGGCCGAGAGGTAAAGATTGATATATAGGACGATGGTATTTGGACACCGAAAGTGTTTCGAGACGTACCGTGAAGGAATCGGGTCACCGGAAGGGGTTCCGGGCACCCCTCGGCAAGATATGGGCCTTATGGGCCAAAGGAGGGGACAAACCAGCCCATAAGGGGGCTGGTGCACCCCCTCCCTTGTTTGGCCAGCCCTAGGGAAGGAAAAGGGGGAGGGCTAGCCCCTCCTACATTTCCCTCTCATGGGAGAAAGGAAAGGGGGGGGGGCACCCTCCCCTGCCTTTCCTCGCACTCCAAATAAGGAATGGGGGGCGCGGTTTGGGAGGGACCCCAAGTAGGATTCTTCCTACTTGGGCGCCTCCTTTAGCTGCTCCTCCCTCCCTCCCACCTACATATATGTGGGAGGGGGCGCCTAGCACACAACAGACAATTGCTTAGCCGTGTGCGGCGCACCCGTCCACCGTTTACACCCCTGGTCATATTTTCGTAGTGCTTAGGCGAAGCCCTGCGGAGATCACGTCACCATCACCATAACCACGCCGTCGTGCTGTCGAAACTCATCTACTACCTCGCCATCTTTCTGGATCAACAAGGCGGAGGACATCACTGAGCTGAACGTGTGCAGAACGCGGAGGTGCCGTACGTTCGGCACTTGATCGGTTGGAGCGCTAAGAAGTTCGACTACATCAACCGCGTTGTTAAACACTTCCGCTTACGGTCTATGAGGGTACGTAGACACACTCTCCCCTCTCGTTGCTATGCATCTCCATGGATAGATCTTGCGTGTGCATAGAATTTTTTTGTTTTCCATGCAACGTTTCCCAACACCCCAGCTCTTGTGTTTGCCCTCTTATGTTTCACATGTTCGGCTAAGAAGGTAAAGGGAGAACCCATGTGATTGTACTTCTGGCTAGTCCAGTTAAGCACCTCAGGGGACAAAGCCGAAAACTGGCCGTCATAGTAGACGTGAACTGGTCGGCGATCCGATGACAAGAGTTAAACTAAAAAATCATTGGCGTTTTCTTCGTGTCACACGAAGGGTTCGTCCTAGTATAGACCATGTGATTAAAGGCACGCCTCGGCTTCCCCGTACATCACAAAGCACTAGGGGCTAGTCATTAGCTCCTGCAATCAAGCTCGTATGGCTAAGTGAAAGTAATAAAGCCGCATGGTCCGATTGCCTAGTCTCTCTCACGCGCTACCACCTTCGGGCACCAAGACATCGCCTAAGGGTAACAGTGCGGAGACGAAACACCCCTCGTGTTATTCACTTGGGGGTTGAAGCCAACGACCGACAACTTTCAAAATAAACAAACCGCCGCACGTGAGTCAAAATAAAATCATCATAATTTAAAAACATGCAAACGGGCCGCATTATAAAGCACAAGGTCTAGTTGACAACTTAATACAATTATTCAATGATTACATCCTTTGAACACAGGCCCTCTATCACCCGAGCACCATCCATAACTTGTGCGAAATATAATTTGAAATGGCGATGCTCCTTTTTGACCGGTGGGGGACCAATGGCCATGTCCATTGGCTTGATCATAGGCCAATGAATCATGGTCTTCGCAAAGGCCAGCCTAGCTCCCTCGAGGCATGCATAACTCTTCACTGTATCAATTTGGGGCAGCGCGTCATGCAGCTTCTGCACCCGGCCGAAGTAGCTGTCCGGAATAGGCTCCGTGGGCCACAACTAGACGCACAGGTCCTTCAGGCCAGGTCGGTCATCCGATGCAGCTCCATCAGCTGCTTCATCTGGTTGCTGAGGAGGGGAGGGTGCTCGGGCGCCCAGAACTGCGACCAAAAAAGTCGCTGTTCGGAGTCCTCCTCCCGCGTGGCTGATAACCCACAAGTATAGGGGATCGCAACAGTTTTCGAGGGTAGAGTATTCAACCCAAATTTATTGATTCGACACAAGGGGAGCCAAAGAATATTCTCAAGTATTAGCAGTTGAGTTGTCAATTCAACCACACCTGGATAACTTAATATCTGCAGCAAAGTATTTAGTTGCAAAGTAATATGGAAGTAACGGTAACGGTGGCAAAAGTAACAGTAGCAGCTTTGTAGTAATTGTAACAGTGGCAACAAAAAAGTAACTAAGCAAAGGACAGTATGTGAAAAGCTCGTAGGCACTGGATCGGTGATGGATAATTATGTCAGATGTGGTTCATCATGTAACAATTATAACATAGGGTGACACATAACTAGCTCCAATTCATCAATGTAATGTAGGCATGTATTCCGAATATAGTCATACATGCTTATGGAAAAGAACTTGCATGACATCTTTTGTCCTACCCTCCCGTGGCAGCGGGGTCCTATTGGAAACTAAGGGATATTAAGGCCTCCTTTTAATAGAGTACCGGACCAAAGCATTAACACTTAGTGAATACATGAACTCCTCAAACTACGGTCTGAAGGAAATATGCCCTAGAGGCAATAATAAAAGTTATTATTTATTTCCTTATATCATGATAAATGTTTATTATTCATGCTAGAATTGTATTAACCGGAAACATAATACATGTGTGAATATATAGACAAACAGTATGTCACTAGTATGCCTCTACTTGACTAGCTTGTTAATCAAAGATGGTTATGTTTCCTAACCATGAACAAGGAGTTGTTATTTGATTAACAAGGTCACATCATTAGTTGAATGATCTGATTGACATGACCCATTCAGTTAGCTTAACACTTGATCGTTTGGTATGTTAATGCTTTCTTCATGACCCATACATGTTCCTATAACTATGAGATTATGCAACTCCCGTTTACCGGAGGAACACTTTGGGTACTACCAAACGTCACAACGTAACTGGGTGATTATAAAGGAGTACTACAGGTGTCTCCAAAGGTACTTGTTGGGTTGGCGTATTTCGAGATTAGGTTTTGTCACTCCGATTGTCGGAGAGGTATCTCCAGGCCTTCTCGGTAATGCACATCACTTAAGCCTTGCAAGCATTACAACTAATGAGTTAGTTGTGAGATGATGTATTACGAACGAGTAAAGAGACTTACCGTAACGAGATTGAACTAGGTATTGGATCTTGACGATCGAATCTCGGGTAAGTAACATACCGATGACAAAGGGAACAACGTATGTCGTTATGCGGTTTGACCGATAAAGATCTTCGTAGAATATGTAGGAACCAATATGGGCATCCAGGTTCCGCTATTGGTTATTGACCGAGAATGGTTCTAGGTCATGTCTACATAGTTCTCGAACCCGTAGGGTCCGCACGCTTAACGTTCGATGACAGTTCATTATGAGTTTATAAGTATTGGTGCACGAAGTTTGTTGAGTCCCGGATGTGATCACGGACATGACGAGGAGTCTCGAAATGGTCGAGACATAAAGATTGATATATTGGAAGCCTATGTTTGGACTTGAATGGTTCAGTGAAAACAGGATGTTATGGAACACCGGGGTTACGGAACCCCGGGGGTATATGGGCCTTCATGGGCCTCAAGGGAGAAGGAGAAGGGCCGGCCAGGTGGGCTGCGCCCCCCCCCCCTCTGGTCCAAATAGGACAAGGAGAGGGGGCGCGCCTTCCTCTTTCCCTCCCCAATCCTACTCCAACTAGGAAGGGGGGTCCTACTCCGGTGGGAGTAGGACTCCTCCTTGTGCGCCTCCCCTTGGCCGGCCACCTCCCCTTGTCTCCTTTATATCTGAGGCAGGGGCACCCCATGACACACAAGTTGATCTCGGATCTTTCCTTAGCGTGTGCGGTGCCCCTTCCACCATATTCCACTTCGGTCATATCGTCGCGGAGCTTAGGCGAAGTCCTGCGCCGGAGAAGTCATATCGTCGCGGAGCTTAGGCGAAGCCCTGCGTCGGTGGAGCATCAACATCGTCCTGCCTTCGTCGTCTTGACGGAACTCATCCCGACACTTTGCTGGATCGGAGTCCGGGATCGTCATCGAGCTGAGCGTGTGCAGAACTCGGAGGTGCCGTCGTTCGGTGCTTGGATCGGTCGGATCGTGAAGACGTCGACTACATCAACAGCGTTGTTATAACGCTTCGCTTTCGGTCTCACAGTGCGTGGACGGACACTCTCCCCTCTCGTTGCTATGCCATCACCATGGTCTTGCGTGATCGTAGGATTTTTTTTGAAATTACTACGTTCCCCAACACGGTCATCATCGGGAGTGGTCCCGATTATTGTCACTTCGGGGTTGCCGGATCATAACACATAGTAGGTGACTATTGACTTGCAAGATAGGATCAAGAACTCACATATATTCATGAAATCATAATAGGTTCAGATCTGAAATCATGGCACTCGGGCCCTAGTGACAAGCATTAAGCTTAGCAAAGTCATAGCAACATCAATCTCAGAACATAATGGATACTAGGGATCAAACCCTAACAAAACTAACTCGATTACATGGTAAATCTCATCCAACCCATCACCGTCCAGCAAGCCTACGATGGAATTACTCATGCACGACGGTGAGCATCATGAAATTGGTGATGGAGGATGGTTGATGATGACAATAGCGACGGATTCCCCTCTCCCGAGCCCCGAATGGACTCCAGATTAGCCCTCCCGAGAGAGTTTAGGGCTTGGCAGCGGCTTCGTATCGTAAAACATGATGAATCCTTCTCTCTGATTTTTTCTCCCCAAACGTGAATATATGGAGTTGGAGTTGAGGTCGGTGGAGCACCAGGGGGCCCACAAGGCAGGGGGCGCGCCCAGGGGGGCAGGCGCGTGATACGTCTTCAACGTATCTATAATTTTTGATTGTTCCATGCTATTATATTATCTGTTTTGGATGTTTATGGGCTTTACTAAACACTTCTATATTATCTTTGGGACTAACCTATTAACCGGAGGCCCAACCCAAATTGTTGTTTTCTTGCCTATTTCAGTGTTTCCATGAAAAGGAATACCAATGGAGTCCAAACTGAATGAAACCTTCGGGAGAGTTATTTTTGGAACGGAAGCAATCCAGGAGACTTGGAGTAGATGTCAGGGAAGCTTCGAGGAAGCCACAAGGCAGGGAGGCGCGCCCTACCCCCCTGGGCGCTCCCCCCACCCTCATGGGCCCCTCGTGGCTCCCCTGATCGACTTCTTTCACCTATATATGTCCATATACCCTAAAAACATCTAGGAGCACAGTAGATCGGGAGTTCTGCAGCCGCAAGCCTCTGTAGCCACCAAAAACCAATCGGGACCCTGTTCGGCACCTCCTGCCGGGGATCCGTCACCGGTGGCCATCTTCATCATCCCGACGCTGTCCATGACAAGGAGGGAGTAGTTCACCCTCGGGGCTGAGGGTATGTACCAGTATCTATGTGTTTGATCTCTCTCTCTCTCTCTCTCTCTCTCTCTCTCTCTTGTGTTCTTGATTTGGCATGATCTTGATGTATCGTGAGCTTTGCTATTATAGTTGGATCTTATGATGTTTCTCCCCCTCTACTCTCTTGTAATGGATTGAGTTTTCCCTTTGAAGTTATCTTATCGGATTGAGTTTTTAAGGATTTGAGAACACTTGATGTATGTTTTGCATGTGCTTATCTGTGGTGACAATGGTATATTCACGTGATCCACTTGATGTATGTTTTGGTGATCAACTTGCGGGTTCCGTTTGTGAACTTATGCATAGGGGTGGCACACATTTTCGTCTTGACTCTCCGTTAGAAACTTTGGGGCACTCTTTGAAGTTCTTTGTGTTGGTTGAATAGATGAATCTGAGATTGTGTGACGCATATCGTATAATCATACCCAAAGATACTTGAGGTGACATTGGAGTATCTAGGTGACATTAGGGTTTTGGTTTATTTGTGTCTTAAGGTGTTATTCTAGTACAAACTCTTGAATAGATTGATTAGAAAGGATAAATTTGAGGTGGTTTCATACCCTACCATAAGCTCTTCATTTGTTCTCCGCTATTAGTGACTTTGGAGTGACTCTTTGTTGCATGTTTAGGGATAGTTATATGATCCAATTATGTTATTATTGTTGAGAGAACTTGCACTAGTGAAAGTATGAACCTTAGGCCTTGTTTTGAAGCATTGCAATACCGTTTACGCTCTCTTTTGCTACTAGTTACCTTGCTGTTTTTATATTTTCAGATTACAAAAACCTATATCTACCATCCATATTGCACTTGTATCACCATCTCTTTGCCGAACTAGTGCACCTATACAATTTACCATTGTATTGGGTGTGTTGGGGACACAAGAGACTCTTTGTCATTTGGTTGCAGGGTTGCTTGAGAGAGACCATCTTCATCCTACGCCTCCCACGGAGTGATAAACCTTAGGTCATCCACTTGAGGGAAATTTACTACTGTCCTACAAACCTCTACACTTGGAGGCCCAACAACGTCTACAAGAAGAAGGTTGCGTAGTAGACATTAAGACCTTTTTCTGGCGCCGTTGCCGGGGAGGTGAGTGCTTCAAGGTATATATTTAGATCTTGCAATAGAATCTTGTAGTTTCTTGTTTTATCACTAGTTTATTCTATAAAAGAAAATTAAAAAAATTGGAATTGAAGGTGCCTCATATGCTTCATCTTTTTAATGTCTTCCGTGAAAATAAGGATTCCGATAATTGTGCTCAGTTGCTAGAGGAAGAATGCATTATAATGTTTGACACTAAATCTTTGAATGATGAGAATGATTGCAATGTTGTTAGTATGAATTCTTCGAATACCCATGATGCTAATGATATGCAAAGCCACAAGCTTGGGGATGCTATGTTTGATGAAGATGATATGTTTAGTCCGCCAAGTTTTGATGAGCAAATTTATTATGATGAAAGCATGCCTCCTATTTATGATGATTATTGTGATGATACGTATGCTATAAAGAACAAAGATAACCATGAAACTTGTCATCATGATTTTAATTTTCAATTGGATTATGCCTCACATGATAGTTATTTTGTTGAGTTTGCTCCCACTACTATTCATGAGAAGAAATTTGCTTATGTAGAGAGTATTAAAAATTCTATGCTTGTGCATCATGAAAATAGTGCTTTATGTTAGTTATATTGTTGAATTCATTCACGATGCTACTGAAAATTATTATGAGTAAGGAATACATGCTTGTAGGAATTGCAATAATATCAAGTTTCCTCTCTGTGTTGAAAATTTTGAAGTTATGCTTGTTTTGCATTCCTATGCTAGTTGATTATTGTTACCATAAGTTGTTTGCTCACAAAATCCCTATGCATAGGAAGTGAGTTAGGTTTAAATGTGCTAGTCATATGCTTCATGATGCTCCTGTTATGTTTCAATTCTTATCTTTTATGTGAGCATCATGGTCATCATCATGCCTAGCTAAAAAAACAATAAAGAAAAGCGCTTCTTGGGAGACAACCCAATATTTACCTTTACTATTTTTGTGTGATCACATGATTATGATACTGTAGTAATCCTGTTTTATAGCTTTTGTTTCAATAATGTGCCAAGTAAGACCTTTAGGATAACCTACGGTGATAGTTAATTTGATCTTGCTGGAAAACAGAAACTTATGCAAGCACGAGATTAGTTTTCATAAATCACAGAAACGTGATTTGCAGTTGATTCTTTTTTCAGAATATTAATAAACAAATTTCTTAGGACTTCCTAATTTGGTAGAATTTTTGGAGCTGCAGAAGTATTCGAGAATTACAGATTACTACATACTATTCTGTTTTTGATAGATTCTGTCTTCTATGTGTTGTTTGCTTATTTTGATGAATCTATGAGTAGTATTGGAGGGTATGAACCATAGAGAAGTTGGAATACAGTAGATATTACACCAATATGAATTTATAATGAGTTCACAACAGTACCAAAAGTGGTGATTTATTTTCTTATACTAATGGAGCTTACAAGTTTTCTGCTGAGTTTTGTGTTGTGAAGTTTTCAAGTTTTGGGTAAAGATTCGATGGACTATGGAATAAGGAGTGGCAAGAGCCTAAGCTTGGGGATGCCCAAGGTACCCCAAGGTAATATTCAAGGACAACCAAGAGCCTAAGCTTGGGGATGCCCCGGATCGCATCCCCTCTTTCGTCTTCGTTCATCGGTAACTTTACTTGGAGCTATATTTTTATTCACCACATGATATGTGTTTTGCTTGGAGCGTCATTTTATTTTGTCAGTATTTGGTTGCTTTTATTTAGAATAATTTTTTTCATCTCTATTTTCAACAAAAATGTCAAGGATAGCCTTTACCATGCTTATTTTGCAAGTATACATGTTGCTGTTTCAAAACAAAAAGTTTATCGCTGTTGCAAAAATTCCCTAGAAAAGCCAGAATATGATAAAATGTTGAAACTTTTTGCATAATAAGCTCTGATAAATTTTCTACAGTGTGGTAGAATTTCATAATGTTTGGAGTTAGGTAAGTATTGATACTCTTGCATTCTTTACAAACTGTACTGTTTTGGCAGATTGCTGTTATGTTTGCATTGTTTGCATATGTTTGCTTGTTTAATGATTCTATTTGAGAATAGGAGTATTAAATATGCAGAGGCATTTAGTATGCAATGTTGAATAATAATTTAGTGATTTGTTACAGTAGAAAATGATAAGGTTTTTGCATTGGTTTATACTAACTTATCTCACGAGTTCTTGTTGAGTTTGGTGTGGATGAAGTTTTCGAGATTTAGAAACCGTGATATGAGAGGAATTAAGGAGACACAAAAGTTCAAGCTTGGGGATGCCCAAGGCACCCCAAGATAATATTTCAAGAAGTCTCAAGCATCTAAGCTTGGGGATGCCCCGGTAGGCATCCCACCTTTCTTCTTCAACAATTATCGGTTAGTATCGGTTGAGCCTAAGTTTTTGCTTCTTCACATGATGAGTGCTATCCTTGAAATGTCGTTTTATTTTGTTTTGCTTGCTGTTTGAATAAAATACCAAGATCTGAAATTCTTAAATGAGAGAGAGTCTTCACATAGCTATGTAATTATTTAACTACTCATTGATCTTCACTTATATCTTTCGGAGTAGTTTGTTATTTGCTCTAGTGCTTCACTTATATCCTTTTAGAGCACGGCAGTGGTTTTATTTTGAAGAAATAGATGAACTCTCATGCTTCACTTATATTATTTTGAGAGTCCTAAACAGCATGGTAATTTTCTTTGGTTATGAAACTAGTCCTAATATGATGGGCATCCAAGATAGGTATAATAAAAACTATCATATAAAGTGCATTGAGTACTATGAGAAGTTTGATGCTTGATGATTGTTTTGAGATATGAGGATGGTAATATTAGAGTCATGCTAGTGGAGTAGTTGTGAATTTGAGAGATACTTGTGTTAAAGTTTGTGATTCCCATAGCATGCACGTATGGTGAACCGTTATGTGATTAAGTTGGAGCATGATTTATTTATTGATTGTCTTCCTTATGTGTGGAGGTCGGGATCACGCGATGGTTAACTCCTACCAACCCTTCTCCTAGGACCATGCGTGTAGTACTTTGTTTTGATGACTTGTAGATTTTTGCAATAAGTATGTGAGTTCTTTATGACTAATGTTGAGTACATGGATTATACGCACTCTCTCCCTTCCACCATTGCTAGCCTCTCTATTACCGCGCACCTTTCGCCGGTACCATACACCCACCATTTACCTTCCTCAAAACAGACACCATACCTACATACCATGGCATTTCCATAGCCATTCCGAGATATATTGCCATGCAACTTTCCACCATTTCTTTTATTATGACACGCCCCATCATTGTCATATTGCTTTGCGTGATCATGTAGTTGACATCGTATTTGTGGCAAAGCCACCATTCATAATTTTTCATACATGTCACTCTTGATTCATTGCATATCCCGGCGGTACACCGCCGGAGGCATTCACATAGAGTCATATTTTGTTCTAAGTATTGAGTTGTAATTCTTGAGTTGTAAGTAATAAAAGTGTGATGATCATCATTATTAGAGCATTGTCCCATGTGAGGAAAGGATGATGGAGACTATGATTCCCCCACAAGTCGGGATGAGATTCCGGACTAAATAAAAAAAAGAAAAAAGGAAAACAAGAGGCCAAAGAAAAAAAGAAAAAGGCCCCAAAAAAAAAGAAAAAGGGAAAAATGAGAGAAAAAGAGAGAAGGGACAATGTTACTATCCTTTTACCACACTTGTGCTTCAAAGTAGCACCATGATCTTCATGATAGAGAGTCTCTTATGTTGTCACTTTCATATACTAGTGGGAATTTTCATTATAGAACTTGGCTTGTATATTCCAATGATGGACTTCCTCAAAGTGCCTTAGGTCTTCGTGAGCAAGCAAGTTGGATGCACACCCACTTAGTTTCTTTTGTTGAACTTTCATACACTTATAGCTCTAGTGCATCCGTTGCATGGCAATCCCTACTCACTCACATTGATATCTATTGATGGGTGAGGGAGTTCCGGACTAGGGGGTGTCCGGATAGCCGAACTATCATCATCGGCTGGACTCCAAGACTATGAAGATACAAGATTGAAGACTTCGTCCCGTGTCCGGATGGGACTTTCCTTGACATGGAAGGCAAGCTTGGCGATTCGGATATGTAGATCTCCTACCATTGCAACCGACTCTGTGTAACCCTAGCCCTCTCCGGTGTCTATATAAACCGGATGGCTTTAGTCCATAGGACGAACAACAATCATACCATAGGCTAGCTTCTAGGGTTTAGCCTCTTTGATCTCGTGGTAGATCCACTCTTGTAACACACATCATCAATATTAATCAAGCAGGACGTAGGGTTTTACCTCCATCAAGAGGGCCCGAACCTGGGTAAAACATCGTGTCCCTTGTCTCATGTTACCATCCGCCTAGACGCACAGTTCGGGACCCCCTACCCGAGATCCGCCGGTTTTGACACCGACATTGGTGCTTTCATTGAGAGTTCCTCTGTGTCATCACCGATAGGCTCGATGGCTTCTTCGACCATCATCAACGACGCAGTCCAGGGTGAGACTTTTCTCCCCGGACAGATCTTCGTATTCGGTGGCTTCACACTGCGGGCCGATTCGCTTGGCCATCTGGAGCAGATCGAAAGCTACGCCCCTGGCCGTCAGGTCAGATTTGGAAGTTTGAACTTCACTGCTGACATCCGCGGGGACTTGATCCTCGATGGAGTCGAGCCACAGCCGAGCGTGCCGCACTGTCACGGCGAGCCTGATTTAGCTCTGCAGCCGGACAGTACCCTGGAGGCCGCACTCGAACCCACTCCGATCTTCAATTCGGAGCCGGCTGCATAGATCGGGGACGGATGGCTAGACACCGCCTCGGGGGCTGCAACCTCTACGGCGATAGAGCCGAACACTGATCTTGTCCCTCATAAAGCTCGCGACTCCGAGGTGCCGGACTCCTTGCCGGACTTCGAACCTCCCGCGCCCCTCCGATCGAATCCGATTGGGCGCCGGTCATGGAGTTCACCGCAGCGGACATCTTTCAACTCTCACCTTTTGGCGACATCTTGAGTTCGCTAAAGTACCTCTCGTTATCAGGAGAGCCCTGGCCGGACTGCGTTCAGGACGGTTGGGATGCGGACGACGAAGAAATTCGAAGCCCACCCACCACCCACTTGGTAGCCGCTGTCGACGATCTAACCGACATGCTAGACTACAACTCCGAAGACATCGACGGTATGGACGACGATGCCGGAGACGAACAAGAACCAGCGCCTACCGGGCACTGGAAAGCCACCTCATCATATGACATATACATGGTGGATATCCCCAAAGGATGGGAATGGCGAAGGAACAGAGGAGGATGACCCCTCCAAGAAACAGCCCAAGCGCCGGCGTCAGCGTTGCCGCTCTAAATCCCGCCACAGCAAGAATGAAGATTCCGGCACCGGAGATAACAATACACCGGACAGTGCCGAAGACAATCCACTCCAGCAAGATCCAGCGCAGGAGGATGGAGACGCCAGCCCTCACGAGAGAGCGGCAGAAGAAGAGGTAGAGGATTATATGCCTCCCTCCGGAGACGAAGCAAGCCTCGACGACGATGAATTCGTCGTGCCTGAGGATCCCGTCGAACAAGAGCGTTTTAGACGCAGGCTTATGGCCACGGCGAACAGCCTCAAGAAAAAGCAGCAACAGCTTAGAGCTGATCAGGATCTGCTAGCCGACAGATGGACTGAAGTCCTCGCGGCCGAAGAGCATGAGCTCGAACGCCCCTCCAAAAGCTACCCTAAACGCAAGCTGCTCCCCCGATTAGAGGAGGAGGCTTACGAACCCGCATCACCAGGAGACAATACGGCTGACCGACCACCCCGTGGTCGCGACAGAGAGGCCTCTAGGCCCTTCACTAGAACCGTACCCCGGCATCGCTCAAAAAGCACACGGCCACAGGGGAACGCTCCGGACCTGCGAGATATATTGGAGGACAAGGCAAGACAATCAAGATCGATCTATGGATCGCGTGGGTGCCCCACGGTACGTGACGACAACCGTCGCGCCGGACACAGTAAGTCCGGCCGGGCCGAACAAAACAGACAAAGCTCTTTTGCGCTCCGTCGTGATATCGCCCAGTACAGAGGCGCCGCACACCCACTATGCTTCACAGACGAAGTAATGGATCATCAAATCCCCGAAGGGTTTAAAACCGTCAATATTGAATCCTATGACGGCACAACAGACCCCGCGGTTTGGATCGAAGACTATCTCCTTCACATCCACATGGCCCGCGGTGACGATCTTCACGCCATCAAATACCTCCCCCTCAAGCTTAAAGGACCAGCCCGACATTGGCTCAACAGCTTGCCAGCAGAGTCAATTGGGAGCTGGGAGGACCTGGAAGCCGCATTACTCGATAACTTCCAGGGCACTTATGTGCGACCACCAGACGCTGATGACCTAAGCCACATAATTCATCAGCCAGACGACTCGGCTAGACAATTCTGGACACGGTTCTTAACCAAGAAAAACCAAATCGTCAACTGTCCGGATGCGGAGGCCCTCACGGCCTTCAAGCATAACATCCGTGACGAGTGGCTTGCCCGACACCTAGGACAGGAAAAGCAAAAATCCATGGCAGCCCCCACATCACTCATGATCCGCTTCTGCGCGGGTGAGGACAGCTGGCTAGCACGCAGCAACAACGTCAGCAAAAATTCTGGCAGTCCGGACTTCAAGGACCGAAATGGCAGGCCGCGTCGTAACAAAACAAGCGCCGCGTGCTAACGGCGACAATATTGAGGATCGACAATCAATGCCGGATTTAGAGGCTCTAAACCCGGTCAGCGGAAAAAGCCATTCAAAAGAACTACTCCGGGTCCGTCCAATTTGGACCGAATACTCGACCGCTTGTGCCAGATACATGGCACCCCCGAAAAGCCAGCTAACCACACCAACAGGGACTGTTGGGTATTCAAGCAGGCAGACAAGTTAATTGCCGAAAACAACGACAAGGGGCTGCATAGCGATGACGAGGCGAGACCCAACCGCCGAACAATAGAGGACGAAGGTTTCCCCAAAGTGCGGACGGTGAACATGATATCGCATAGCGCACATACCCAAAAGGGAGCGAGCGTGCACTCGAGGATGTCTACGCGATGGAGCGGTTGCCCAAGTTCAATCCATGGTCCTCTTGCCCGATCACTTTTGACCGAAGGACCACCCCACCAAAGATCCGCCACGGCGGATTCGCCGCGACTGGTCTTAGACCCAATCGTCGATGGATTTCACCTAACGAGTCCCGATGGATTTGGCGGCAGCCTGAACCTGCTTTACCGGGATACGGTCGCGCAAAATGGGCATAGACCCTCAAGGATTAAACCTACCAAAACGACCTTTAAAGGCGTCATACCAGGTGTAGAAGCCAATTGTACAGGCTCAATTACATGAAGTGGTCTTGGATCCCCGGATAACTTCCGAAGCGAGGAGTTAATCTTCGACATAGTCCCGTTCCGCAGCGGCTATCATGCCTTGCTCGGACGTACCGCGTTGAACCGCACTACGCATACCTCAAGCTCAAGATGCCAGGCCCTCGAGGAGTCATCACGGTCAATGGAAACACTGAACGTTCTCTCCGCACGGAGGAACATACAGCGGCTCTCGCGGCAGAAGTGCAATGCAGCCTCTTAAGGCAATTCTCGAGTCCGGCCGTTAAGCGGCGGACACAAGCGCGCCCGGGTAACTTACAACAAGACCGCCTGGCAGGTTCCGAGCACGCGTAGCAGTGCGGCCCCAACCCCAGCTCCTGCGAAACGTCAAAGCAGGTCCTTCGCGTACACCATTACGCTCTGAAGATACCATGGGCATGGGGAGAGGGGCACGACCACGATAAACCTAGACAGCGGCTCAACCACACCAGGGGCTCTCAAGTGTGTCGTTCCTTTTTCTTTTCTTTTACCTTTTACTTTTTACCCACAGGACTCCGTTTGTCAGAGGCCCTGACCGGCAGCAGACCTGCCGAACTCACGATGCAACAGCCAGGGAAGGATAAAGGCTACAACGAATATACAGGTGGTCTCCATTACGAGCATTTTTATACACCAATCTGCAGCCTACCCCTGGAAGGGGACATGTTTAACAGTCCCATACCTTGCTTATCGCACTATTTGTATCGTTCTGCATTCGTAGCAGCACTTATTGAATAAAACAATGCAGCACCTTTTTGCTTATAGTTGCATTTCTATTTCATACATATGTTCATTCACGGCATGTTGCATCCGTACACGTTGGTACGGCTAATATACACCAGGGGCTTATGTTTCCCGCATTATGGTATGATGAGTCCGAACACTTTCACAAGTGCGGCACCCCGAACTTATAGCACTATATGCATCGGCTCCGAATCATGTCTTGGATCAATAGTTGGGTTTGCCCGTCTCCCATGTTTTGGTACCTTACATTCCGTTATATCGGCTAAGGTAGCACTGGGAGAACCACTGCGATTCCGCCCCAGTTGAGCTGGGTTAATGCCTCAGTGGAGAAAGCTAAAACTGATCGTCATGATGAGGCGAGAGCCGGTCGCTGTTCGAGAGGTTTTTTGCGAGTCCTTAAAGACTTATGCCGCTTAGAGCGAGGAGCCGGATACTGTCCGGCCAAGGCGTGATAGCGCCCCAAATTGACCTTCCGAAGACTAGGGGCTTCGCCGAAATTTAAAATTATAGAATTCTATGGCTAAGTGAGAGTGTTCAAGCATTATAAGTCCGGTTGCCTTGTTCGCTGTGTTGAGCGCCTCCCTAGATGGACCCAAAAATGGGAACAAGAGCGCTCAAGTTTATCCCGAACACCCCAGCACTCGTGGCATGGGGGCTGAAGCCGACGACTTGCCATCTCTCAGATTTGATAAACAGCCGCACATAAGGTAATATTTTAAATTAGCAAGCGTTGCTTAGCGCATATGAACTAAGTTTTCAGCGCACAGGATAACAAAATGCGAGTCTACTCAAATATTACATCTTTGGAGCACTCACCCGCAATAGTGCGGGCGCCCTTCAACACACTCTTATAATACATCTCGGGCGTGCGATGCTCCTTGCCCTCTGGTGGCGGGTCCGTCATGAGCTTCTGGGCATCCATCTTGCCCCAGTGTACCTTTAATGCGGTCAAGGGCCGACGGGCACCCTCAATACAAGCGGAATGCTTGATGACTTCTACCCACGGCACGCATCCATCAGCCGCCGCACTGCACCAAGTAGCTCCTGTGCATGGCCTCCTTAGGCCACAACCGAACTATGAGGCCCTTCATGGCCTGTTCGGCCGCCTTGTGGAGCTCGACCAGCTGCTTCAGCTGGTCGCTAAGGGGCACCGGATGTCCGGCCTCAGCATACTGAGACCAGAAGACCTTCTCCATCGAGCTCCCCTCCTCGGCCCGGTAGAATGCGGCAGCATCGGACACGCTGCGAGGAAGATCTGCGAATGCTCCTGGAGAGCTCCGAATTCGGGTAAGCAACAGGTAATTAACACTCACATGCTTACTTTGCATGAAAAATGCCTTACCCGCTGCTATTTTCTTCACCGCCTCAACCTCCTGGAGGGCCTTGTAGGCTTCGGCCTTAGCGGCTTTGGCACTCTCAAGAGCCGTTGCAAGCTCGGACTCTCGAGTCTTCGAGTCACGCTCCAAGCTCTCATGTTTTTTCACGAGATCCTGGAGCTCTTGCTGTACCTCCGCCACCCGCGCCTCCTGCTTCTCTCGCTCGGTGCGCTCCGCGGCCGCATTGCGTTCGGCCGCGGCCACCGCCTCCTTCAGGGTCGCCACCTCGTTAGTGGCCCCTACAATACCCACGTTATCCTTGTCATTTTTCTTGCAACCAAATCCTTTTCTGTAAGGTACAATTTTCATAAGGTATTACTCACCTTCTTTTTCCTCGAGCTGCTTCTTGGCATGGCCGAGCTCGTTCTCGGACCGCTCGAGGTTTTCCTTCAAAGTATTGACCTCCGCAGTCAGTGCGGCGGAGGTCAGCAGCACAACCTGCAATCCCATATTGACATATTTTTATGACTCCTGCGTTTATCTTTCTAAAGATCCTCAGTCCGGCTTTTCTTTCCGAACACCGAACCGAGCATCAGGGGCTACTGTCTATGCGGTACCATTTTACATATATTGAAATTCTTACCTCAAAGCTTGTTAGAAGGCTGCTGCGAGCTTCGGTCAGCCCGCTCTTGGCGAGCTGAACCTTCGAATCACCGCGCTCATAACGGTGCGGTGTTCCTCTTCGATGGGCGCCGTTGGCGCCTCCGGCAAATATCCGGCACCTCCGGTTGGGCGGAGGCAGCGGCGTCGCGATCTTTCCCTTCTTACGAAGGGTGCCCGCGGACTCGGAGCCACCGTGGCCTCCGGGCTGAGTCCGTGCAAAGTCCGGAGGGTGTCTGTGACACCTCCGGGGCCTCCTCCTCCTAGTGGGTCCCTTCCGGGATCCCACCTCAGCGTCATCCAGCGGCACGGGGGTGGAGGCAGTCGGAAGGAATCCATATCCGGCGCACCCAAGGACCCGCCGGCAAGCAGGAAGATCATCCTTGGGCGGACTGCGGGGTTGTATGCGGCATTAGAAAGACATTATGTGGCGAAAAGAAAAAACCTTGAAGTTATTCGAGTCCGGATACTTACGATCTCGCCAGGCTTGGCCCTTGGAGGCCATCCTCGTCGTCGTCACATCGGGCGTTGGCTGTGCAGTCCGGGGAAGAGTTTTCCCTTCTTGGACCCTTGGCCTCCCTTGTTGGGGAGGCCTTCCTTTCTTCCTCCCCGCTGGGGAGAGGCTTTCTTCTTCTCCTCCTCGCCTTGGTGGGAGGAGTCGGCCTCGGATTCATCATCCGATAGCACCTGAAAATGGGAACTCTTTCGAGTCCCGTGGTCGTCTTCTTGGCCTTATTCTCCGGCACCACGTGGGGTGCCGGAGCCAACAGCCCCGTTAGGCGGGCGTCCGCTGGGTCCTCTGGCAATGGGGCCGGACAGATAGTCCGTTCGGCCTTCGCCAGCCATTCTGTCAAAGGTAAAGGGAGTTTAGATCCCATAGAGCCAAACTATGGAAAACAAGTGGTGAAATCACTTACCTCGTCACCTGGGCGCTGCGGCGGAATCCGCGATCTTGGTGGCGGATGCGGAGCTTCAGCGCCTTGAACAACACCTTCCGGACATCTTCGTGCGTAGTGTCGAAGAGCCCGCTCAGGGTCTGGTGCTGCACCGGATCAAACTCCCACATGTTGAAGCCCCATCGCTGGCACGGGAGAATCCGGCGGATGAGCATGACCTGGACTACGTTGACAAGCTTGAGCTTCTTGTCCACCAGCTTCTGGATACAGGCTTGGAGTCCGGTCAGCTCCTCCAAATTCCTCCAAATCCGGCCACTCTCTTTCCAGGAGGTGAGCCGTGTAGGGATGCCAGATCTGAATTCGCGGGCCGCTGCCCAATCAGGGTCACGCGGCTCGGTGATGTAGAACCACCCCGATTGCCACCCCTTGATGGTTTCCACGAAAGTGCCCTCTAGCCACGTAACATGGGACATCCTACCCACCATGGCGCCTCCGCACTCCGCTTGGCTGCCCTTCACAACCTTCGGCTTGACACTGAAGGTCTTGAGCCACAAGCCGTAGTGGGGCTGGATGCAGAGGAAGGCCTCGCACACGACGATAAACGCCGAGATGTTGAGGATGAAATTCGGGGCCAGATCATGGAAATCTAGGCTGTAGTAGAACATGAGCCCCCGGACAAAGGGATGAAGCGGGAAGCCCAGTCCGCGGAGGAAATGGGGAAGAAATACTACCCTCTCATGGGGCCTGGGTTTGGGGACGAGCTCTCCCTCGTCGGGGAGCCGATGCGCGATGTTGCTGGACAAATATCCGGCGTCGCGCAGCTTCTGGATCTGCCCTCCGTGACGGAGGAGGCCATCCACTGCCTCCGCTCCGGACATAGTTGGAGAAGGTTGAGGTAAGAAATGCGGACTTAGGCGCTGGAGCTGGAGTTCAGCGGAGGTGGATAAGCCAAGGAGGAAGAAGGCGCAGTAAAGGGTTGGATCTTTATCCCTTATATGGGCGGACAAAACATGTGCCCCACCGCCCTGGTAAAACTCACTTATCTCCCAAGCGTCACAATCAATGGCGCGGTTGGGTTACCCACGTCCGTATTGATGGGAATCCCGGAATAAGGGGAACACGATCTCTTCTTCGACAAGACGTGCCAAGGAAACCGCCTCGCTAAACGCACGGAGGTGGAACAAATAAAAACGAGTAAAGGCTTGGTAATGGCATGACGTCACGCCACTAAATACGTCAGCAGATTGAACTTGTGTAATATTATTCTCTCTATGGTGGTACGTGGAATTTATCTTTGCACAGCCGGACACTATCCTGGTGTTCACAATCTTCTATAAATTATTCGGAGGAAGAACCCGCCTTGCAATGCCGAAGACAACATGCGCGCCGGATTCGTCGTCATTGAAGCCTGGTTCGGGGATCTTGAGGAGTTCGGACTAGGGGTGTCCGGATAGCGAACTATCATCATCGGCGGACTCCAAGACTATGAAGATACAAGATTGAAGACTTCGTCCCGTGTCGGATGGGACTTTCCTTGGCGTGGAAGGCAAGCTTGGCGATCTGGATATGTAGATCTCCTACCATTGTAACCGACTCGTGTAACCCTAACCCTCTCCGGTGTCTATATAAACCGGATGGCTTTAGTCCATAGGACGAACAACAATCATACCATAGGCTAGCTTCTAGGGTTTAGCCTCTTTGATCTCATGGTAGATCCACTCTTGTAACACACATCATCAATATTAATCAAGCAGGACGTAGGGTTTTACCTCCATCAAGAGGGCCTGAACCTGGGTAAAACATCGTGTCCCTTGTCTCCTGTTACCATCCGCCTAGACGCACAGTTCGGGACCCCCTACCCGAGATCCGCCAGTTTTGACACCGACAATGGGCATCTCCATAGCCCGTTGATACGCCTAGTTGATGTGAGACTATCTTCCTCCTTTTGTCTTCTCCACAACCACCATATTCTATTCCACCTATAGTGCTATGTCCATGGCTCACGCTCATGTATTGCGTGAAAGTTGAAAAAGTTTGACAATACTAAAGTATGAAACAATTGCTTGGCTGAAACCGGGGTTGTGCATGATTTAAATATTTTGTGTGATGAAGATAGAGCATAGCAAGACTATATGATTTTGTAGGGATAATTTTCTTTGGCCATGTTATTTTGAGAAGACATGACTGCTTTGTTAGTATGCTTGAAGTATTATTATTTTTATGCCAATATTAAACTTTTGTTTTGAATCTTTCGGATATGAACATTCATGCCACAATAAACAAGATTACATAGAAAATTATGTTAGGTAGCATTCCACATCAAAAATTCTATTTTTATCATTTACCTACTTGAGGACGAGCAGGAATTAAGCTTGGGGATGCTTGATACGTCTCCGACGTATCTATAATTTTTGATTGTTCCATGCTATTATGTTATCTGTTTTGGATGTTTATGGGCTTACTAAACACTTTTATATCATTTTTGGACTAACCTATTAACCGGAGGCCCAACCCAAATTGCTGTTTTCTTGCCTATTTGAGTGTTTCGAACAAAAGGAATATCAAACGGAGTCCAAACGGAATGAAACCTTCGGGAGAGTTATTTTTGGAACGGAAGCAATCCAGGAGACTTGGAGTAGACGTCAAGGAAGCTTCGAGGAAGCCACGAGGTAGGGAGGCGCGCCCTACCCCCTGGGTGCGCCCCCACCCTTGTGGGCCCCTTGTGGCTCCCCTGACCGACTTCTTTTGCCTATATATGTCCATATACCCTAAAAACATCTGGGAGCACAATAGATCGGGAGTTCCGCTGCCGCAAGCCTCTGTAGCCACCAAAAACCAATCGGGACCCTGTTTCGGCACCTTGCCGGAGGGGGGGATCCCTCACCGGTGGCCATCTTCATCATTCCGACGCTCTCCATGATGAGGAGGGAGTAGTTCACCCTCGGGGCTGAGGGTATGCACCAGTAGCTATGTGTTTGATCTCTCTCTCTCTCTCTCTCTCTCTCTCTCTCTCTCTCGTGTTCTTGATTTGGCACGATCTTGATGTATCGCGAGCTTTGCTATTATAGTTGGATCTTTTGATGTTTCTCCCCCTCTACTCTCTTGTAATGGATTGAGTTTTCCCTTTGAAGTTATCTTATCGGATTGAGTCTTTAAGAATTTGAGTACACTTGATGTATGTCTTGCATGTGCTTATCTGTGGTGACAATGGGATATTCACGTGATCCACTTGATGTATGTTTTGGTGATCAACTTGCGGGTTCCGTTTGTGAAATTATGCATAGGGGTTGGCACACGTTTTTGTCTTGACTCTCCGGTAGAAACTTTGGGGCACTCTTTGAAGTTCTTTGTGTTGGTTGAATATATGAATCTGAGATTGTGTGATGCATATCGTATAATCATACCCACGGATACTTGAGGTGACATTGGAGTATCTAGGTGACATTAGGGTTTTGGTTGATTTGTGTCTTAAGGTGTTATTCTAGTACGAACTCTTGAATAGATTGATCATAAAGGATAACTTTGAGGTGGTTTCGTACCCTACCATAATCTCTTCGTTTGTTCTCCGCTATTAGTGACTTTGGAGTGACTCTTTGTTTCATGTTGAGGGATAGTTATATGATCCAATTATGTTATTATTGTTGAGAGAACTTGCACTAGTGAAAGTATGAACCTTAGGCCTTGTTTCGAAGCATTGCAATACCGTTTACGCTCACTTTTGCTACTAGTTACGTTGCTGTTTTTATATTTTCATATTACAAAAATCTATATCTACCATCCATATTGCACTTGTATCACCATCTCTTCGCCGAACTAGTGCACCTATACAATTTACCATTGTATTGGGTGTGTTGGGGACACAAGAGACTCTTTGTTATTTGGTCGCAGGGTTGCTTGAGAGAGACCATCTTCATCCTACGCCTCCCACGGAGTGATAAACCTTAGGTCATCCACTTGAGGGAAATTTGCTACTGTCCAACAAACCTCTGCACTTGGAGGCCCAACAACGTCTACAAGAAGAAGGTTGCGTAGTAGACATCAGCACACCTCCCACCCTCGTGGACAGGGTGTGGGCCCCCTGGTCTTGATTCTTTCGCCAGTATTTTTTATAAATTCCAAAAAATTCTCTGTGAAGTTTCAGGTCATCCCGAGAACTTTTATTTCTGCACAAAAATAACACCACGGCAATTCTGCTGAAAACAGCGTCATTCCGGGTTAGTTCCATTCAAATCATGCAAGTTCGAGTCCAAAACAAGGGCAAAAGTGTTTGGAAAAGTAGATACGATGGAGACGTATCAACTCCCCCAAGCTTAAACCTTTGCTTGTCCTCAAGCAGTTCAGTTGACAAACTGAAAGTGATAAAGAAAAAAGTTTTACAAACTCCGTTTGCTCTTGTTGTTGTAAATATGTAAAGCCAGCATTCAAGTGTTCAGCAAAGATTATGAACTAACCACATTCACAATAACATTTAGGTCTTATGTTTACTCATATCAATGGCTTACTCAACTAGCGAGCAATAATAATAAATCTCGGACGACAATACTTTCTCAAAACAATCATAATATGATATAACAAGATGGTATCTCGCTAGCCCTTTCTGAGACCGCAAAACATAAATGCAGAGAACCTCTGAAGATCAAGGACTGACTAGACATGGTAATTCATGGTAAAAGAGATCCAATCATAGTCATACTCAATATAAATTAATAGTAATGGATGCGAATGATAGCGGTGCTCTCTAACTGGTGCTTTTTAATAAGAGGGTGATGACTCAACATAAAAGTAAATAGATATGCCCTTCGCAGAGGGAAGGAGGGATTTGTAGAGGTGCCAGAGCTCGATTTTTGAAATAGTGATAAATAATATTTTGAGTGGTATACTTTCATTGTCAACATAACAACCGAGAGATCTCGATATCTTCCATGCTACACACATTATAGGCGGTTCCCAAACAGAATGGTAAAGTTTATACTCCCCCACCACCAACAAGCATCAATCCATGGCTTGCTCGAAACAACGAGTGCCTCCAACTAGCAACAACCCCGGGGGAGTTTTGTTTGCAATTATTTCGATTTGATTTGCTTAGAGCATGGGACTGGGCATCCCGGTGACCGGCCATGTTCTCGTGAATGATGAGCGGAGTCCACTCATCTTGAGAATAACCCACCTAGCATGGAAGATATAGACAACCCTAGTTGATACATGAGCTATTCGAGCATACAAAACAGAATTTCATTTGAAGGTTTAGAGTTTGGCACATACAAATTTACTTGGAACGGCAGGTAAATACTGCATATAGGAAGGTATGGTGGACTCATATGGAATAACTTTGGGGTTTATGGAAGTGGATGCACAAGAAGTATTCCCTCTTAGTACAAGTGAAGGCTAGAAAAGGACTGGGAAGCGACCAGCTAGAGAGCGACAACAGTCATGAACATGCATTAAAATTAATCAACACTGAGTGCAAGCATGAGTAGGATATAAATCACCATGAACATAAATATCGTGGAGGCTATGTTGATTTTGTTTCAACTACATGCGTGAACATGTGCCAAGTCAAGCCACTCGAATCGTTCAAAGGAGGATACCACCCTATCATACCACATCACAACCATTTTAATAGCATGTTGGCGCGCAAGGTAAACCATTATAAACTCCTAGCTAATTAAGCATGGCATAAGCAACTATAATCTCTAATTGTCATTGAAAACATGTTCATTCATGATAGGCTGAATCAGGAATGATGAACTAATCATATTTACAAAAACAAGATAGGTCGAGTTCATACCAGCTTCTCTCATCTCAATCAGTTCATCATATATCGTCATTATTGCCTTTCACTCGCACGACCGAACGGTGTGGATAATAATAATAGTGTAAGTGCATTGGACTATAAGCTGGAATCTGCAAGCATTTAATACAAGGGAGAAGACAAAGTAATATGGGCTCTTGGTTAAATCAACAATAATGCATACGAGAGCCACTTCAACATTTTCATCAAGGTCCTCTCTCTCGAATCCCAAAGAAAAGAAAAGAAATAAAACTATTTACACGGGAAAGCTCCCAACAAGCAAAAGAAGAACGATAAATCTTTTTGGGTTTTCTTTTAGTTACTACTACTACTACAGGCATGGAAAGTAAACTAGCTAAAATCTACAACTATTTTTTTTGTTTTTTCTTATGGCTTTTCAAACACACAAGAAGAAAGCGAGAAAAAAAGGAAAATAAACTAGCATGGATAGTACAATGAAAAAGTATGAGCACCGACAACTAGAATGAGTGTGTGAACATGAATGTAATGTCGGTGAGAAATACGTACTCCCCCAAGCTTAGGCTTTTGGCCTAAGTTGGTCTATGGCCACTGCTGGCCTGACGGATATCCAAAGTTGTAACCGGGGTCGTACTGAGGAGCATCCTCGGAATGCCACTGGTTGACAATCTCCTCTGGATCCCACTGGTAAACAGACTGACGGTGAGGATCAAGTGGTGGCTCCGGCTCGGGCTCTAGAGCTGATGTTGGGTTCCGGTAGGCATGAATGGCCTCCGGCAGAACAAGATACTTGCCTGTAGATAAGTTGAACAAAGAAGGAGCAGCCAAAGTAATAGTCTCAAAGTAATTTTTATCAAATATCAGTCTATAGTTAAGCATATTTTTCTTATTCATAACCATAAAATCATGTGCCACCATACTCTTATAGTCTAGAAAAACAGGAGGCAACAACTTTTCTTCTTTCTCATAATGCCTAATAGGTATGTTAAAGTGTGCAGCGAGGCGCGAAGCGAAGATACCACCAAGATGGGGCCCTTCGTACGGTTCAAATTTAACCGCTTGGCAATAATAGCGCCTAGACTAAAAGTGTTATCACGAAACAAAGCATGGCACAAAATAACAATATCAGGGGCACTAAGGTTTCCACAGTTCCCGCGACCAATTAAACATCTACTAGCAAATGTTGCAAAGTAACGTAGAATAGGGAAGTGTATGCGAGTGATTCGTGCATTGGAAACTTTCCTCGTTTCCCCTACAGCAATCATATCAATAAATCCTTCCACATCATTACGATGTGGTTCCTCTATGCTGCCCTCAAAGGGTATCTTGCAAAACCGAAAAAATTCACTAAGTGGCACCTCCTTAACCTCATCATATAAATGAAACTCCACCATTGGTGGTGATTTCTTAGCATGAAAATGAAAATTTTGCACAAAAACATTAGTGAGTAGGAGATACTGTTCACGCTGGTCGCGGATGAAGTCAATGATGCCTGCATTCTCAGCCAAATAATAAAAATCATCATGAATCCCGGCTTCCTTCAATAACTCATCACAAGACCATTCACACGGTCGAACCTCCGCAGTATGAGGGAGATTATACCTAGGCCTCTTATCCTCTTCACTTTGCTTGTCCTTCGAGCTTCGGCTCGAGGAGCCTCGCAAAAATCTCTTCATCATTCTCTGAAAATTTCTGAAATTTTTAGTAACTCAAAATAAAAGTGAACCAAACTCAGCAAGATTGATAGCAACTACTCCCACAAGTGCCTAGAGACTATATCATGCATTAGAACTTTTTGGGACCAAATAAATTTGACATGCAAGCTCAAGAACAGGGTCACCTAAGCAGCAAAAAATTCCAACGAATAAAGCACTAGAACAAAAACTAATTGGACCATTGGAGGAGTCACATACCGAAGAACAATCCCCCAAAGCAGTTTTGTGAGTGGAGCTTTGAGCAAGGAGATTGAAAATCGCAGCAAAATGAGCTAGAACTCGTGCTTGAGCTGGTTGGTGATTTTTTTGGGAGGAAGAAGGAGTGTGTGGGTGCAAGAATAAGTGGAGGGGGGCCACCAGGGGCCCACGAGGCAGGGGGCGTGCCCAGGGGGGTGGGCGTGCCCTGGACCCTCGTGCCCAGGTGCTAGCTCCCCCTGATGTGTTCTCGGTGCCAGATATTCTTAAATATTCTAGAAAAAAATCATATTGCATTTTCGGGACATTTGGAGAACTTTTATTTTCGGGGTATTTTTTATTGCAAGGATAATTCAGAAAACAGACCAAAAAAAATACTATTTTGCTTTATTTATTCTAAATAACAGAAAGTAAAAGGTGGGTATAGAAAGTTGTGCTTTCTAACTACATCCATCTCATGCCCGTCAGAAGGAATCCACTAACAAGGTTGATCAAGTCTTGTTAACAAACTCATTCCGAATCTCATGGAACCGGAGAATTTTCAAATAGCACTAGGTTAACTCACATATATTCATGAAAACATAATAGGTTCATATCTGAAATCATGGCACTCGGGCCCTAGTGACAAGCATTAAGCATAGCAAAGTCATAGCAACATCAATATTAGAACATAATGGATACTAGGGATCAAACCCTAACAAAACTAACTCGATTACATGGTAAATCTCATCCAACCTATCACCGTCCAGCAAGCCTACGATGGAATTACTCAGACACGGCGGTGAGCATCATGAAATTGGTGATGGAGGATGGTTTATGATGACGACGGCGACGGATTCCCCTCTTCGGAGCCTCGAACAGACTCCAGATCAACCCTCCCGAGAGAGTTTAGGGCTTGGCGGCGGCTCCATATCGTAAAACGCGATGAATCCTTCTCTCTGATTTTTTTCTCCCCGAACGTGAATATATGGAGTTGGAGTTGAGGTCGGTGGAGCACCAGGGGGCCCACGAGGCAGGGGGGCGCGCCCAGGGGGGCAGGCGCGCCTCCCACCCTCGTGGATAGGGTGTGGGCCCCTGGTCTTGATTCTTTTGCCAATATTTTTTATAAATTCCAAAAATATTCTCCGTGAAGTTTCAGGTCATTCCGAGAACTTTTATTTCTTCACAAAAATAACACCATGGCAATTTTGCTGAAAACAACGTCAGTCCGGGTTAGTTCCATTCAAATGATGCAAGTTAGAGTCCAAAACAAGGGCAAAAGTGTTTGGAAAAGTAGATATGATGAAGACGTATCAGTGGCGTAGTGCTCCGTCATGGCCGCCGCACTCTTCGGAAGTTCGACAAAAATGCCTGCGGAGCGCCAGACCCGCATGAGCAAGGTGAACTTATTGCCGCCAAAAACACTCTGTAGTAAGTATTTATTACCATCCGCGATTTGCTTCACTTGGCGGAGCCCCTCCCGGGCAGCCCGCACTTCCGTTCTGGTCTTCGGAAGCTCTTTTTCCGCCTTGGATAACTCGGCTGACTGCTCTTTTTGTTTTTGCTCAAGGGCCTCACATTTCGTGACGGCATCCTTGAGCTCCACCTGCACTTCGGCCACTCGAGCCTCGTGCTTCTCACCGGCGGTCCTCGCCGTCTCGAGTTCGACAACCGCCTTCTCGGCAGTCGCCTTCTTCTCGGCCGCCTCGGCCTTGGCCTCCTTCAGTGCGGACTTAAGGCCTTCGACCTCCGCAGCGGCAGCTGCAGTCACGAAACACCATGTGCTCAGCATACAATCTGGAACGTAGGTGGCCGGCGTTGTTCACTATGCATTTTGATAGGGGCTTACCTTGCGCCTCATCAAGCCGTTTGTTGACGAGATCAAGCTCTTCATCGGAGCGTTTAAGCTTCCGATCCATCTCCTCAAGGGCAGCGGCATTAGCAGCCGTGGCCAAGGACGATGCCTATTATCAAATCAACAATGACACTTTAAATACTGGCCTACGGATATTCGACCCTCTGCAAGGTTTTTTGCAAATCCTCACAGAGTCTCGGGGGCTGTTATGCACAAGGCCTACTCAAAGAATATATTCGTTTTGCGAAGAAGGAGCATTACTTGACTCACCTCGAAGCCTGTTAAAAGGCCGTGGACAGTGTCGTTCAGTCCGGTGTGGACGGACCAAACACCCTGTAGAACCACACCCATAAGGGCGCGGTGCTCGTCGATGATAACATAGTTGTTCACCAACTCCTACATCGCTTTCCGCTAGCCCACCGCCGCGGTGTTCTGCGCGGGCGATGAGACCGCAGCCCCCCCCCTTCGCCGGAAGGCAGGACCGGCACCTGTGAGGGCCTTGAGGGCTCAGGTGCGGCTGGCTGGGAGGGTCCGGATGGTCCAGACTCTCTGCCCGTATTCGCCAGGAGGGACACACCCTCCTAGTCTTTGGTGACCGAGGCACCATCCTCAGCCATGGTTGCGTCGCCCCCCTCCCCCATGTTCGGACGGGGAGGGGTCCTTCGGGACAGCACCTCCTCGGCCTCTTCGGGGACCAGGGGAGGCGCGGAGCACGACACCGATCCGTTGTCTGCCAATTTGGCGGGCGGAGAGGTCCCCTCCGAGGTCTGCTCGGCAGGGTGGCTCTGTGGGGGGCTGCGATATCACACAATCGCTTTTTGTCGGTAAGGGACTAGTAAAAATGAAATAAGAAATGCTGAAGTTCATACCTTGTGGTGGGGGGCTTGACCATACGGTCCTTCTCCGGGACCTCTTCAGAAGCCACGGACTCCTCACCGGAGTCCAAGCTCTCGGGCAGGACCAACTTGGGCCTGCACTGCCTCTTCGGGGCCCGAGGAGGTTGCTCCTCCTCTACGTCTTCAAACGCCGTCCTCTTCTTGGAGTGGGAGGAGGCACTTTCCTCCTCGTATTCGTCCTCCTCCCCGTCTTGGGCAGACGGGGCCGCAATGTCTCCGGCCTTGGTGTCCGAACGGTCTTTCAAGCGGAAGCCTTCCCTGGCCTCCGGCAGATCCTTCTCCTTCTTGCCTTTTTTCTCTGGCGCCTCGGAAGCCACCACGGCCAGCAGCTCCCCTAGTTGAGCTGACCGAGGCTCTTCGGGCAGCGGAGCTGGGCTGCTGATCTTCTTGGCCCTTTTTGAGCCAGCCCTGTGAAGGTAACAAAAAGAGATTTAGACCGAACTTTGGATAGTATGAGCGTTCGAATTCAAATTGGGCAAAGGATCGGTTACCTTCCTCGGGGGATTTGCGGCGTCGAGGCCGATGTCTTCTTCCTCAGCCGGCCATTCCTTTTGCGGCTTGAACATCAGACTCCATACCTTGTCGTGGGTGGTGCCGAAGAGGTACTGCACGATGGCCGTGTCTTCAGGCTTTTAAGACCACATCGGACTCGCCCTCTGCTAGCAAGGAAGGAGGCGGCGACGGAGCATTATCTGAACCAAGTTGGTCAGCTTGGCGCCGGTCTCCATCACATTGGAAATGCATGTTTGCAGTTTCTTCACCTCGTCGGCGGATCCCCAATCAATACCTTTCTTGGTCCACGAGGCCAATCTTGCTAGGGGTCCGGATCTAAACTCAGGGGTTGCCATCCAGGCCGCATCATGTGGCTCTATTATATAGAACCATTCCTTCTGCCATACTTTGACAGTGTCGATGAACGTGCCCTCCGGCCATTGCACTCTGGTGAGATTTCTGATCATTGCTCCACCACAATCCACCTAAGTGCCACCGACCACCTTCGGCTTGACATTGAACACCTTCAGCCACAAGCTGAAATGCGGCTGAACTTGTAGGAGGGCCTCGCAGATGATGATGAAGGCCGAGATGTGGAGGAGGGAGTTGGGGGCTAAATCATGGAAATCCAGCCTGTAGAAGAACATCAATCCCCGCACAAAGGGGTGCAGCGGGAATCCTAGCCGCCGGATGAAGTGGGGGAGGAAAACCACCCTCTCACCCGGCTTGGGCGTGGGGACGGCTTGGCCTTTCTTGGGGGCCCGTTGAGCAACATCGGTTGGCAAGTAGCCGGCTCGCTTCAGCTCCTCGATGTCACTATTGGTGATGATGGAGGCCTCCCACTTGCCGTTGGCACGAGATCCAGCCATGGGTGAAGCTTGGAGGAGGCTGGGAATTGCTGCCGAAGAGTAAGGCAGGGCGCTGGAGCTCTGGAGATTGGAAAAGTGGTGGCGAGAGGTGGAAGAAGGCGTAGGCTGGTAAACTACGGCTGTTCCCCTTTATAAGCCGGGGAGAGGCCAATGGTTCCTTTTTCTATGCCGCAGGCCTCTCCACTTCCCGATAAACTGGCGATGTTATGCGCAGGTGGGATGATCGAAATCATTGATCATATTCCCTAAAAAACAGGGCACGATCTCTGCCTTGATGAGACACACCAATGGAGATGCGGCCTCGAACCGTGCATCGAGGACTTACCGTTTGGTATTATACCGGACGTGACCCTTCGCCGAAAAGTTGTCAGATAAGGGCACTGTTCACACTGGGACACTTTGTCCTTCAAGGCTAAGTAAAGATAATGCTCCGGACTCCGGATATTACTCGAATCCGAACACGCACATGACAAAATGGAACTTGCCTCGCAAGCCGAAGACCATGGGCTATGCGGATGCCGGACACAAGCCATGGCGTTGGAGGCTAGTTCGGGGGCTACTGAGGGAGCCTGGATTAAGGAGTCATCGGGCCGCCGACCCATTGCTTAAGAGCCTGACTGATGGGCTCCTATGGAGCCAAACTTGGGCGTGGACCCGTAACCAGACAGGGGATCTTCGGAGCCGTGGTGTGCCCTCCAAGTCAAGATTTAGCATAATCTCCTTTGTTGTAACCGATCGCGTGTAACCCTAACCCTACTGGTATCTATATAAACTAGAGGGTTTTAGTCTTTAGGGCCAGGGAAACATCCTATCCCTCCTCAACCAAGGGTTTAGCTCGCCTGATCTCGAGGTAGATCGACTCTGTAACCATACTATACACATCAAATACAATCAAGCAAGATGTAGGGTTTTACCTCTTAGGGAGGGTCGAACCTGGGTAAACACCATGTTCATCATCCCTTGTTCCCCATCGATCCAAGATCCACAGCTCGGGACCCCCTACCCGAGATCCGCCGGTTTTGAAACCGACATGGGGATGGACCACTTAACCTATGACATGGCCCGCGTGAAGCCATATTTGTCGACGAGCTTGATGTCATAGCCAGCTTTCCCGACATACAGTAATACGCGAACCCGCTGACGTGAAGCCGTCGGCATGTCAGCGTAGTCAACGTCCTTGCCGGCTTCCGCGGCGAGTTGTTGCTTCGGGATCGACAGGTCAAGACGAACGGCGGCCACGTCACCATCATCCGTCGAAGAGGCCATGATAAACCTCTTTTTGGTCGTACGCTCGTCAGGATCCCCAGGATATGTGGTCAAAGGGATAGATTGTGTATGCCCACAGATCTCGATCATTCTCCGATTTCTGAAAACAAGAAATAACAAAAAAAACATCATTCTACAAAGTACCAAAACAAGGATCTCAAGGTTTATATAATCAACATGACAAGTCACTACAGACACATTTATATGCTAAATGTTTGTAATGACCGTATCATGGCGCTTAAATGAAGCTTGAGATATGCAACTTCCCACCGGGTCACCCATCCTTAGACTCGTCCAACCCCAGCACGCTTAACTTCTGCGTTCTATTTGACTCGGCTAGCAGATGGGAAGCCGCCCCTTGCTGATAAGAGTTGCCTCATCGTCTTTAAGGCGTTTCACGCTGGTCACCGTGTGGGACCTACTCCCTACTATCACACACGTTTGTGCTTTTAGAAACTATGTGCAATCTTTACATGGCCGGTGTGTCGCCGCCTAGCCTTCTATTCCCACTAACACTAGCAGCGGGAAATCGATGGGAGAAGAGGCGGAAACCGATGGGAGGAGTGGCGGGAAACCTATTGGGGGAGTGGCGGGAAACGGTAGCGTGTTTGGATATATAATACAATTAATATGGAAACCTTAGTAAAGAAGGAAGCACGAGCTAGCACGACGCCTGCGCACATTGCTTACCCACGGGTGCCAGACAGTTGACCAGAACTGCTTTAAATATTCAGGGTTCGTTTGGCCTTTTTTATACATTATAATTTTTTTTCTAAACATTAATTCAATGTGCATAATTCAAATTTGTACTACAAATACATGCTCCAGTACATCAAAATGGCTAGAAAAATCATACATGTGTCCTTGGATGCATGTTTAGGTCCCTTGTAGAGAATGAGAATGAATTACAACCGTCTCGGCGTCCTGGCTCGGCCTCAAACATTGATAATCTCGGTTTTTAAATCCCTGTAAATCCAAAACTCACCCGAATATCGTGAAACTTGGCATGGTGTCACAACATGGCGCACATATGTTGTGGTAAAAAATTATCCAATTTGGGGCAAGTTATATTATAAGCCTCTTACAAACCGGAGCTTCTCTCAAAAAGCCTCGTGGTTCCGATAGGGAAACGTGTCCCCCTTTTGGGTGAATTGCTGCCTCTTCTCGCCTTGTATTTTTTTTCTACAAGCAACATGGAACAACAGGAAATTCATGCCAAAATTTGAAATTATTCAGGGTTCGTTTGCACTACTGCAGGATGGTCCAAACGTGACACTATGATCAGAGACCCTTCGACGAAACTGTGTGCGATGCCATAATCACAAACGGTGGTGTAAAAGAACCATAAAAAAGGTGCAAAACGTTTGTGATGACGGATGCATCAAACACGGTTCAGATTTTAGTTGCGTGTGCGATGCAGGGCATACATTTCAGTTCAATTAACTGTTTGCGATGGGGAGGAACAAAAGAAACGGGCAGCCAAATGAAGGTGTGTGCGATATACAACATACGGTTCACTAGGATGAACTTTGTGTGATTAGGCAACACAATGGAAACGGTTCAACTTAACAAGATGTGTGTGATATGCGGCAAACAGGTCCGTAATCAGAAATGTGTGCGAAGACCAATAATAACACAGACGATTGCTGCTAATAAGCCGTGTGAGTTGCTCTGTCTACAGAAGAATAACATGTATATATATAACTGAAATAAACATCCAATTACATAAGTGACTATACAGATCATTCGCACACACCTCAATAAACAATTGCATGCATTCTAAAGTAGGAGAAACGATCAACTAGTCATCTACTTCTTGTGACGCTCCCGCCACTTCTCTATGGCCCGATCCCTCGTCTAGGGCAGGAAGAAGACAGTTCCTCATGTCAATGATCCGCCTGTACATCTCGTAGCTTGTGTACGCGCCCTTGGCCGCGTACTTGACGTGTTCTTCATCCAGTCTCTCATGCCAAAAACATTGTGCCAGGCGTTCTTGTCCTTGTTGCTCTCTTCCTTCATCTTCGCGTAGTAGGGGTTGATGATGGCCGAGGCGAGGTCAACCAGGGAGTTCAGTTTGTTGTTATCGCTCCCCCAGACCTTGTAGTGGTGCTGGATGTTGACAAGATTCGGGCATTTCAAGCCCGAAACCTTGAGCACTTTTAGATCATTGGTGGTGTCCACCGTAGCAAAACTGTAGTCGGAGTTGTTGATAAACCTGGAGAAACGCTCGCAAGGCCTTGTGGCCAGGTGGTAGTGGTAGACGAGGACGTCATGTCGCACGCACAACTAGGCGACGACAACCTTCTGTTGGGGAACATAGTAATTCAAAAAAAAATCGTACGATCACGCAAGATCTATCTAGGAGAAGCATATCAACGAGCGGGGAGAGTGTGTCCACGTACCCTCGTAGACCAAAAGCAGAAGCGTTTAATGCGCGTTGATGTAGTTGAGCGTCTTGCGATCCAACGATCCAAGTACCGAACGCACGGCACCTCCGCGATCTGCACACGTTCAGCTCGGTGACGTCCCTCGAACTCTTGATCCAGTTGAGGCCGAGGGAGAGTTTCGTCAGCACGACGGCGTGTTGACGGTGATGATGAAGTTACCGATGTAGGGCTTCGCCTAAGCACTACGACAATATGACCGAGGTGTAAAACTGTGGAGGGGGGCACCACACACGGCTAAAGATCAATTTGTGTGTCTATGGGGTGCCCCTCCCCCATATATAAAGGAGGGGAGGAGGGGGCCGGCCGGCCACAAGGGGTGCACCCAAGGGGGCGGGGAATCCTACTCCTAGTAGGAGTAGGTTTCCCCCTTTCCTAGTCCAATTAGGAGAAGAAGGAAGGAGAGGGAGAGGGAGAGAGGGGCCGCGTCCTCCTCCCCTTGTCCTATTCGGACTCCCCTTTGGGGGGCGATGAAGCTATGTACCTAGGGAAGGGTTATAGGCCTGACCTTGATACCCTCCCCAAGGACATCACCCTAAAGCCAGAAGCATTCGAAGGGTACCATCATCCACTCGACCAGAAACATTCCACTCGGAAGGATCATTGTCACTCGACCGTAACAGAAACCACTCGACATACAGAAGATCTAAAGTCACTCTGCACAACAACGGTCGGGCATTTACTCATAGACTTAATGATCATCTATGGCACTTTATTACGGACGTTACCTGTAACGCTCTTTCTTTATGTACATTGAACTCTTGGTAATGGGGGATGGCCGGGGTCCTGGCGCACTCTATATAAGCCACCCCCTCCTCTGGGACAAGGGTTCGCACCCCCTGTAACACACATACACGCATAATTCAGTCGACCGCCTCCGCGCACTGAGACGTAGGCCTATTACTTCCTCCGCGAAGGGCCTGAACTCGTAAAACTCGCGTGTACAACTTCGCCATAGCTAGGATCTTGCCTCCTCATACCTACCCCCCATTCTACTATCCGACTTAGAACCACGACAGTTGGCGCCCACCATGGGACATGTGTCTTAGCGACTTGTTGGTGAAGTTGCAATTTTTTCGATTCCCATCATCATGGTTTCTGACGGAGAATTGGTTGAGGGCCGCGAGATCCGTCTCGGCGCGCTCGTTTTCGTCGCTGACAACTCCGCATGGCTTCAAGAAGCTCCACTCGACGTCGAGGCGCTCCACGTCCGTGGGGCGACGCACTTTCGCGCATGCGTCTGCGGCGTCCTTCTCCGACAGCCATCGACCCAGTATCGGTCGGCTCATGTGATGTCCTCGCTCCCCGATGTTCGCCAGCGCAAGCGTTCCGGTCGGTCGCGGCTCCAGCGGTGGGTGAGACATGCTGTGGCCCGTCAATCGGCCACCCCACTAGTCGCGGCAATCAAGCCCGACGAAACTCTCTACGACCTGTTCGACTGGCTCCGTCGAGACTACAGCCGAGTGCGACAGCAGCGATCCCGCGGTGGAAGTCTTGATGGTCAACGGACCACACATTCCTCCTGGCTTCCCCCGCGATGATGGTGGTGATGGCGGTGGCGATCCGTCACGCGTCCATGAGGAGTACCGCCCCGAGCCTCTTTCTTCACAGCAGAGGGAAGAGCTCCGCCGCCGCAATATGGATGCACTTCACACTCCTATCGTTGGAGAAACCCCGAGGTTCGGGCCTTGGAGGAGGTGCGCCTGGCCAACTTGGCTGAGCGCACTCGACTGGAGAACCTCCAGCATGCACTCGACAAGCGTGCTCGGCAGCGATTCCTCGAGTCCGATTGGCGGCGGCTTTCCGCTCCAACTCAGGTATACCGAACTCCGATTCAGAATCTCACAGCTGCAGCCCGAATAGCAGAGTCGATTCAGCCTTCCCAGTCGGAAGCTAGCAGAGGTTTGATGCAGATCCGGGCTTTACTCCGGGCGGCGAGAGAATAGAACTCAGCAGTATCCCAGTCGCGGAATAGGATTCATAGCAGATCTGTGATGGCAGACATGGTTCAGTCGGCTCATAGCCCAAGATCGCCCCCGAGGCGTGAGGGACATGGGGACCGGCGAGATCAGTACATAAATCATGAGCAGCATGATCACCGACTCGACCATGATGATCATCGTCGAGTGCCCACGCCTACCCCAAGGAGTGGGTCATACGTGCCTCGGCAGCACGATGACAGACACCCTCACAGTGGAGGGCGAAGAATTTCAGTCGACCCTATGGAGCCAGGCTTTGATGCGAGATCTATTCTCGTTCAAGGTCTGGTTGACAGGAACAGAGCACACAGAGAAGGTCATGATAGAGATTATCCGACTGGCAGCAGAGTGCATGTTTCAGGTCCAGAGTGTTTCAGCAGAGCCATCAGGGCCGCAGTGATTCCTCCCAACTTCAGGTTGGCGACTGGAGTCAGCAAGTTCACTGGTGAGTCCAAGCCTGACACTTGGCTTGAGGACTACCGAGTGGCTGTACAGATCGGTGGCGGCAATGATGAAGTGGCCATGAAGCACCTCTCTCTGATGTTGGAAGGCTCGGCCAGAGCATGGTTGAATCAGTTAGCACCTGACATCATATATAGTTGGGAGGAACTTGCCCGAGTGTTTGTCAGAACCTTTGAAGGTACATGCAAACGACCAGCAGGGTTGACAGAATTACAGTCCTGCGTGCAAAAACCGAATGAGACCTTGAGAGATTATATCCAGAGATGGATCACATTGCACCATACAGTGGAGAATGTGTCGGATCACCAAGCAGTTTGTGCCTTCAAGGAGGGTGTTAAGTATCGAGAGTTGAATCTGAAATTCGATCGGACAGGGGATATGTCCCTGAGTCGGATGATGGAGATCGCCACCAAGTACGCTAATGGTGAAGAGGAAGACCGACTCCGGAGTGGAAAACACAAAACAGTCGCCCAAGAAATCGGAGGAGGGAATTCCAGTCGGAAACAGAAACGCAAGGCCGAACCAGCAGCTCCTGGTGAAGCTTTAGTTGTGACTCAAGGAAAGTTCAAGGGGAACCTGGCCCTGGAACCCCAAGAAAGTGAAAGATCGGGCTGGAAATGATGTGGTGGATTTGCCATGCCACATCCACACAAAGAAAGATGAAGAGGGTAATCTGATTACCCCAAACACACCACTTGACAGTGTCGGCTGCTGATCCAGCAGTTCCAAGAGAAACAGCCCAATGAGAAGGAAAAGGAGTCGGACAAGGGTGAGGATAAGGAAGAAGATGATGAAGGTTTCCCCAACGTCAATTCCACTCTGATGATTTTTGCTGATGTTGAGAGCAAAAGTCGGCTGAAAGTTATCAATAGGGAAGTGAATATGGTTGCTCCAGCAACACCCAGTTATTTGAAGTTGTCCCAGACTGCCATTAAATTTGACCAGTCTGATCACCCAGCGCGTATAGCCACCCCTTGGAGGCAAGCGTTGGTGGTCGACCCAGTGGTCGAAGGCAGTCGACTGACCAAAGTGCTAATGGATGGTGGTAGCGGCCCGAATATCCTCTATGCTGAAACTTTAAAGGGGATGGGCATTCCGATGTCCAAGCTTAGTGAAAGCAATATGAGTTTCCATGGGGTTATACCTGGCAAGAAGGCTGAATCACTCGGCCAGATCGCCCTTGATGTGGTTTTCGGTGATTCCAAGAATTACCGCAAGGAAAAGTTGACATTTGAAGTTGTGGATTTCCAGAGTGCTTATCATGCTATTCTGGGTAGACCTGCTTATGCACATTTTATGGCTCGACCATTTATGTGTATCTCAAATTGAAGATCCCTGGTCCCATAGGAGTGATCACTATCACTAGCAATCCGCAGAAGGCAGAAGAGTGCTTCCATAAGGGCTCAAAAATCACGATGCGCAAATGGCAGTAGTAGAATTGCAAGAGTATCAGAAAAATGCAGATCCGATTGATTTGTTGCGAGCCAAGAAGCCTGCTACAGACTCTGCATTCCAGTTGTCCGGTGAAACGAAGCAGATTCATATTCACCCGACCGATCCCAATGCTGCTCCGACTCATATCTCAACAACACTCGACAGCAAATAGGAAGAAGCGCTTGTCCAGTTCCTCCGTGAGAACTGGGACATCTTTGCATGGAAACCTTCTGACATGCCGGGTGTACCCAGGGGACTGGCTGAGCACCATTTGTGAGTCGACCCAAAAGTGAAACCAGTCGAGGAACATCTTCGACGGTCCGACGTACAGAAGAGAAAAGCAATTGGTGAAGAAGTGGCTCGGCTCCTGGCAGCTGGGTTAATCCAAGAGATTTACCACTCCGAGTGGCTCGCCAATGTTGTCATGGTCCCCAAGAAGGACGACTCACTTCGCATGTGCATTGACTTCAAGCATATCAATCGGGCCTGCCCGAAATATCATTTTCCTCTCCCCCGCATCGACCAAATAGTCGACTCGACAGCAGGGTGTGAGTGCTTGTCCTTTTTGGACGCCTATTCCGGGTACCATCAGATTCGACTGTATGGGCCCGATGAGATAAAAACAGCTTTCATCACTCCATTCAGGGTGCTTCTGTTATGTCACCATGCCATTCGGCCTCAAGAACGCCGGAGCCACATTTATGAGGATGATTCAGAAGTGTTTGCTCACTCAAATCAGTCGGAATGTGGAGGCTATATGGATGACATTGTGGTCAAGTCGCGTAAAGGTTCCGACCTGCTGACTGACCTTGTTGAAACCTTTGCCAACCTGAGAAGGTATGATATCAAGCTGAATCTGTCAAAGTGCACATTCGGAGTCCCAGGTGGAAAGTTACTCGGTTTCCTTGTTTCCGAACGGGGGATCGACGCAAACCCGAAGAAAGTTGGTGCCATCCTCTGAATGAAATGCCCTGTGTGTGTGCATGATGTCCAGAAGCTTACTGGTTGTTTGGCCGCCTTGAGTCGATTCATCTCTCGCCTCGGTGAAAAGGCATTGCCTCTTTACCGACTGATGAAAAAGTCTGACAAGTTCGAGTGGATTCCTGAAGCTGACGCAGCATTTGTAGAGCTCAAAGCCCTGCTTTCCACCCAGCCGGTGCTCGTTGCCCCTATCAGCAAAGAGCCTTTACTGCTTTATATTGCAGCCACTGGACAAGTTGTCAGTACAGTACTCACGGTCGAGTGGGAAGAAGAAGGAAAAGCCTATAAAGTTCAGCCCCCAGTGTACTATGTTTCTGAAGTCCTGACTCCATCCAAGCAAAGATATCCGCATTATCAGAAGCTTGTCCATGGAATTTACATGACCACGAAGAAGGTTGCACACTATTTCTCTGACCACTCCATTACAGTCGTCAGCGACGCCCCATTGTCGGAAATCCTGAACAACAGAGATGCAACTGGTCGAGTGGCAAAGTGGGCGATTGAACTCCTTCCCTTGGATATCAAGTTTGAGGCAAAGAAAGCTATCATGTCCCAAGCAATAGCAGATTTCCTCGCCGAGTGGGTCGAACAGTAATTGCCGACTCAGGTTCACTCAGAGCATTGGACCATGTTCTTTGATGGATCCAAGATGATGAATGGTTCTGGTGCTGGGGTGGTATTGGTATCCCCCTGAGGAGACAAGCTCAGATATGTCCTCCAGATTCACTTTGATTCCTCCAACAATGAAGCTGAATATGAAGCACTCATGTATGGGTTGCGTATGGCCATTTCACTCGGCGTCCGTCGCCTCATGGTCTACGGTGACTCAGATTTGGTGGTTAAGCAAGTGATGAAGGAGTGGGACGTTAGAAGCCCAACTATGACTGGTTAATGTAATGCAGTGAGAAAGTTGGAAAAGAAGTTTGAGGGGTTAGAGCTTCATCATATACCCCGACTGAAAAATCAAGCAGCTGATGATTTGGCAAAGATAGGTTCCAAGAGGGAGGCCATTCCCAGCAACGTGTTTTTGGAACACATTCATACACCTTCAGTTCAAGAAGATCCTTTCACTGAAGAGCCCCCGCAGCCTAAGAGTGCCACAGATCCAACTGAAGTCGAAGTCCAAGCCGTGGTCGATTTGATCATGGAAGTTTTGGTCATCACTCCCGACTGGACAGTGCCATACATTGCATACATCCTTAGGAGGGAGCTCCCAGAGGATGAAGAAGAGGCTCGACAGATCGTCCGTCGATCCAAAGCCTTTACTGTGAAAAGAGGGCAACTGTTCAGAGAAAGTGTAACCGGAGTCAGCCAGAAATGCGTAACACCAGAAGAAGGTCGAGTGATCCTCAACGACATCCACTCAGGGACCTGTGGCCACCATGCATTCTCTCAGACCATTGTGGCCAAAGCATACCGAGCGGGATTTTATTGGCCGCGAGCAAATGAAATGGCGAAAGAAATAGTCGACAAATGTGAAGATTGCCAGTTTTACTCCAACATGTCCCACAAGCCTGCATCAGCACTGAAGACCATTCCACTCGTCTGGCCCTTTGCTGTTTGGGGATTATATATGGTTGGACTGTCGGTGTACAAAAAGAGGGGCACGCTTTTGTACCCCTTTACCTATGCACGGGCAGTCAAAGCCGTGCCCACGACCACACCAAGCAGAGCAGGGGAGGTGAGCCAAGGTAAGACCGAAGCCCAAGATAATCAGAGCAACGACAAGGACCAAGGCCACAAAGATCAGATGGACGAAGCAGGTTTCCCTGGCAAGGACCCTTGCCGAGGCAGCCTCGGCGGCCCCGGCAAGACCCTTGTCGGGGCAGCTCGCCCACGCTAGCCGAGCGAGCCAACCTCGAGCCCACCAACGCTCGACAAACGCATTGGGACAGGGCCCGAGAGGCACCTCCGTGGTGGCATGCAGATCTTTGTGAAGACAAAGAATAGTCAAGATCAAATGGGGATAGGAAGGCAACCACCCTCACCGAAGAAACCCACAAGACCCCCGGCAAGATCCTTGCCGGGGACGCCTGCGCGCCACGGCAAGACCCTTGCCGGGCCACCCGGCAAGACTCTCGCCAAGCGCGCCGGCAGGGCAACTGCCAGGCCCGCACGGGACGGGCCTCGCCCCCGTCCCCCGATAAAGCAAGGGGACACCTAAGCTACGCATTAAATGCGCTTTGTCCTGTAACGCCAGCGATAAGCTCACAACAACAGAAGCACTTTCCACCTCACATGCGCCCTTTGTGGCAGCCCCTTTCACCTATAAAAGGAGGCCCAGGCACACTGGAGAGGGATTCGGCCCTTTCAAACCTAGCAGCACCTAGAGCTAGTTCAAGGGCTCAAGAACACTAAATACATCCACCAAAGCAAGATCGTAGGGTTTTATGCATCTTTGCGGCCCGAACCTGGGTAAATCCCCTTTGTGTTATCTACTAGTCCCGCTCTTCTCACGATCCCCGCGCCCCGCAATCGTAGAAGGGATTCCAGTGATCCCATAGGTGTCGTTTCCCACCGACATCTTTGGCGTGCCAGGTAGGGGGCGCAATTGTGAGAATCTGGTCTGGTAGTTAGCCTAGCGGTTCTTCATCACTTTCGGTCTCTGAGAAGAAGGCGGCTGGAGAAACGACGCCGGCTCGGCAACAGAAAAGCTAAGTTATTCAGAGCCTTGGATTATTTCCTTTTACACTTGAGGTTATCGTCCTCAATCTGGGCTATGTATGGGAAACCTGCACGCAAAGGGGCCCCCACGCGATCAGCAACGCCTTTGTTCTGTATCGAGTCTGCTCAACAGCTCAAAGTTGCCGCGTCGAGAGCGGCAGGGTAGCCTTCCGCAGCTGGCAACGCTCCTCACTCTGACTCGAGTCAAGCTCGACAGTTTGGGCGGCCGCGCTAAGGGCGGTAAGGTGGTTTGCCCGGCAGCAAGCACACCCGGCAGGCCAATGGGGATCCGTCCCCAAGACGCCACCCTGGGTTTACGCGCCGGCAAAGCCTACCCAGTTACGTAGGGTGGACATACAAAGGAAAATCAAACAAGAAAATAACATGCATAATACTAAAAGTGCCGCAGAGTTATATTACATCAAATTGTGCTGCGGTTCTAACTAGAGATAGCCATTATCTTGGTTGTGAACCAGCATCGGCGATACAGAACGGGATGCCTAATCCCGGTGCTGGCCCTCCACCCTCTGGATTTTGCCGACTCGGCTGATGATGGGCTTGATGCGCTCCGTGAGCGGCGCGAGGTCAGTACCCTCCGGCAAGCTCTCCAGGGTGGCGTCAAAGTCGAGGTCGGGGTACCAGTGTGCCACCTTGGTGAGAACCTTGGTCATGGCACCCTGGCAAAGCCTCCGGGACTCGTCGGCCGGTGAGGCTGCCCGATTGGCGTGGAGCCGCTCCAGAGCACCGACGACCTTCTTAAAGAACAAGGTCAGGCTGCAATTGGCGCTCACGCTCCGCTTCGGGACATACCTCACGTCCAGCATCCCCATGATGGCCAGCTGGGCGGCGACCTGGTTGGTGACGGTGGCGAGGCGATCGAGCCAACGGTTCTTGCCCGCCACGTGATCCGCGAAGTTGAGACCCTCGTTCGCCCGCAACTCATTCTCGACTTCAAGCTCCTTGGCTAGGGTCCCCTCTCGGGTCTTGGCCTCCTCCAGCACCTTCTCGAGACCCTCCAGCTTCAGCTTGAGGTCTTTGATGGAGTTGTTGGCCTCAGAGAGCTCCCCAGCCTTGCTGACAACCGCGCCCCGCGCCTCTGTCAGAGCACTGTTAAGCGTGTCGCTCTCTTGGGACAGCTTCAGCACCTGCTCCTTCAGCCTATCGCGCTCTGCCTCCAGCTCCTCCACCTTGCCGGCGTGAACCTGTGCCTGGGTATCGAGTGCCTCTTTGTGCCTCTGCTCCAACTCACTGGTCTGCTGCAAGACAAGCTTCTCCACCTCTGCATCCTTGCCGCGAAGCATGGCGGCAAGCCTCACCTCTCGTACGGCGAGGTCCTCCTCCTGGGAGTTCAGCGCGGCCTCACGCTGGGTCCGAGCGGCTTCGGCGACTGCGGCCAAGTTCTTCACCGTCTCCCGAGATTTCTCGACGTCGGCGAGCTTCATGGTGAGCTCCACGTCGCGCCTGGCCTACTCGCCCTGGGCAGCCTTGAGCTCCTTGTGGGCCTCGTGGAACCAGTCCTGCGCCTCGGCAACGCGCTTCTGGAGGTCCGCCTCCGCCTTTTCCACCATCGCCGTCCTGGACTTAACCTTGTCCAGACGGGCGCGGTGGAGCACCTGGAGCATTCGGAAGCTGGCGGCCATGGCATGGAGGAGCCGCTCCTCCTGTGAACCGTCGCCGCCAACGATCGGCTCATCGATGACTTCAAGCCCGGCAGCGGCAAGCACCTCGTCGTCAAACACCTCTCCCTCAACGGGTGTCCTGGTGCTCGATGCACCTGGAAGGTGGATGAACAAGTCGTCGCTCACCTCAGATACTTGCCGGAGCCAGAAGCAGCGGAAGAGGAAGGTTGGTCCTCGGCCACCACCTCCTCCTCCTCGGCGGCGGCTCTGCTGGCCTCCCTGGCAGGCCCCTTGCCAGCTTCCTCAGCGGCAGCCTTACCGGCCTCCCCGGTAGGCCCCTCGGCGACGTCCTCGGCGGCATCCTTGGTGGCCTCCTCGGCGGCGATCTTCTCGGCTGTCGGATTTCGGGTTCCGGCAGACCCTTAAGGTTCGAACACTGGGGTGCGCGTGGAGATTCGCCCTCTACCTACCTGCACCCCGCCGCCTCGCTAGGATCTAAACTACGAAAGGAACAACACAAGAGACACAAGGTTTACACTAGTTCGGGCCTCCGTTGTGGTGTAATACCCTACTCTAGTTTGTGGTGTGGTGGATTGCCTCTTGGGCTGATGGTGATGAACAATACAAGGAAGAACAGCCTCGCGAGGGTCTGTTCTTGGCCGGGCGATGAACTGCTTGGAGGAGTTCAGTCGCTCTCTCTCTTTCTCTCTCTGATTCCAGCTTGCCTCTAGCTACTCATTCCAGACCTCGGATCCTTCTACCCTGTGGGTGGCTAGTCCTATTCATAGGAAAAGGCCCTGGGCCTCTTCCCAAATATTGAGTGGGAAGGGCGCCAACAATTGGCCATTTTGAAGGGGAACATCTGGTACACTTATCCTGACTAAAGTTGGTCCTCGCTTTGTCAAAGGCTCTGGTGGTGGCCTTGGCTTGGGCTCCCAATGACTTCCTTCCTGCCGTTGGACTGGTCTTGGTCTTGTTGCACGAAATGGGCGCCTTTGCTTGATGCTCTCGCTGCGCTTGCTCCCTTTGCACCAAAGAGGAAAGGAGGACATTCTGCTGTGACTGGCGCCCTTTGGCGCCCTTAGTCGTCATGGCTTGTGTCATGGGCACCTCGTGAGGTACCTCGCCTTGATTTCTCCGCCTCCTCATGAGCCAGCCTGATGAGGCCGTGCCTAAGGAAGCTCCACAGTCGTCCGCCCAGCAATCTGGCCCCTGCGAGGTCTTGAGCTTGTGTTGGTGAAGATGGGCCGTGATGGGCCCCCCTTTGAGCCACGCCGCAGGCAGGCAAGTCTGGGGACCCCCGTTGCCAAAACGCCGACAGTAGCCCCCGGGCCCAAGGCGCGCCCGGGCTTGGCCGAGCAGAGAGGCGAAGGGGCAAGTGCGAAGCGCCGCGGGCCCTAACAGCCTGCAGCCTTGGGCGCCTCGTGGCGGTTGATTGGACGTGGGCGGCCCTGCTCCCCCACGACACCTCGGCGTCTGCACGAATTGACAAGTCCCTGCATGCAAAGCGGGTCATGATTACCTGTGATCATGGAGGTCGGCGGTTAGCCTCCTCTGGCTTTAAGTACGGGACGGTGCGCGCTCCTCTGGTCCATCTCCTCTTGCTTCTTCTTCTTTTCCATGGCTCCGCCGAAGAGGTTCTCGGTCGCGGAGAAGGGGAAGGCTCGCCAGGTGGAGCCTGACTCTCCCCCGCCCAAGCGCGGTCGAGGCCGTCCTCGCAAACACCATGTGGCTCCCGTGGTGGCTCCTCGCGGTCGTGGAGGTGATCTCCTGCGTGGTGGCGGGCGGCAGGCCGCTGTAGGGGGGCGCGCCACGGCCGCGCGACCCCCTAGGCTGCGATTCCGCTCGGCAGAGGTGCTGCCGGAGTTTGTTGTGTGGTCAACGGAGCCGACCGGCACCTGGCTCCAGCTTCCTCGCTTCCTCCTAGGCGAGCTTCCGGCTGGTGCTCTGGGCGGCCTCTGGCTTCAGGCGGATGGTTGCTGCAGCCGGGCCTCCTGGGCTTCGCTGGAGGTCTCTGCCGCCCGAGGAGCTGCCTTGACCAGCGGTGGCAAGCGTTTGCCAGCAGGCGGTCTGGCTTGGCCGGTGCACCCTGCACTTTAAGTTCGACGGTGATGCCACCCTCGTGAGGGTGTTCGGGGAAAGATGGTAGCAGCGCTGGTGCTGCCACGAAGCGGCGACGCGACGCGGATCCAGCCCGGCTGACGATGAAGACGACGGTAGCGCGTGGTTGGCGACGCTCGGGGCTCGTCAAGCTTTGACGACTCTTCTTCGGGCAGCGGCTCCTCCAGCGGTGGCCGCGACTAGCCTCCGTGCCGCCGCGCCCGCCTGGATGGAGGTAGCGGGTCCGCCCGCCGTCTCGCCCCGCTGAAGCGCGAGAGAGAGTCCGCCTGAGCTCCAGAGGCAGTCCGAGTCTCTCCCGCGAGTTGGTGTCAGGCGAGCCGCATCTGTTTTGTTCTTTTTTCCTTTTCTTGCGCAAAAAGGCAGTATGGTAGGGCCCCGCGTGGGCGTCCTTGGACTATTGCTGTTAATTATCATACTGTTTCTACTATCCCAGTATTATTGCCTTTGTGCTACACGCCTGTGCGTAGAAATTACTTAGCTCGGGGGCACCCGTCGTGGCCCTCGCTTCCCGAGGCCGAGGCCTCACCGAACGCTTCATGTCCTTCGAAGGTTAGTCTGGAGAGGTAGCTCCCGGCCTCAGCGGTGGAGGCGACTGACCCAGGTCCTGTGTTCGTGTCGCGGTGCCCGTGGGGCATGGACTGGAGGGGTGCTCCTGTAGTGGACCTGGGTAGGGAAAACCTTGAACGATAAGGGCAGAAAAACACTCGCGGGGGCGCTCAAGCTGCCCCCCTCGCGAGACCTTGTGCGAGAGAAATCGAGGTAGGAGGGCGAAAGGTTGAAGAGCCACAAATCAAAACGACAACAGCTTCGATAAAACTTCAAATGAGATTGAACAAGCCAACTGCGGAAAGCAAATGAAAAAGCCGCGTCCGGCACCTAATCTAGTCTTCGACGTCTTCTCACCAGCGTGGAGCTAAGTGCTGCCACTGGGCGTGGGAGGGAGCCACAGGGCCTGAGGCCGGCGCTCCTGAGACTCCGGGGCGTGTACAGCCCCAACTCATTATTACGTGAGAGTGTCACGGGCGGCGAGCTTCACAGGCGTTGGCCTTCTTCACAGGCTCCGGGCCTTTCTCGGGGGAGCAAGCTTCACGGCATTGGCCATCTTCACAGGCTCTGTGCCTTTTCCCAAAGGATAGCTTCACAAGCATTCGCCTTCTTCACAGGCTCTGGGCCTTTTCCAGAAAGATAGCTTCATAGGCATTCGCCTTCTTCACAGGCTCTGGGCCTTTTCCAGAAAGATGGCTTCACAGGCATTCGCCTTCTTCACAGGCTCAGGGCCTTTTCCAGAAAGATGGCTTCATAGGCATTCGCCTTCTTCACAGGCTCTGGGCCTTTTCCAGAAAGATGGCTTCACAGGCTCTGGGCCTTTTTCAGAAAGATGGCTTCACAGGCATTCGCCTTCTTCACAGGCTCTGGGCCTTTTCAGGGGTAAAACCTCCGGAGGTGCTGGATGTTCCACGCGTTCTGGACTGGCACCCCCTCCTGAGTCTCCAAACGCGCGGAGCCGGGCCTAGAAACATGAACAACCTTGAATGGGCCCTCCCACATGGAGAGAGCTTGCAGCCCTCCCGGAGAGAACCCGCCTAAGCATGAGGTCACCTACCTCGGGGTTCTGGGCGGATGTTGCGGCAATGGTATCGTCGCAGTGCTTGCTGGTACTCTGCGCCGCAACGCGCTTCTCGACGACGCCTCCCCAAAGACGAGGTTCGTCCCCGCATGGCGTCCCTGCGCCTCGTCGAACGCCAGTGACCTGTGCGGAATGACGCCCCGACTCGTGAGGGAGGACCGCTTGACTCCATAGACCAGGAAGAACGGGTCTCTCCGTTGGCTTGGTCGGATCGTGCGGATGGACCACAGCACGGACTGAAGCTCGTCAGTACCAACCTTCGCCAGCAGGCCTCCAGCTTTCTTCTTGAATGTCTTGGTTTTGAGGCCCTCGACCTCTCAGCATTAGCCCGCTCGGCTTGGCTGCTTTCTCTGGGTGTGCCACCAAGCGTAGCATATCTGCGCTCCTGTGTTAGCACAATATGTTTTGAAGAGGTTATTGGTGAACTGCGAACCGTTGTCGGTGATGATGCGCTTGGCACCCGAACCGCTCACGATGCCCTTGACGAACTTGATCTGCAGAATCGCGGGGATGGTGCGGACGGCTTCCACTTCAGCCCACTGTGAATTTGTCCACTGGCGACGTAGAGGTAGCGAGAGCCCCTGGCCGAGGAACGGCCAGTGATATCCAGCCCCAGATCGCTAATAGCCACGAGAGGGGTATAGTTTGCGGACTTCCGCCGGGCCGATGGATTTGCTTGGCATGGAATTGGCAGGCTTCGCAAGCCTTCACTAGTTCGACGGCGTCGTTGAGTGCAGTAGGCCAATAGAAACCGCTCCGGAATGCCTTGCCCAAGAGGATTCGTGAAGACGAGTGATGCCCATAGTCTCCACCGTGTATATCCGCCAGCAGTTCTTTCCCTTGCTCCCTGGGGATGCAGCGTAGCGACACATCATTCGGTCGCCTCCGATAGAGCTCTCCATCCCTGATGCAGTACGATGTGGCTTGCCGCGCCACACGCTCCGCTTCCTCCTCCTTCTCCGGCAGGGTCCCTCGCGTTAAGTAACTCCGGAGCTCCATGATCCAGCACTCCTCCTGAGGCTCCATCGTCAGGAGCAGGCGCGCTCCTGAGGCCGGGCCACAAACCGGGGCTCCTGAGGCAGGTGGCTGGGGAAGCTCCTCCCAAGGCTGCGCCTGCTTGATAGTGCCGGCATGGTCGAGGGCTTGAAGAGCCGCTCCTCGACACGCCAGCCCTCGAGGCAACCACCGGATGCCCGCTTACATGGCGTCGGCGGCTCTCCGATTGGTGCCAAGCACATGCTGCAACTCCAACCCCAGTAACTGCTTCTCCATCCTCATGGACCTCCGCAAGGTAGGCTTCCATGTGCTCATCTTTTGGCTCAGACACCTTGTTGGAGAAATTGACGAGGAGCTGCGAATCGCCTTGATGGCAAGGCGCTTCACCCCTAGGGCAGCCGCGGCCTTCAAGCTCGCTATTAGACCTTCATACTCCGCTATGTTGTTGGAGACCTTTTCACCTTGCTGGAAACAGAGCTGCACAACGTAGTAGAGCTTGTCCCGAGTGGGAGATATGAGCACCGCCTGCCCCAAAGCCATGTCTCGAGAATGCCCCATCGGTGCATGACCCAGCCTTCTCGGTGCTTCGCTTCCCGGGAGAGGGACCGATTCGCCGGCCTTGAGGCCCGTGCTCCCGCCCATTCTGCCACAAAATCCGCTAATGCGCCCCTTGATGACTCGGTCGTGTTGAATTCGAGCTGAAACGCTTGCAGCTCAATGTTCCACTCAGCGACCTTCCGCCGAGTTAGGGCTCCTGAGCACCCTTTCCAAGGGGTATGCTGAGACGACCTTGATGGGGTGGCCCGAAAATAGTGTCTCAGCCATGCAAGGCCACCAATAGTGCGAGGAGGAGTTTCTGAGGCATGGGGTACCGCGCCTTTGCATCCCGCAACACTGCGGCCGATGAAGTATACTGGTGCTCAACGAGGTTTGGGGCGCCAAAGCCTCGCCGCTCTCGGGGACCGTGGCGCCTCTGGGCGATGGAGCCTCCAGAGCTGGTAGTCCGGGAGGGACCCTTCCGGCCCCAGCGGCGCTTCCCGGGCGGCCGATCCTTCTCAACCGTGGTAGTGGTTTCTGTGGGTCTTCCTTGTTCCTGCTTTGCCTTGACCTGGGCTGCTGCTGTGGTTTTGCTTGACGCTTCTTCCCTAACTGGCCACCAGTAGCTGCGCTGGCAGCAGGTAGGGAGGGCGCAGGTAGAGCACTGTGGGGTTCCTCAGGGCGGGGCCACCATGACCGAGGGCTGGTCAGTACCTCTTGAGATCTTGAAATGTCTTATCGGCCTCTTCAGTCCATTCAAAGGGTCCCTTCCTTTTCATTAGCTGGAAGAAAGGTAGCGCTGCTCTCTAATCTCTGGAGATGAAGCGCCTAGCGCAGTCACGCCCAAAGGAGCTTCTCAGCATTTCCACGAGGGTCTTTGGCGGGCTCATGTCCTCACCGCCTGACCTTTTCCGGTTAGCCTCGATGCCTCGATGGGATACGAGGAAGCCCAGGAGCTTGCCCGAGGGGACTCCAAACACACACTTCTCCGGGTTGAGCCAGAGGTTCACCGCGCGCCGAGGTTCGAAGGTTTCCTCCTGTGTCTTGTATCGTGGTTCTGGCCTCCGATACTTCACCACAATGTCATCGACGTAAGCCTCAACATTCTTCCCGAGCTTCGACCCAAGGTGATGTGCATCACCGCCGAAGGTCGCCCATGCTAAGCGCAGCCCGAACGGCATGGACGCGTAGCAAGACACCCCACACGGGTCGAAAGCCGCTCTTTTCCATGTCTTCATACGCCATCTTGATCTGGCCATACCCGGAGAAGGCATCCAAGAAGCATAACAGTCGACTCAGCGGTGGAATCGACGATCCGGTCGATGCAAGGGAGCGGAACGGATCTTATGGGCATGCCTTGTTGAGGTTGCTGAAGTCGCACACACATGCGCCTCTTCCCTCCCTTCTTTGGTACAACGATGGGTTGGCCAACCAATGCGGATACCGGACTCGCTAATGACCCCGACGGCTTTAGCTTGCGGGTCTCCGGACGATGAAGGCTTGCTTTCGACTGGACCGCTTCTTCGCGCTTCACGGGCGTATGTTGGGGCACACGTGGAGGTGATGCTCGACACGCCTCTAGGGATCCCGCCAACTGATCAGGCTCCTGTGAGAATACCTTCTTATTTGCACGCAGGAACTTGACCAGGGCCTCCTCCGCTCGGGCTCGAGGTTGGCTCCTTGCGGTGAAAGTGGCGCTGAGGACCCGCCCTCGCCGATGTGTATTTGCTTGGTCTCGCTTTGTCTTGGGTGAACAACTGTTTTTCTTGGTTGGTGCAGCCCCCTTGGGCTCAGGGGTCCCCGCATCGGCGGGCTGCACTGGCGCCACCGTCTTGAAGGCGAGCTCGAGCACGCGCAACGCATCTCTGGTGTCCGCGGGCATGGTGAGGATGCCGTTGCTCCCAGGCATCTTCATGAGGTTGTACGCCGGGTGAGTCGTGGCCATGAACTGGGCCAGTGCTGGGTAGCCGAGGATGGCGTTGTTGGGGAGGCCGATGGGGGCGATGTCGAAGTCGACCAGCTCCGTGCGGAAGTTGTCGTAGGTGCCAAAAGTTACCGGAGCTGGATCTGTCCTGGGGAGCTGGATGACGCCCCCATGCCCGAGAAGGGCGGCCGCTGCAGCCGCCCTGGGTATGCAGAGGAGGTTGAAGGCCTCAACTCGAGAGCACGTTGAGGCCCGCGCCACCGCTGATGAGAGTCTTGGTGATGGCCACCGGCAGAGGGTGGGGTGCACAGATGGGGAGCGCACCTTGCAGTGGTGAGTTGAGGGGTGGTCTCCGAGCTGAAGGTCGACCGGTCTTGGGCGCCACCGGTCCGGGGGCTCCCAGCTGGTCGGAGGCGGCAAGGCCAATTCATGGACGTAATGGCTTGACGTGGTGACTTGAGGGAGGCGCCGCGAGCCGCCAGTGAGGGCCGTGGATTACGACCCGGGCCACCAGGCAGACGTGATGGTTGAGGAAGAGGCCGCGAGTTCTTCCCAAGAGGACACGGAGGCCAGCCGGAAGGTGGAGCAGCCACGCACGGAGCGCCGGTGAGGGCTATGGAAGCCAGTTGGCCATGACCCCGCTGCCACCCCCAGCCGAGGACGGCCTCCTCGTGACGCCAGCAGAAGACCATCGGATCGGTCGCGCCGCTAGCGCCGGCGGTGTCGCCACTTGAACTTGTCCGCCACCGCACCTGCAAAGGTCCGGGCCGAGGTTCGAGCCGCTGGCCCCTGCCCTGGCACCGGGCGGCAGAAGGGCGGCCTTGCGCTGCTCATCGCGAGGCGGGTCGCGGCGGTGGCGGAAGGGGAACTCCGGCGCACCCCTACCTGGCGCGCCAAATGTCGGATTTCGGGTTCTGGCAGACCCTTAAGGTTCAAACACAGGGCTGCGCGCGGAGATTCGCCCTCTACCTACCTGCACCCCGCCGCCTCGCTAGGATCTAAACTTCGAAAGGAACAACACAAGAGACACAAGGTTTATACTAGTTCGGGCCACCGTTGTGCTGTAATACCCTACTCTAGTTTGTGGTGTGGTGGATTGCCTCTTGGGCTGATGGTGATGAACAATAGAAGGAAGAACAGCCTCACGAGGGTCTGTTCTTGGCCGGGGCGATGAACTGCTTGGAGGAGTTCAGTCGCTCTCTCTCTTTCTCTCTTTGATTCCAGCTTGCCTCTAGCTACTCATTCCAGACCTCGAATCCTTCTACCCTGTGGGTGGCTAGTCCTATTCATAGGCCAAGGCCCTGGGCCTCTTCCCAAATATTGAGCGGGAAGGGCGCCAACAATTGGCCATTTTGAAGGGGAACATCCGTACACTTATCCCGACTAAAGTTGGTCCTCATTTGTCAAAGGCTCGGTGGTGACCTTGGCTTGGGCTCCACAATGACTTCCTTCCTACCGTTGGATTGGTCTTGGTCTTGTTGCACCGAAATGGACGCCTTTGCTTGATGCTCTCGCCTGCGCTTGCTCTCTTTGCACCAAAGAGGAAAGGAGGACACTACGCGGGCTGGCGCCCGCCTGGCGCCCTTGGTCGTCATGGCTTGCGTCATGGGCACCTCGTGAGGTACCCCGCCTCCTCCCGAGCCAGCCTGATGAGGCCGTGCCTGAGGAAGCTCCATGTCGTCCGCCCCGCGAGGCTTGGCCCCTCGCGAGGGTCTTGAGCTTGTGTTGGTGAAGATGGGCCGTGATGGGCCCCCCTTTGAGCCACGCTGCAGGCCGCAGGCAGGCAAGTCTGGGGACCCCGTTCCCAGAACACCGACATCGGCGTCCGGCTCGACGGCCTTGGCAACATCCTCGATGATGGCGTCCACATCCTCCGGGTTCATCGAGGAGGAATCTGGATGCTGAAGAAGGAGGTGAGGCAAGGCCAGGACCAAGAGCTAGAAAGAAAAAGAAGCAAGGACGAACGGTGAATGACTTACCTGTGCCAGTACCCGGCCGGGGAACAGAAGTCCCCTCCCCGCCAAAATTTGGCGTCGATGCAAAGCCGCTGGTGCCCAAGTTCTCCTCCTCCTCCTCCATGCGCATGGGCTCGGTGCTTGGTGCCCTTGCCGGGAACGCCCCTCGGGGCAGCGTGGTCGATGGGGGCGGCGTGTTGGGAGTAGCCCTCTCTGGCTCCTCCTGCTGCTGCTCTCCTCCTGCATACCTAGCAGGGTCAGCACCAAAGTGTCGTGCCCCTGACACATGTCGACAGGAGAAGAGTGACGAACTTACGATGGGGGCTATGCCGGGGGCTGCTGTCCGGGCTGCTCAACACCACCAACGGCGCCCTCGAAGTGCCAGCCGGGGGCTGGCCACCCGCCGAGACCCTGGCCCTCTTCACTCTCTGGGCCAGCGTCTCCACGTCCCTGCAAGGATTACGACAAGTCAAGGCAAGCAACACAGAGTGAGGAGGCAGAGATAACAAAAAGGAACCAGATGCTTACTCGTCGTCCGCCTCCTCCTCTGTTGTCTTCCTCTTCCTCCTCGGGCTGAGGGATCCATAATCGAAGGTGACCTCTGTGTCAACATCCGCTGGAGGAGGGGAATGAGGCGGCATCTGGGCACGCTTGGATGAAGAAGGGGCGGCGAAGAATCTTACCGCGGTAAAAACCGCCCCACCTGCCCGCGCACCGTTTTGGGCCTGGCCCAACAACGTGTCGCGCTTATGTGTGGCCCAGGCCCGGGGGCTCCTGTCGGTGTACGAAAAGAGGGGCACGCTTTTGTACCCCTTTACCTTAGCACGGGCAGTCAGAGCCGCGCCCACGACCACACCAAGCAGAGCAGGGGAGGTGAGCCAAGGTAAGACTGAAGCCCAAGATAATCAGACAAACGACAAGGACCAATGCCACAAAGATCAGATGGACGAAGCAGGTTTCCCCGGCAAGGACCATGCCAGGGCAGCCTCAGCGGCCCCGGCAAGACCCTTGCCAGGGCAGCTCGCCCACGCCAGCCGAGCGAGCCACCCTTGAGCCCACCAACACTCGACAAACGCATTGGGACAGGGCTCGGGAGGCACCTCCGTGGTGGCATGCAGATCTTTGTGAAGACAAAGAATAGTCAAGATCAAATGGGGATAGGAAGGCAACCATCCTCACCGAAGAAACCCACAAGACCCCCGGCAAGATCCTTGCGGGGGACGCCTGCGCGCCACGGCAAGACCCTTGCCGGGCCACCCGGCTAGACTCTCGCCAAGCGCGCCGGCATGGCAACTGCCAGGCCCGCACCAGCCAAGTCTCCGCCGCCGTTCGCATGCAACTGCCGACCCAACCAGCTGGGCAGGCACCTGCATGGCGACATGCAGCTCCCAGGCCAGCTCATCAAGCGCCTGCATGGCGGCATGCAAACCTTCGTGAAGACTCCTCCACCGCGCCACCTCAGCTGCCTGCCTGCCTACATGGCGCCGCACGCATCGCTGGCCAGGGCGCGTGTCGAAGTAAGGAGGAGCGGCGACAGACGGGACGGGCCTCACCCTCGTCCCCCGATAAAGCAAGGGGACACCTAAGCTACGCATTAAATGCACTTTGTCCTGTAACGCCAGCGATAAGCTCACAGCGCTGTAGCACTTTCCACCTCCTGTGCGCCACTGTGGCAGCCTCTTTCGCCTATAAAAGGAGGCCCATGGCACACTGGATAGGGATTCAGCCCTTTGAAACCTAGCAGCACCTAGAGCTAGTTCAAGGGCTCAAGAACACTAAATACATCCACCAAAGCAGGATCGTAGGGTTTTACGCATCTTTGCGGCCCGAACCTGGGTAAATCCCCTTTGTGTTGTCTACTAGTCCTGCTCTTCTCAGGATCCCCGCGCCCCGCAACCGTAGAAGGGATTCCAGTGATCCCACAGGTGTTGTTTCCCACCGACATGGACCCCCGAGGACTGGTAGGAGCGGCTTCACTCATGTGCTTGTAGTAGTCGAGAAGTTTACCAAATGGATTGAAGCCAAGCCTATCAAAAATCTTGAAGCCAGTACTGCCGTCAGCTTCATCAGAGAGTTAACATTCAGATATGGTGTTCCACACAACATGATCACTGACAATTGGTCAAACTTCTATTCTGATGAGTTCAGAGCCTTCTGCGCTTCCCAAGGCACTTGAGTCGACTATGCTTCAGTCGCCCATCCCCAGTCGAATGGACAAGCTGAAAGAGCAAATGGATTGATTCTCAAAGGACTGAAACCCCGATTGATGCGTGACCTCAAGCATGCAGGAGGCGCCTGGGTCGATGAACTTCCATCAATACTTTGGGGATTGAGGACAACTCCCAATCGGTCGACTGGCTGAACTCCATTCTTCTTGGTCTATGGGGCTGAAGCTGTTCTACCGAGTGACTTGCTTCACAATGCACCCCGAGTCGAGCTTTTCTCTGAATACGAAGCGGAACAGGCCCGGCAAGACGCAGTTGATCTCCTGGAAGAAGAAAGAGAGATGGCCCTAATCCGGTTGACCATTTATTAGCAAGACTTACGTCGATTCCACGCCAGAAACGTGAGGGGTCGAGCATTTCAGGAGGGAGATTTGGTTCTTCGAGTGGATCAACAGATGCAACACAAGCTCGCTCCAGCTTGGGAAGGCCCCTTCATCGTTACCAAAGTGCTCCACAATGGAGCATATCACCTTTACAATGTCGAGCACCGGAAAGACGAGCCACGCGCTTGGAATGCGGAGCTGATCCGCCCCTTTTATACTTAAGCATTCAGACTGATGAGATGTAATAAGAAATACCTTCTAGTTTGATTATCAAAGACACAGTTTTACAGTCTCCTAAATGATTATTGTTCTTTTTCTATATATTCTAAATCCCCCCCAGTGGGTGTCTTAGCTGCGAATCCGCTTCGCCTAAGTTCAAAAACAGAAAATCCTACCGAGTGAAGAGCAAGCCTCTCACTCGGAGGCTTAGCTGCGAATCCGCTTCGCCTAAGTGTAAAAAAATCCTACCGAGTGATGAGCAAGTCTCTCACTCGAGGGCTTAGCTGCAGTCCAGTACTCGCCTAAGTATAAAAAAAATCCTACCGAGTGATGAGCAAGTCTCACACTCGGGGGCTTGGCTGCAGTCTAGTACTCGCCTAATTATAAAAAAAAATCCTACCGAGTGATGAGAAAGTCTCACACTCGGGGGCTTAGCTACAGTCCAGTACTCGCCTAAGTGTAAAAAATCCTACCGAGTAGTGAGAAATCCTCACACTCGGGGGCTTAGCTGCAGTCCAGTACTCGCCTAAGTGTAAAAAAATCCTACCGAGTGGTGAGCAATCCTCGCACTCGGGGGCTTAGCTGCAGTCTAGTACTCGCCTAAGTGTAAAAAATCCTACCGAGTGATGAGCAATCCTCACACTCGAGGGCTTAGCTGCAGTCCAGTACTCGCCTAAGTGTAAAAAAATCCTACCAAGTGGTGAGAAATCCTCACACTCGGGGGCTTAGCTGCAGTCCAGTACTCGCCTAAGTGTAAAAAAATCCTACCAAGTGGTGAGAAATCCTCACACTCGGGGGCTTAGCTGCAGTCCAGTACTCGCCTAAGTGTAAAAAAATCCTACCGAGTGGTGAGCAATCCTCACACTCCGGGGCTTAGCTGCAGTCCAGTACTCGCCTAAGTGTAAAAATTCCTACCGAGTAGTGAGCAACCCTCACACTCGGAGGCTTAGCTGCAGTCCAGTACTCGCCTAAGTTTGAAACACATCCTTATCCGCAAGGACGATGAGGTACTTTCTCTTCGGAGCTGCGCCACAAGTATAACATGCACTCCATCCTCATCTGCAAGGACGATGAGGTGCAGGTCGACTACAAATTCCTCTTTGGAGCTGCATCACAAGTATAACATGTGCTCCATCCCTATTAGCAAGGACTACGAAATGTAGGTCGACTGGACCTCCTCCTCAGAGCTGCATTTCAAGCACAAAAGTTATTCTGAGTGAAGGATAAGTTCCACTCGACGGCAAACACGAGCATGTTCAGAGATAAACCAAGTTCGGATAAACCCTAAAGTTCCGGACCATGGATTAAAGCACTCAGGCTTCAAGCCCGAAGGAGTTTAACGATTACAAAATCACTCGGCATTCCGAGGCAAATTTAATGTGAGGCATAAAGTTTGTTCACTCCGTAGGAGGTGGGCTAGCAGGATCAACGCACTCGTCCAGGTCAATTCCGTCAGCAATCCGAGTGGCAGTAGCGATGAAAGTTTCCATGAAGGATTGGAAGTCATGCTTTTTGGTATTGGCGACCTTGATTACTGCTAGCTTGTCTTCTTCCATCCTTCCATTCTTGCACTCGACTGGGGATCTCATTAAGTCGAGTCATCAAAGACCCGAGGTCATTTGGAACCGTCGCCCTTGGCCAGAGTGCTGTGTTGACCCTTGACACCGCAACCTTCAGTTGAGCAAGGTAGTCGACAACGCCAGCGACGCGGGATTCCAGTCGGAGCATGTTCATGGCAGCTTCGCCTTCACTGGAGAGTGGATGGGGTCCAAGCTTGTCTCAACACACCAAGTCTCTTCCTCAAAGTTCTGGCAAAATTCTGCACGCACAATTCAAAGATGAGTCAGTGGTTGTATGTCGAGTCGACAATAACAAGTCAGTCGGGTCGATGAAAATACCTTCAAGCATGACGAACAACTTCTTGGCAAGATCTCCCAGATAATTCTCCAAGTAATTTCTCTTGCGGGTGATTTCTTCCACCTTGTCGTTCAAGGATATCTTATCCTTCTTCAGATGAGTCACCTCCCTGTTGGCTTCATTCAAGGCGGTCTTCAACTTGGTGTTCTCTTCCTCCAGTTTACCGACTGAAGCCAACTTTTGGTCGACGAGTGTGGTTTTCTCGTCAGCTGTTTTCTGCGCGGCTGCAAGGTTCACATCCTTCTTTGCCAGAGCTTGGTTCATTTTCTCTGAAAGAAATGACGATAGGTTCAGAAAAAACAAATACCACCTGGTTTAGAAACAAACCACTCGACAAGCTTTTCGTACCAGCGGCTTCATCCTTGGCCTTCTGCAAGTTTGTCTTGGCCAACTCTAGATCGAGGTTCAGCTGAATCTGCTTCTGCTCCAGAGCAGCAAAACGAGCTCCAAGTTCACAAGATTTCTGTAATCAAAGGACAGTCAATCGACAGATGGAAAGACTGGTTACTTTAGAGTAATGGTCTGATAAATTCAGCAAGATCTAAGACTACCGCCGAATCAAACATCCAACAGTAGTCTCGGGGACTACACCCAGTGGGTGCACTTAGCGTGCCCCCACTGGTCCAGTTTCCACTCGACGTGGTCTGCCCAGGCCGAGTGTAAAAAAAGCAGAAGGATGTTCTCAGACCATAGTCGACTGCCCGCAGTCGACCATGGTCTCGGGGACTACGCCCAGTGGGTGCACTCATCGTGCCCCCACTGGTCCGGTTTCCACTCGACGTGGTCCGCCCAGGCGAGTGAGGTAAATTATGATTCTCTGACCACAGTCGACTGCCCGCAATCGACCATGGTCTCGGGGACTACACCCTGTGGGTGCACTCAGCGTGCCCCCACTATTTCAAAGACTCAATCGACACCACTTAGTTGACTCAAGATGCAAATGCACTCAGTGACAAGTCAAAACACCCAGTGGGTGTACAGAACGCAGACTGATGGAAAGATCCCTCGAAGACAGTTTTCAGGTAGCATATCCTAACAGAACAAGTGGGAAGTTAAAGGCCAGTCGAAAGTCAACTAACCTGAATGTTGGCCTGGAGAACCGAGCTGACGTTGTAGGCAACCTAACAGGCATCACACACTGCCTTCATCTGCTCCATCATAAGACCCGCTTGGCGTATAGCCTCCTTTGCAGCACCCACTGGGTCCTCTTGGGCAGGATGTGTAGCAAAGAGCAAAGTTGATGGAGCAGTTGCAGCAGCTTGAGAATCGGAGGCACGGAGTAGTACAGATGAAGCAGGGACTTGGTCAGTCGACACTGAAGGCTGAGCACTCGATAGTGGCATGGCAAAGGTGACAGAAGTCCAATTAGCATCGCCAATCTCCTGGATTACTGGTTCCGTCACTGGCGTCGACTGAGGCGTCTTTCCAGCCGACGTCTGAATGCAGCAGCATGTGAAAGTGCGTTATATCGACTAGAGGGGGGGGGGGGTGAATAGGCGATTTTTATGAATTCTTCACTGAGGAATTTGCCGGTGAGGAAATTCCTTAGCGAAGAAATACTTGCAGCGGAATAAGTACTCAGAAGTAAGCATAACAGATTACAAGCATTGTCATCATGATGAAATGAAGACAATCACAGAGTACAGAAAAGCGTAATCACAGGATAACACAAGATGAAGACAAACAGATGAAGAAATTGAACTGAGGAAATTGAGAAAGTCTTCACCAAAGTCTTCAAACACAAATATGAACAAACACTCAACACAAGAATGAGGAAATGAAAGGGTTGAGGAAATAGAACCAGTTAGGTTGGTGAAGACAATGATTTGGTAGACCAGTTCCAACTGCTGTCTCGGCTTGTACGTCTGGTTGGAGCGGTGAGTATTTAAACTCGAGGACACACAGTCCGGACACCCATCATCGAAAGCACGCAGCTCAGACACCAAGTCCTCACCGTATTCTCCTTGAACTAAGGTCACGCAGACCTCGTCCAATCACTCGTGGTAAGTCTTCAGGCGACTTCCAAACCTTCACATACTTGGTCACTCGGCGATCCACAATTCCTCTTGGATGCTCTAGACCTTGACGCCTAACCGTCTGGAAGAAGCACAGTCTTCAAAGGTAAAAAGCGTCGGATCCACGCAGGATCAATTTCTTCAGTGATGCTCAATCACTTTGGGTTTGTAGGGGTTTGGTTTTGGGTTTTTCCTCACTTGATGATTTTCGCTCAAATTCCTCAGAGGATGGGTTGCTCTCAAATGACAAGTGTCAAGTTCTCTCGGAGCAGCCAACCAACTAGTGGTTGTAGGGGCGGCTATTTATAGCCTAGGAGCAGCCCGACATGATAAGACATAAATGCCCTTCAATGATATGACCGTTAGGTGGATAAGATATTTTGGGACAGTGGCGCAAGAAGACAAAGAACGGTCGGAAATTTGAACATCAAATTCCTCGGGGCTATCATGTTCCTCATCAGTAGGCAATCCGCCTTTGGCGAATTCCTAACTCCTCGGTCGAACAAATTCTCAAATACCGTAAGAGCTTCGTCTCACATCAAGAAATTGACTGAACTGTATGAGATTTCCAAAAGCTTCACTCGAAGGAATTGGTAGGTGTAGGATTTTGAGTTGAGCATCAAATGGAAAATTTTCCTTAGTATTTCCTCGACACCCTTTAACAGTACGGTGTTTCCTATGACTCAAGAAAGAGAAAATGAAACTACGAAAACAAAAGTCTTCACGCTTCATGTTCCTCAAATGAATACCAAGTCTTCAAGGTCACACCAATTTCTTCACTTTCAAAGTCTTCAGAAAGTCTTCAGAATATCAAAGTCTTCAGTTGAAGAACTTCATTTTAGGGTCGACTTTCACCGTAAATATCAAACTCCTCATAGACTTATAGACCTGTGTACACTCACAAACGATTAGTTACTTAACCTATAAGTCTTCAATACACCAAAATCACTAAGGGCACTAGATGCACTTACAATCTCCCCCTTTTTGGTGATTGATGACAACATAGGTTAAGTTTTCAACGGGGATAAACATATGAAGTGTAAATACTGATAATGAGGAATTTGATTGCAAGATATAGAAGAACTCCCCCTGAAGATGTGCATAGTGAGGAATTTGCTTTTGAGGCAATGCACATTTGAAGAAATGAATCATGGAGATCTCCCCCTATATCTTGTAATTCATACACGCATTTAACATATAATATGAAGAATTTGAAATGCATGATGAAATATGGTGCTTGATGTTATGCAATGTAACGCATCAAGAGTATCAGAGCCCAAATCGATTTGCTATGAAGATTTTCAAAGAGCTCACGAGAATCAGAGCATAACTACTGTAATCAGAGCATAGAGCAAGAGCATAATGCATCAAAAGTATCAAAGCACCATCGGGTTTAAGATTACAACTCGATCCAATAAAAGGTTTCAGAAGAACGAGAGTTGTAACTTAATAAAATACTGTATATAGACAAAAACTAGACCCGCTTGAAGACTAACTCAAATTTCTCCCCCTTTGTCATCAAATGACCAAAAGGATCGAAACTGAGGACTAACGCCTTGAAGAATTTCAAGTTGAAGCCGGGCGCCAAAGATTGTTGGGGTCGGTTGTTGAAGTAGGACCAGCAGCGATGTCTTCCAAATCTTCATTTTCATCGATGTCGCGAGATGAAGAATAGGAGCTGGCCACCAAGGAAGGAACTTTGACCTTCTTGAATTTCTTCGAGGAGGTGCGACCAGTCAAATTCTTCCTTGAGTCCCATTGAAGTCAGTTCTTCTTCATTATAGACATGTGAAAGAACAGCCCAGTGCGCTTGAAGGTTTCATGAAGGTAGTAGTGGTTTTCTTCACTGCATTGTGTGTTGAGGTCATGTTGTAAAGAAGAGTACCAAACCGACGCTTGACCCACTTATGATTGCGATCAACCTTCCGATGAAGACCGAGGAGTAATTCACGATCACCATCACCACAGGTGCATAGCTTGAGGACTTTGCTTGACCGAGGTATTTGTCTTGAGTCATGTGTGGCGAGTCATCATTGGTGGAGTAGGATGCTTTTTGCTAAACTGTCCATCCAATGGACGAATGCCTTCATCTATCACAGCAGAGCCTTGCCCTTTTCATCACCGAGGTAATTGTCCGCTTGAGGACTTCAATCGGGGGCAGGTAGCTGCAGTGGTTCAAAGTATCAGCCTTGTAATTTAGTGAAGACCTTGACCTGATGAATCTCATAATCCAAGGCGCATAAGGCTTCAGCTCAAATGGTGACATGGCAATGTTTGCCAGAGTCCTCATGAAGAAATCATGGAAATTGACGGGAACGCCATGGATGATGTTGAAAAGCATATTCTTCATGATGCCAACGACTTCTTCATCGCTCGAGTCGTGGCCTTTGATAGGACTCATAGTCTTCGCTGAATTCGATAGACTGTCCGAGGCACATATAATAATTCCTTGACGAGGAATTTGGTTCTTGGGGCCTGCCTTGGCTTCAAAGGCTTCATCAAGACTTGCATATAGTGATTTGAAAGTTCTTTTCTTCATAGATACGACGTGCACCATCAAGCGGAGGATCGAGTGGTAGGGCACGAAGCAATTCACTTGCTTTGGTGCCTTGTAGTGAGTGTTTTCACCATCCAATCTAAGACCCATGAATTTACGTCTTCAGCGTCTCCGTGATGTGCAGGGTTGCATAGAATCAAGAATTAGCTCTTCGCTCCAATCCACAAATATCGGTGCAGAAATTTAGAAGTCTGCGTCGTGAAGAACACCGAGGACTGGCTCAAAGCTCGGCAGCGACTCCATATCCACATGAGGAATATGAGCATGATCAAGATTTTATCCTTGTTGAAAAGCACTAAGGAATAGAAGTTGGCTTGGTGGCAGTCCGTAAGCGCCTCTTCCTAATTCGAGCGTAATCATATGGATTATATTCATGAAGAACACATGCTCGGCAAAGAAATCTTCAGCCTTGAACTTTTGTTTGGTTGAGAACGGATTCTTTTGCTTGGGCAGAGGGTGTCGATGAGTTGCATCACCACCTCGGAATCGTAAGTTCAGGTTCTTCACTGAGGAATTCCTTGTTCCTCAACAGTGCGATCGAGGATTAGCAGCAAGAAGCAGTTTCATCAAGACTAGTGGCTGGAATTTCTTCATGCACAAAACCAAGGGGTTGATTTTCTTCGAGTCCATTTGGACTGTTTGTGCAGGGAGTGAGGAACTTGTTGGAGCGGGTGAAGAGAGGAGTATTGGGATGCTGACTTTCCCAAAAGTCATCATTTATCACTGGAGTGGTGCATCCAATATCCACATCTTCATTTTCAATTTCCTCAAAGCACCACCGAGGAATTTCATAGTCGATGAGGAAATAACTGGGTTGAAGGGATTGCTTCCACTTCAATTTCTTCATCAATTTTCTCACGAAGCAGCAGATTGATGTTCTTCATCGATCCGATTGGGATCTCATAGTCTTCTCCAAAAGGAACAACTTCCTTTGATGGTATGGAGGAAATTGGAACAGCATCAATTGGGTTTTCAAATGAGCTGGTCATTGGCTTCATTTTCTTCGCAGTCAAGAATCGACGCAGCTGATGCTTTCCTTTTCTTCACAAAGCAGCTCGCTCAGCAGCCTTGGTTTTCTTCACATCGAAGCGGATGGAAGAATTGGAGTTGGAGTTGGTGCAGGAGGAGCTGAGGAATTTGGTGCAGTTTCTTCAGAGCAACGATGCAGCCTCCCTGTCTTGAGCAATTTCTTCAGCGCACCACTAGTGGGTGCCCCGGCAGTTTCTTTTAGCGGCCGGGATGGGAATCATCAGCCTCGAATCAGCATTTTCTTCAGCAGGCTGAATGTCATCAGCCGTGCTTGGCATTTTCTTCAAGAGGGCTGAGCCGAGGCTCCACTGAGGAATTTCATGTTGCACTTGGGCAGCAACACTTGTGAATTTCTTCGTCAAAGTTGATTTAATCTGGTCTTGGCTCCTTGCCAATCAGCATAGTGGGTATCGAAGTTTTTGCCGAGGTCTTGAATTTCAGTTTGAATTTGGAGAAGTTCCTCGTGTGTCATCTTGACAACGTTTTCTTCAGAACTTCTCCTTCCTGTATTGAGCCTTTTGATTTCCCTCGCCTTCTCAAACTTCCATTTTCTTCAGCGATGAAGTGAGTCAACATGACTTTGACCAGTGTCGATGAAGATCAGCAGAGGGTATTGGGATCATTGTGCGAGAGATCAATAAAGTCGAGGACTTTCTTCGATCCAATAGCAATTAGCACAGATGTACCTTTGGCTCTAGCGGCCTTTACTTGACGGTCTCGATGATTTCTTCAAGTTCTTCATCGATGCCTCATCATCGGATGGCACATGGAATACAACCTGTTTCTTCCTTGGACTAGGCCGAGGACCTCGTCCAGCTGTTGCTTTGGTCTTCAGCTGAGTCGGGCCAGATGAAGAAATGGGAGCAGCTGAGGAACTTGCAGAAATGCCTGAGGCAATTGAAAAACCAGTGGTCCTTTGACAAGTAGCCAGGTGCACAGGAACTGAAGGTTTTGACGGAGCTGTTGAGGACTTTGGTGGAGCAGCAGCAGTGTGAGGAATTTGCTTGGAAGGTGCTGCTGAGGAACTTGGCCGTGAGGGCGCAGATGATGAAGCACTTGGCTTATTAGCAGGCTTCTTTTGCATTGATTTCCTCGGTTTGACCGAGACCTCGTGGCGATAGCAGCGCGTAATCCTCATTGAATTTCTTCACCGCCTCCTTTGCTTGCTTTGCCAATTTTGCTTGGCGTTTAGCCCATTCATCAGGAAAGTCCTCACCTCGTTTGATGCTAGTGGGATCAGCTATTTGGCCAGGTGCCAAAGGAGCTCTTGGGCATGGAGGGTTAAGAGCGAATTTCTTCATGTACTTAGGAGTTACATATCTGTATTCCTTCCATTCCCGTGCCCATCTCCGTTCAATCTTCTGAATACGCACCTTGCGTTGATTTTTGCTTTCTTCATCCGGAGTGCAGAGTCAGCATATATTTCCTCGTGGATTTCAAAAGCAGTCATAACCTCAGGTTTCTTTCCTCCTTCTGCGGCTTCTTACCGTCGCCATTTTCTTCATTGAGGAAATTGAACAATTGAGTTCTCTCAAGAAGTGTGCAGTTTTTCTTCGAGGAACGCTGCAAATGAGTTAAGTTGATGAGAACCTAGGGATTCAGCAATGACATTTGTACCTGTGAACAGAGTATAGGTGCGAGGAATTTGGAGAGGTCATATGCTTCTCGTAAGGTTTTTAAAAAGAACAAGTTTTGAGGATTTTGACCAGATGAGTTTTGAAGAATTTCACTAAGCGTTCTTTGTCTTAGGTTCCAGAGTTGTATAGATCGAGGATCCACACAATTGAGGAATCTTGAAGAAAATCATTGCTTAGAGAAACGAATCAAGAGATTTGAGGTGTTCATATGTGTGAAGAATTTGAAGAATAAACACCTTTGAAGAATTTGAAGAAGATTTGAGAATCAAAGCGAGTAATAAAAGTAACTTTTAATTACCCGAAGTGAAGAACACGACGAACTGAGAAGAACAGTTGGGAAGTTCGTCCGTTCAGATCTTCCACGCCCTAACTTGGCAGAGGAAATCAGCTACGGCGACGGCGGAGTGAAGATTTTCCACGGTCGGCGCTAGTACGTCGGCGAAGAGGTCAAGGCAGTGAAGCTTTTCCTCACCGGCGACGATGGAGTAGCGGCGGCGCTAGGGTTTGAGGAGCTTGAGCGGGAGAGAGAGATCGAGCAGAGTAAAAGAGTGAGGAAGGGAAGAGGGGTATTTATAGACACGGTGAAAAACGGATCGCCCGAAGATTTAGGACGAACATGCCCCTGACCATTCTCCTTCTCACGACATGTGTCACCCACGTACTGTGTAGTGGAGATCGTGTACGATCGTGAGTGAGTAAAATAATGCATCGTGGGATGCGGAACGGTTTGAGTGGTAAAAGCAAAGGTTTGGATAAGATTCGTTTTAAAAGTTCCGTTGCAATTTCTTCAGCTGTCAAGGACACAGTGAAGAATTTGAACGAGTTTCAAAGTAGAACGATATGAAGAATTTGTGAATGGATTGGGTTGAGTATAGCATAGAGGGGAAGGTCCGATCACATTCACTTAGCGAAAAAGCGACTTGAAGAAATAGCCATAGTGAATGCTTATAGATATATATATATATATATATATATATATATATATATATATATATATATATATATATATATATATATATATATATATATATATATATATATATATATATATATATATATATATATATAATGAAGAAAGACGACGGAAATAGTGAAGATTTTGCAAAGTTGAAGAATTTGAAAACTGAAGAATTTCAAAACTGAGGAAAACTCAAATTGAAGATTTTCAACTTTGGTGGTGGCGTGACCCATCAGATAAGAATGATGATTTCAGACACCGCGCACAATTGTCGAGGGTTCTCGAGAATCAAATTCTTCATTAATTTCTTCACACTTAGAGTGTTATTCTTCATTGATTGAAGAAAACGCTTTCTTCATGTGTTGCACATCTAAGTCATCAATTTTGCATAAGTGTTAGGATGTGTGTCCTTTTCAAAGAACATTCAAGATTCTAAGATATTTAGCTCACACCGCAACTTGCTAAATCTCTTCTCATCCAAGGGCTTAGTGAAGATATCAGCTAGCTGTTCTTCATCTTCACGTGCTTTCGATGGAGATGTCGCCTTCAACACATGATCACGAAGAAAATGATGACGAATTTGAATGTGCTTTGTCTTCGAGTGCTGAACTGGGTTGTGAGCAATCTTGATGGCACTCTCATTGTCACAGAGAGAGGCACATTCTTCACGTTGATGCCGTAGTCCTTGAGGGTTTGCTTCATCCATAGTAATTGAGCACAACACGAGCCAGCAGCAATGTATTCAGCTTCCGCGATGGGATGTGATACGCAGTTCTGTTTCTTCGAGGACCAACGGACCAAAGATCGTCCGAGGAAATGACAAGTACCAGATGTTGACTTGCGGTCCACACGATCACCAGCATAGTCGAGTCGAAATATCCAATGAGATCAAAAGTAGAGCCCTTGGGGTACCATAATCCTAGTGTTGGTGTGTGAGCTAGATATCGAAGAATATGCTTCACAACCTTATGGTGTGATTCCTTCGTGTAGCTTGAAATCGGGCACACATGCAAACACTAAGCATTATATCTGGCCTAGATGCACATAAGTACAATAAAGAACCAATCATGGAGCGGTATACCTTGTGATCAAGTCAATACCATTTTCATCGATTGCATAGATGGCCATTTGTGGGCATAGGAATTTTGACACCTTTGCAATCTTGCATGCCGAATTTCTTCGGACATCTTTGAGGTATTTCTCTGAGATATGAATATGCCATTGTGTTGTTGATTTAATTTGAAGACCTAAGAAGAATTTCAACTCTCCCATCATAGACATTTGATATTCTTCACTCATCATATAGGCAAATTCATCACTATAACGTTGGTCAAGACAGCCAAAGATAATATCATCAACATATATTTGGCACACAAACAGTTCACCATCATAAGATTTAGTAAAAGAGTAGGATCGAGTGAACTGGGTGTGAAGCCATTCTTCACGAAGAATTCCTTCAATGTATCATACCACGCCGAGGGGCTTGCTTGAGGCCATAGAGGGCCTTATTTAGTCTCAAGACTTTGTCGATTCTTTGGATCTTCAAAACCAGGGGTTGAGCAACATATACTTCTTCCTCAAGCTTACCATTGAGGAATGCACTTTTCACATCCATTTGATATAAAGTGATATTGTGATGGTTAGCATAGGCGAGTAATATGCGAATAGACTCAAGTCTAGCAACAGGTGCAAAAGTTTCATCAAAATCAATTCCTTCAACCTGCGTGTAGCCTTGAGCTACTAGTCGTGCCTTATTCCTCACCACAAGACCATTTTCATCTTGCTTGTTGCGATAGATCCACTTTGTGCCAATGATATTATGCTTGCGAGGATCTGGACGCTTGACCAGTCCCTGACGTTGTTGAGCTCGAACTCGATGTAATTCTTCTTGCATGGCCTGAATCCACTCCGCCTCGAAATGCTTCATCTACCTTAGTGGGCTCTGTGATAGAGACAAAAGCATAGTGCCCACAAAAGTTAGATAAATGTGAAGCTTTTGAGCGAGTGAGAGGACTGGCGCTTTAATGTCATCGATGATCTTCTCCACTTGTACTTCTTTTGCAACGCGAGGATGAGCTGGTTGTCTTGAGGAATTTGATCATTTTCCTCAGCACCATTTTCTTCAAAGATTATCTTGGTGCATCACTCGACGTTCTTCACAGACAGAATGAATTCTTCAGCAGTTTCTTGAAGAGGAATGACATCCTCGGTTGCCTTGAACCTGATAGAATCCTCGGTGTTGGTTCGCCTAACACATAAGGTAGGTGCTCTCTTTGCGAGCCATTAGTTTCATCGAACCGCACATCTACAAAGGTCAACAATCTTGTGAAGTGCGATGTTGAAGACTCAGAGGTGTGCGAGTCCTTTCCGTAACCAAGCATAAAACCTTCATGTGCTTTCGGTGCAAATTTAGAGTTGTGGTGAGGATCTCTAATCCAGCATTTAGCACGAAGACTTTGAAATAACTTACATTAGGTTTCTTGTCGTGAGGAGTTCATAGGCAGTCTTTTGAAGAATTTGTGAAGATATACTCTGTTGATGATGTGGCACGCAGTGTCAATTGCTTCAATCCGAAACGACTAGGCGTTTTGTATTCATCAAGCATAGTCGAGCCATCTCAACAAGAGTTCTGTTTTTGCGCCCACGACGCCATTTTGCTGAGGAGTATAAGGAGCAGATAACTCATGAGTAATACCAAGTTCATCAAGATAGTCATCAAGACCGGAATTCTTGAACTCAGTTCCATTGTCACTCCTGATGTGCTTGATCTTCACACCAAAGTTAGTTGAAGCCCTCGAGGAAAATCGTTTGAAGATTTCCTGCACTTGATTCTTGTAAGTAACAATGTGTACCCATGTGTAACGAGAGTAATCATCAACAATAACAAAGCCATATAGTGATGCTTCATTAACGACAGCTGAATAATGATTGGGACCAAAGAGGTCCATGTGAAGCAATTCGAAGGGACGAGTAGTGGTCATGATAGTCTTCGCTGGATGCTTGGCCTTGGTCATTTTTCCAGCTTCACAGGCTCCGCATAGGTGATCCTTGAGGAATTTGACATTCTCAATGCCAATGACATGCTTCTTCTTCGCAAGCGTGTGCAAATTCCTCATGCCTGCGTGACCAAGTCGTCGATGCCATAGCCAGCCTTCTGAAGCTTTTGCAAGTAGGCACACGGCTGGTTGTGGTCCTGTAGAGAAGTCAACAATATACAAGTCTCCTCTCCTAAAGCCTTCGAAGACTTTGGAATTGTCAGCTTCCATAATCACAACACAACGATACTTGCCAAAGATAACAACCATATCAAGATCACAAAGCATTGAGACTGACATGAGGTTATATCCTAAAGACTCAACAAGCATGACTTTGTCCATGTGCATGTCCTTAGAGATAGCAACCTTACCAAGTCCCAATACCTGACTTTTGCCTTTGTCAGCAAAGATGATATGCTTCAGATGTGACGGTGATAAGGTAGCATCCATCAATAGATTCTTGTCACCACCATGTGATTTGTACATCCACTATCGAGAACCCACTCAGTGGCTTTGGGTTGATCATCCTGCAGATGAATTAGTACAACTTACGATCTCATATACTTCATCAGTGAAGAATATGATATCAAGTTCATCAGATGAATTTCATCACCAAGATTCAGATAAGCAAGTATGAGGACGTGTGAAATGAAGGTTCATTTCATCATGATTAGCTGCGTCCTTTCGTGCAATTTAGTCGGGCCCCAAAGAAATTCTTCAGACGTTGAGGCACGCCCGAGACCTGACCCTGCAGAAGAGATTAGTTCTTTTTCTTCACCACCCACATCTGAAGGGGTGGCAAAGAGTTCATCATTCTGCGAGCACCATATGAGAATGGTGGCATAGAAGCCAATCCATTTCGTTTCACATAAGAGGGGTTAGGGTAAGCATATGAATAAGCAGAGAAATTCTTCGAGGACTTATGAACATATTGGTTTGAAGAATAATGCACATATTCATAGCCCTTAGCTCTACCCTGCGAAACAGAGTTGTTAGCACGATGATAATCATATGAGGACTTTGATCCTTTTGAGGAATTTGATCCACGTGAGGAATTTGGTCCGTATGAGGACTTGGATCCATATGAAGAATTTGGTCCATATGAAGAATTTGATCTGGAGTTCCTATTCTTCACAGGTGGTGTCATGAGGACATTCACCTGAAGACTTTCAAGGCACTTCTTGGGAACCCAGATTTTCTTCATAGGGGAACCGTTCCTGCAGTTAGTGCCAACATATCTAGCAAATACTTCACCATTCTGATTTTTGAACAGTTTATAGTTTGAGTCAAATGACTCATCAGCAGAATGAGGAAATTCACATGTAAAACCAGATAAGGTAGATGGATCAACTGGAGGTCCCTTTGCAGCAACCCATGAGGTTTTGGGATACTGCTCAGGCTTCCAGTACGTTCCATCAGCATTGAGTTTCCTCTCAAAGGCAATACCCTCTTTCCTAGGGTTCCTGTTGAGGATCTGCTTTTTAAGCACATCACAAAGAGTCTGATGCCCTTTGAGGCTTTTGTACATGCATCATGTACAATTCCTTCAGCCCTGCATCGTCAGTGATACTAGCAATGTCCTCAGATGAGGAATTAGTGATAGCAGAGGCAGGTGAAGAATTTGTAACAGTTGAAGCATTTGAACATTTAGGTGAAGAATTAGCAGATTCACGTTCAATGCACTTTAAGCATGGAGGAACAAATTCTTCTTGAGAAGCGCTGATTTGTTGAGCAAGTAATGAATCGCGCTCCTTCTGAAGATCTTCATAACTCACTCTTAGCTTCTCAAGATCTTGCTTTCTTTGAAGAAATTCATAAGAAAGTTTCTCATGATCAGATAAGAGAGTGTTATGATGACCTTGAAGGCTGTCAAGCCTAGACTGAAGTCTCTGAAGATTTTCAGTCAGAGCTTGAGTGCGATCCATTTCTTCACCTAACATATCATCACTCTTGTCTAGCATGTTTTGAACCTTTTCAAAAGCCCTTTGTTGTTTTATAGCAATCTTAGCAAGTTTAGAGTAGCTGGGCTTGAGATCCTCATCAGATTCATTTTCACTAGATTCAGAGGAGGTGAAATAAAGTACCTTGGCACCTTTTGCCATGAAGCAATAGGTGGGAGCGTAGTCATCATTTTCCTCATCAGGCTTGTCGGTGAGTCAGTTTCTTGATGTTGAAGATGGACTTGCTAACATAAGCAGTAGCAAGAGCCAGACTAGCCACACCAGATTCGGATTCTTCAGACTCCTCCTCTTCCTCATTTTCCTCAGATTCAGCTTCAAAGTCCATTTCCTTGCCAATAAATGCCCGAGCCTTTTTGGAGCTGCTCCTCTTGTGAGAAGAAGGTTTTGAGGATTTTGATGATGAAGATTTTGATGATTTCTTCTTTTTCTTCGCATCATCAGAACTGTAATCCTTGTGTTTCTTCTTTCTTAATTCCTTTTCCCACTGAGGACAATCTTGGATATAGTGACCAGGTTTCTTGCATTTGTGACAAAGTCTTCTCTTATAGTCACTAGATGAGGAATCACTGCTTCTTGAGGATTTTCCAGCGACCACGTCTTGAGAATTTCTGGAATTTCTTCACGAAAGCGGTGCTAGCTCTGGCCAAATTCTTCAGATCTCCTAGGCTACTACCAGAGTCTTCACTCTCAGATTCGGACACAGCCTTGGCCTTCAGGGCACGTGTTTTTCCATAGCCAGAACCATAGAGATCTCTCTTTTCAGCAAGCTGGAACTCGTGAGTATTTAGCCTTTCGAGGATATCAGCAGGATCAAGAGACTTGTAGTCAGCTCGTTCTTGTATCATCAGTGCCAGAGTATCAAATGAGGAATCAAGCGATCTTAGCAATTTCTTCACCACCTCATGGTCGGTGGTGTCAGTGGCACCCAGTGCTTGAAGCTCATTTGAGATGTCAGTGAGGCGATCGAAGGTTTGTTGAACATTTTCGTTGTCGAGTCTTTTGAAGCGGTTGAAGAGATTCCGAAGAACATCGACTCGAGAGTCACGCTGAGTTGAGACGCCTTCATTTACTTTGGACAGCCTGTCCCAGATGAGTTTGGCAGATTCCAAAGCACTCACTCTTCCATATTGACCTTTGCTCAGATGGCCACATATGATATTCTTCGCTTGAGAATCGAGTTGCTTGAATCTCTTCACATCAGCATCATTCAGAAAAGGTGTGACTGAGGAAACACCTTTTGTCACAACATACCAGAGATCGTTGTCAATTGCTTCAAGATGCATTCGCATTTTGTTCTTCCAGAAGGGGTAGTCCGTCCCATCGAAGGTAGGACACCCTGCTGAGACCTTGATCATACCTGCGGTCGACATAACTAAAACTCCAGGTGGTTAAACCAAAATCACACAGAACAAGGGAGTACCTTGCTCGATACCAATTGAAAGTCGTTATATCGACTAGAGGGGGTGAATAGGCGATTTTATGAATTCTTCATCGAGGAATTTGCGGTGAGGAAATTCCTTAGCGAAGAAATACTTGCAGCGGAATAAGTACTCAGAAGTAAGCATAACAGATTACAAGCATTGTCATCATGATGAAATGAAGACAATCACAGAGTACAGAAAGCGTAATCACAGGATAACACAAGATGAAGACAAACAGACTGAAGAAAATGAACTGAGGAAATTGAGAAAGTCTTCAAACACAGATATGAACAAAAACTCAACACAGTAATGAGGAAATGAAAGGGTTGAGGAAATAGAACCAGTTAGGTTGGTGAAGACAATGATTTGGTAGACCAGTTCCAACTGCTGTCTCAGTTGTACGTCTGGTTGGAGCGGCTGAGTATTTAAACTCGAGGACACACAGTCCGGACACCCAGTCACTGAGCACGCAGCTCAGGACACCAAGTCCTCACCGTATTCTCCTTGAACTAAGGTCACGCAGACCTCGTCCAATCACTCGTGGTAAGTCTTCAGGCGACTTCCAAACCTTCACATACTTGGTCACTCGGCGATCCACAATTCCTCTTGGATGCTCTAGACCTTGACGCCTAACCGTCTGGAAGAAGCACAGTCTTCAAAGGTAAAAAGCGTCGGATCCACGCAGGATCAATTTCTTCAGTGATGCTCAATCACTTTGGGTTTGTAGGGGTTTGGTTTTTGGGTTTTTCCTCACTTGATGATTTTCTCTCAAATTCCTCAGAGGATGGGTTGCTCTCAAATGACAAGTGTCAAGTTCTCTCGGAGCAGCCAACCAACTAGTGGTTGTAGGGGGCGGCTATTTATAGCCTAGGGAGCAGCCCGACATGATAAGACATAAATGCCCTTCAATGATATGACCGTTAGGTGGATAAGATATTTTGGGACAGCTGGCGCAAGAGGATAAGAACGGTCGGAAATTTGAACATCAAATTCCTCGGGGCTATCATGTTCCTCATCGTAGGCAATCCGCCTGGCGAATTCCTAACTCCTCGGTCGAACAAATTCCTCGTGACCGGAAGAGCTTCGTCTCATCATTTGAAGAAATTGACTGAACTGTATGAGATTTCAAAAGCTTCACTCAAGGAATTGGTAGGTGTAGGATTTTGAGTTGAGCATCAAATGGAAATTTTTCCTTAGTATTTCCTCGACCCCTTTAACAATGACGGTGTTTCCTATGACTCAAGAAAGAGAAAATGAAACTACGAAAACAAAAGTCTTCACGCTTCATGTTCCTCAAATGAATACCAAGTCTTCAAGGTCACACCAATTTCTTCACTTTCAAAGTCTTGAAAAGTCTTCGTAATATCAAAGTCTTCAGTTGAAGAACTTCATTTTAGGGTCGACTTTCACTTGTAATTATCAAACTCCTCATAGACTTATAGACCTGTGTACACTCACAAACGCATTAGTTACTTAACCTATAAGTCTTCAATACACCAAAATCACTAAGGGGCACTAGATGCACTTACAGCATGTCCTCGTCATCGTCTGGAAGGGTAATAACATTGGGAGGAGCTGCAAAAAGCTCAGTCGTCAGAAGTCAGTCGACCACAGTTCAGTCGACAAAACAAGAGACAAGATTACAAAGGTCATACCTGGGTTTGAAGTAACCACATCTTCCATGTCCTCGTCCTCGTTTTCGTTAAGCAGAAGTTCCATAGGTAGCAGCACTGTTGGGTTCAAGATTCATTCGGTCAAACCAAGAAAACAATAGACACACAAAATCTCGGGCACAGACAAAACACTCACGCAGAAGTAACAGGGATGTCGATTTTGATTCTGGGCAGGGTCTTCTGAGACTTCGGTGCCTCAACTTTGGACTGCTTCGGGGCGTTCTCAGTCGGCGCCGGGGAAGACGTCCGAGGGCGCTTCGAAGTTTTTCCAGTCGGCACAGTCGGTTTGCCACAAATACTCACCAGATCATGAGAGTGCTTGGATTGCCTTTCGTTGCGAGGAGGCGAGTCGCTTCCTCACCATCACTTTAGTCGTCGCTCTCTTCGTCTTCTCCTCCGTCAGAATGCCACTCGCCGCTCTCGTCTGCACTCGCCTCCCCTTCCGGGTCCTTCTCCTGCTCTCCATTGGGCATCGAGTACATCTCAGTGAAGACCTGGAGGACAACAAGTGGAACAAATATCAGTCGATCGACAAAAAGCAATTTCATGATAAGTCAAGATAACACTCGGCAATTCAGAATTGGACCTTGTCTGTTTCGTACGAGTTGTCGAGTGGAGGGACTCTTCTGGACCCCCTAGGGCTGTCTTTGTTGCCAGTGATACCCTTCAACCACTTCTCCACCATATCCTCGTCGACCTCTTCTGGGTGGATCCGAGTGGAATTGTCAATGCCCGAATACATCCACATCGGATGGTCACGGGCTTGGAGCGGCTGAATGCGTCGTCTGAGGAACACTTCCAACAGATCCATGCCGGACACACCGTCACGGATGAGCTGGACCACTCGCTCAACCAGCACCTTCACCTCCGCTTTCTCCCCCGGGGTCACTTTCAAGGCGGAGGGCTTCTCTACTCGAGCCATGGAAAAGGGGGGAAGTCCAGTCGACTGACCTAGAGTCGGCTGGTCTTTGTAGTAAAACCAGGTCGACTGCCACCCTCGGACTGACTCGGGAAGGATTATGGCTGGGAAGGAGCTCTTACCCCTCATTTGAATCCCAAGACCCCCACACATCTGGATCACTTTCGTCTTCTCATCACTCGGATTAGCTTTTTTGACCGACTAAGAGCGACACGTGAAAATGTGCTTGAAAAGGCCCCAGTGTGGTCGACAACCCAAGAAGTTCTCACACATAGACACGAAAGCGGCAAGATACTCGATGGTGTTGGGGGAAAAGTGATGAAGTTGTGCTCCAAAGAAGTTCAGGAAAGCTCGGAAAAAAGGATGAGGAGGCAAAGAAAACCCGCAGTCGACGTGAGTGGCGAGGAGGACGCACTCACCCTCCTGCGGTCGGGGCTCAGTCTCGTCCTTTGGGAGCCGCACGGATCCGTGGGGGATCAATCCCTCCTCGGCCAGATCGTCAATGTCGTCCTGGCAAATCGTCTACCGGATCCAATCGCCCTGGTCCAGCCGCGCGGCAGACTGGACCTCAACAAAGATCCACCCCGGCTGGACTTCTTCCCCTTTGCCTTCGTGGTTGCCTTCTTCGCGCGCTCCAAAGCCGCCATCTTCTCCTTCCCCATCGCAGCGGACGGAGCTCGAACAGAGCGGCGGCGCTGGGGCGGGAGCAGATGCGATGGAGAAAATAGAGAAGGAAGAGGAAGAATGGGAATTCAATGTTCAAAAACCCCAGTTCGACGCCTTATATGAGGTTGCTTCCGAGTGACTGACCTGTGGACCCGGGCGATCCTATCAAATCCCGCAACAGTCACGCGTGCGATACATGGTGAAAAAGGTGGCACGGAAATCGAGGCGGCCCTGCCTAATCCAACCCGATTACTGCGGCCTCCTTCGCCTCGCGCGCTTCCCAAAATACGAATCCCACGAGATCCGCGAGCAACAGAGCAACCTGTCAGACGGAAGATTTCCTCCATATCAACGCTCGGAGCTTTTCAGTAGAAGTTCACTCGACAAAACCAAGAATGGATCAAGGCGACTGAAAAAGAAGTTGGTGTCACTGTGTTGAGCCCCCGAATGGTTCAGGGCTAATGATGAAGCTATGTACCTAGGGTAGGGTTATAGGCCTGACCTAGATACCCTCCCCAAGGACATCATCCTAAAGCCAGAAGCATTCGAAGGGTACCATCATCCACTCGACCAGAAACATTCCACTCGGAAGAATCATTGTTACTCGACCGTAACAGAAACTACTCGACATACAGAAGATCTAAAGTCACTCTGCACAACAACGGTCGGGCATTTACTCACAGACTTAATGTCATCTGTGGCACTTTATTACGGACGTTACCTGTAACGCTCCTTCTTTATGTACATTGAACTCTTGGTAACGGGGGATGGCCGTGGTCCTGGCGCACTCTATATAAGCCACACCCCACCTCTGGGACAAGGGTTCGCACCCCCTGTAACACACACACACGCATAATTAAGTCGACCGCCTCTGGGCACCGAGACGTAGGGCTATTACTTCCTCCACGAAGGGCCTGAACTCGTAAAACTCGTGTGTACAACTTCGCCATAGCTAGGATCTTGCCTCCTCATACCTACCCCCATTCTACTATCAGACTTAGAACCACGACAGGGGGCGCGTGCCACCTCCTGGCTGCGGCCCTCTCTCTCCCCTAAGGCCCATAACTTCTCAGGGGGGTGGGTTCCGGTAACCCTCCGGCACTCCGGTTTTATCCGAAACTATCCGGAACACTTATGGTGTCCGAATAACATGGTCCAATATATCAATCTTTATGTCTCGACCATTTCGAGACTCCTAGTCATGTCCATGATCACATCTGGGACTCCGAACAACCTTCGGTACATCAAAACACATAACTCATAATACAAATCGTCATCGAACATTAAGCGTGCGGACCGTACGGGTTTGAGAACTATGTAGACATGACCGAGACACATCCCGGTCAATAACCAATAGCGGAACCTGGATGCTCATGTTGGCTCCTACATATTCTACGAAGGTCTTTATCGGTCAAACCGCACAACAACATACGTTGTTCCCTTTGTCATCAGTATGTTACTCGCCCGAGATTCAATCGTCGGTATCCTCATACCTAGTTCAATCTCATTACTGGCAAGTCTCTTTACTCGTTCCGTAATGCATCATCCCGTAACTAACTCATTAGTCACATTGCTTGCAAGGCTTATAGTGATGTGCATTATCGAGAGGGCCGAGAGTTACTTCTCCGAAACACGGAGTGAAAAATCCTAATCTCGATCTATGCCAACCCAACAAACACCATCGGAGACACATGTAGAGCATCTTTATAATCACCCAGTTACGTGTGACGTTTGATAGCACACTAAGTGTCCCTCCGGTATTCGGGAGTTGCATAATCTCATAGTCATAGGAACATGTATAAGTCATGAGGAAAGCAATAACAATAAACTAAACGATCATAGTGCTAAGCTAACGGATGGGTCTTGTCCATCACATCATTCTCTAATGATGTGATCCCGTTCATCAAATGACAATACATTTCTATGGCTAGGAAACCTAACCATGTTTGATTAACGAGCTAGTCAAGTAGAGGCATACTAGGGACACTCTGTTTGTCTATGTATTCACACATGTACTAAGTTTCCGGTTAGTACAATTCTAGCATGAATAATAAACATTTATCATGATATAAGGAAATATAAATAACAACTTTATTATTGACTCTAGGGCATATTTCCTTCACCTTCTGATCGTGCCCGGCATGACCCATGGTGTACTCAAGGTCGAAGCCGACCACTTGGTACTTGTCCTCGACAAGGAATTGCTCCATAGTTTGGATGGAGCTCTCCACCGAGAGCGGATCGTTTGTGTACACCACCGAGGGAGCCTCCCCCCTCATGTGGGTGTCCACGACGTCTTGCATGGTGAACTGCCCGCCGTTGTCGTTGTTGGCCGCTGGGAGCGCCATTGGAACCGCTGGATGTCCTCTCTGTATGTGTCCTCGTGGGTGTACTTATTATGTCGTGTGAGACGAGAGATGAAGGTAAATGGCCGCAGGAATAAAAGGGGGCCGGACGGCGCGGATTCTCGGCGCGTTCGCATGGCAGTTTTTGCAGCAGGTAACTACATCGTCGCGTCGCACCTGGCGAAACTGCATGCACATGAACGTGCGTGATCGTGCGCCGGCCCCAAACACTAGTAGCGCGCGTGGAGGGATGAGAGCAGAGCGCGCCGCGGCCGCCTGAACCGCAAGCAACCACACACATAGAGCCGTTGAACACGCATGAAATGGACGCCTACAAGACGGCGGACAGTTGCGTCGCTGCGTAGAGAGCGGCCGTGTGCTACTACCTCCTTCTAGTCTATAGTCCTTGTCGGGACCGGATTTTCGGGATATCAATTTCCTAGAAAATGGCCCTTGTGCTCACCAGCCCCAGGATTACTGTTAGCTGATGAGGCACCAACTTGATACAGAAATTCCAAGCAAAATACAAAATGTGTAGTACAAGACCATTCTGGCCTATGAGTACATCAATTGGTTTCTAGTGGCTGATGGCGGAAGCGGTTTGTGGTTCATCTGCGTTTATGGGACTCCATTTCCCACAGGAACAGCTGACCAGGGTAATTCCTATCTTCGCGAGGCTGCTGTCACCATTGCGTGGGTTCCGGGGCTGTCATCGCACTCCTCTCCATGCAAGAAATCTGGCCAAGACAATAGCCAGGGACAAGCCAGTGAGTACTTTTGAATGTACTCACAAACATTATGAACACAGGTATAATATAACAAATGATAATCATGGTCTGAAATATTCTATGATCACAACGTCAGTCACGAAATAAAAATCCATGATGCACGCAAGCAGGGTTATTCATATATAACATGAATATGCAATAAGGGAGTAGAAATAGAATGCACTGATCAGGTGTCTAAAGCGACGCCTCGAAAGGATGATAATATAAAGCATGCCTCAGTCAGGCGTCTGAGCGACGCCACATAAAGGGCTTATAAATAAAAGAAATAACAAGTGTGCCATAGTCGGGGCGTCTGTGCGACGCCACATAAAGGGCTTATAAATAAAAGAAATAACAAGCGTGCCACAGTCGGGCGTCTGAGCGACACCACATAAAGGGCTTATAAATAAAAGAAATAACAAGCGTGCCACAGTCGGGCGTCTGAGCGACACCACATAAAGGGCTTATAAGAGAATAATCACAGTGAATATCCAGGAGGTAGTACCGTCCCAGGGATACTCAATAATTCAAACAATGTAAATGGTTGGTCCATAACAATAGTAATCATAATCATCATGAGTCACAAGTCACGATCCATGTTCTGGTTTAGCAATTTTTCCTCCGAAGACCGACACTAAGACCGCCACTTGACCCATCCAAGACTGTAGTCCTTACCCATGGACACCTTTATTCGAATAAATATAACCTCTGCAGAGGGTGTACTCTTTACCCACAAGTAACGGATTCCTTTAGTCCATCGGGACTAATTCCGTCCACGGTCTTTTAGTTGAAAACACACCTGACTGCACACACCAGCCTAACTTACCGGTGTCTGGAATCACCCACGACACATGTTAAGCAAAACTCTAAGTGGGGAGGCTACAACCTCGACTAGCATGGGATCACAAAATTTATAACGCGCGCAAACTAGGGGAGCTTCCCCCTCAGCTCCAACCGGAAACACCCATGCCCCCGGACCAGGTGGCATTCCTACCGGATGCAGCCGGTATCTTCCACCATGGCCTCTCTGTACGGTGTGTGCTAAGGGAGGGGTTGACAACTTACTAAACCGTACCCTACCTGTGGCAGGGACAAGTGTTAGTACGAAACAAGTATGGGGGTTACTAGAACAAGACTCTATCTATGGTCGACTCAGGAGGTTAAAGCATTTCCTGCATGGTTAGCATAAGAAAAATGTTTAACACCAGTCAGACAGAATCACCACTCACCATACCTCACCATGTCTTACCGGACATAACCGTCCCGACGGAGAACTCGAGACAAGCTCGTGTCCACCCAAGACAGAGACTTTCCGGCTTCCTTCCGGTAGGCATGAAAGGCATACGAGGGTGATTACTATCACAAGCATATCCATTACCAACAGCAAGGAAATCTTCATTATGCACTCATGCGTATGATCATATCATCACATAAAATAACGAATGCTCCATGTCAAGGTGGTGTTGTAACCGTATCAAACAACACACACAAAATATTATGCCAGGGTTCAGAATGCTTGCCTTCAAGTTGTGGAGAGGCAGGGTGCATTCCAAAACTTTTGAAAGTTTTCTTCTCTCTCCAACAATCCTATTTTGAGAAATTCAAATTAACACCTAGTTTCAAAACAGTACAAAAAAGTTGTTTGGAAAATTTTCAAATAAATAGGAAAATAAACTAGACAGAATTTGAGAAACAACAGAAAAAGAATCAAGTCAATTGGACTTATATTTAAAAAGTTATAGCTAGTCAAAGTTTAGTCAAAATTCTGTTTTTAATAAAAACTAGAAAAAGAAAAACGATTCGGGGAGCTTACGCTTTCCGCTAGCGAAGGCGTATTTGGAGGAATACGCCTCCACTTAAAAAATATTTCGGCGGGGCTGGGTCACTGACAGTGGGTCCCTTGGGCCCACTGGTCAGGTTTGACCAGTCGCCCGCGCCTCCTTCCTCCTCTGTCCGAGCAGAGGCGGGGCTCCGGCGATCGCCGTCGACGAACGGTGGCTCCCCACGGGGTTTCGAGGGCAGGGATGGATCCGCCAGCCCAGGGCGGTCCTCCCGGTGGTCGAAAGGCTGGTGGGGATGAAGGGAGTCGCCGGCGGCGAGCTCCGCGGCGGAGGTGGCTTCGGGAGGATTTGGTGTCTCGAGCTATGAGGGATCCCGATCAAGTTTGAGAGGTGGGGTGGCTCCACAAGGTCTAGGAGAGTCGAATGGCGGCATTGGATGAACCGGGGAGGCTCTGCTTGCGATGAACGGGACCGGAGGGTGGTGGCGGCCGAACTGACCGAAGATGGGGAAGACGGCCTCCCTTCATCGATTGCCGGCTAAGGGAGCACTAGGGGGATGGCATGAGGTGGCCTGAGGGTCTGGACGAGCTCGGCGGCTCCTTTTATAGGCGGCCAAGGTCGGTTCCCACGGCCGTGGATAAGAACGCCGGCGAACCGCCGTTCTGTTGCCAGGGGGCGCGTGGCGATGGCTGGCGGGGTTTGGCAAGGCAAGTGGATGAGCTCGGGCTATTCCAGGGGCAGCTGGCGGGCGAGGGTGGCTCGAGCGGCGCCGTCCATGGCAGGGGCCTGCTGTGGACGCCGGCGTGCCGCCAAGGGCTCTGACGGCGGCGCTGTAGGGCGCCAGGGGTGGCTTGGCGGGTTCTGCCGAGTTGGTGAGGACGAGGCGTAGCCCTGCGGGCGAGCAAAGGCCAGGGGCCAGACGCGGCGACTCGGGTGCACGCACGTGCAAAACGCGCGCTCTGGCCGCGCCCAGAGCACGCACGCCAGGTGCTCGACGTAATGCCATCGTGTGCTAGAGGGCTTGAGCGAGGCTGGTAGTTAACAGGTCTGGGTTAGGGGTAGCTAGGAGCTTAGTGGACAAGTTTGTTGGGTCAGATGGATCAAGTTCACAATGCAAATTAAAAACCATGCCAAATCTGGCTATGCACACAAAGTGCTTGACAGAATGTCATGGGCATCTAGGCATCTCTTGGGGTGGCCAAAAACTCCAGATCCTAGCCTCTTTAGGTACAAGTGATGATGGCAAGGTTGCTAGGGAAAAACCAGAAACTTGTTAGTGCAAGTTTTTGAGAAAACAAAATCTGGGCAGAAACTAAAGGCTATTATTGCATGGACTAAAAATGTTCCAATGGGTCCAATCTCCTGGACTTAAGGGTTTGGTGGAGTGTACTACAAGCAGGACAAAACCCAAGGCAACATGAGCAAGAAAAACTATGGTTGCAGTACAAATCACCAAGCTGGACCAGAATAAAGATGAGGATGATTTTCTCAAGTTTTTCAAAGAAAATCAATGGGTTTTTGCATAAAGTTGAATTATACACTACTACTAACATCCCCTAATTTTGGTGGAAACTTAAATGAAATATTTATATAGGTTGCAGTGCAAATCACAAACTGGGCCAGATTTGAAAACTTGGGGTAGGGATCAAAATCATCAAATGACTAAAAGAAATCTTTGCACAAAAGTGATGTGGGATCATCACATGACATCCCCAAATTTTGGTGGGGATTTTAAAGAAGTATTTGAAAGGGTTGTAGTGCAAATGGGACCCTAAAACTTATGAAAAATCATTTTTAAAGAAATAAAACTCGGGGAAAATAATTATATAAATAATTCCACTGATAAAAGAAATGTTTCCTGAGAGAGTATATAAGTCCAACAATATTTTTGAAAAGTTTTCACTTGGGGTGAAAACTTCACAATTCAGGAGAAACGAGTGGTTCTGAACCAAAAGAAAATCCAGAAAATAAAAATTAAATTTACCATGGAAAATTTTCAATTAATAAATCCTGGTTAATTTTTTTGGTGTGTTACAACACTACCCCCCTTAAGAAAAATCTCGTCCTCGAGATTTGCTAAGGGCTGCTTAAAAAAAACAAAATTTCCTACTATCTCAAAGTAAAAACACAAAAACAACCATCTTACTCATTCAATAAAATGTGGCTACAGTGAGTGGGCAATAAGTGGTGTAAAACTACAGTGTGGAATACTGGCACTGCGTGGAAAAATCCATGGTTGGGGAAGAACGAGATATTTCTACTTTGGTTACAATAAATTTAGAATATAATTCTAAATTTCTAAAATACGCTGGTCGCACCCGAGAGCACAGTGCTCTCTCAGGCTAACCGGTGGACCCAGGGCCCATTGTTAGTCTCTTCTTATACCTCTGGCTCTCTCTTCTTCCTCTCTCTCGCGCGTTTTCCCGCGCTTTCTCCACCGGCGACGCCTAGCGCGTAGAGCATCTAGGCTGTACTGCGGTAGTGCGTGGCGTGCTAGCTGCCGGTGCAGCGTGCACTCACCTCGCGGGCCAGTGTGCTATCGGTACTGCTCACGGATTCGCCTTCGAACACCGGCGATCGAGCGACGAGCGGCGCTGGTGGACCTCGCCCACCGTACACCGATCTCGAGCTATAAAATGACCGCGGTGCTCCTTTCTTCTTCCTCACACCTGGCCTCGCTTCTTCTTCTCCTTCCTTCTCCTTCATTTCTGTTTGTAGGAGCTCGAGACGAGGCTCTAATGGCGGAGGTGATGCTGGACTGGTGCGTGATCCTGGTGTGCGCAGGGCTGGCGGCATTGCTGGTGTTCTTCGTGCTCCTATGCGCGATGATCCTTGATGATCGTCGTGATACTGCTGCTCGAGTGTTAGCTCTCCGCAGTGGCGGTGACCATCAGGATTAAGTGCAGTGTCGGGTGCTAACTGTTGTCAGTATGCTGGAGGCGACTTGCCCCCGATTGATTACCCACAACTCTCTCCTTCAGAGACTGTGGTGTGCTAGGGAGGTGATCGGTTAGGTGCAACATGTGCACGATGGTTTGCAATTAGCGCATGTAGTTGAGTGGTTGTGGTTGTGAGTCTGTTATTATGGTGCTGCGTGAATAAAAATCTATGTCGTGAAGAGATATATGCTGCAACAACTCAGGGAAAGAAAATCTCACTTCAAAATTTACTGAGAGTGAAAACAGTTAATCAAAATTAACAGCAGTACAAACTACTCACATTAATTGAAACCAAATATTTAATTAATCACACAAATCTAGGACACAACGCTTAAGTTGCAACACATACATAAATGCTGGAACAATGAACATAGCAGTGACGTCTACAATCAAAACGGTAAATGGACAGGGTCCTAAGAAAACGTCTCTGGTACTGGGGCACACTCCTCTTCTATCAGGGGAAGCGGATTGACTAGTCGATGGATGCGCCTCTCCTGGTCGGGCCTCAGTGGTCTGCCAATGGTGATCTGAGGATTTAAATCAGCGAGGCTCTGGAGATAACCCATTACTCGCTGGGTCAAACGCTCTTGAGCGATGACATACTGGGCAAGGTTGGCCAGTACTGGGTCTCTCTCAATTCGTCCACCGGGAAACGATGTTACTTCTCCGGGTGCTGCACCACTCGGAAAGTAATAATACCCTCGTTCGCTGGCATAGGGTACCGCGAATCAAAGGCGAGCAAGTGCTTCGTATGCAGCAGCTTCTATGGCCATATGCGGAGTCGGCATAGATTTCCCCACGAAGGAGACTTCCGTTGGGTCTTGGTTTGGGTTTGCGAGAGGGATGTGCACCACTGCCCAATATTTCGAGGTGTAGGGGGTGATCCTCGATTTGAGCAACTCATACTGGGGAGGATGGATAGCACTCATGGTACTGCAGGTAAAGTCCCATAATATTTTAACAAAACTACCTGGGGTGGCATCCGGGGTTCTCAGATAAATACTAGGGCTTGGCATGGCAAGGAAATGGCTGTGAGTGTTGTGCACAAGGTGAGGGGTACCTGGTAAGGTCATGAGGTGGCCTTTTATATAACATTGGGGCTTGGTTATTTACCATGGCGAGGGGCAATCAATTTGTCGGTTCTGCTCTATGGGGTCGGGATCAATGCTACAGATACACATATCCCACAAACTGATGTATTACTGTGGATGTCGTCGGGGTGGTTTTTGGTATCTGTGCCCGGAATTTTAAAAAAATGCAACCGCATGCCAACATACTTATGTATGGTTGCTATTCAAAACAGAGGCACACAAGCCGGCTGCATTAATTATTGTAATACAGAATCACACAATTACAGGGCGTAGAAATACTAAGGCTCGGTATTACTCGAGTGACTTAGTCTACCTCGTTAATATCTAAGCGGGCGTGCCTTGTGGACGTCGAGGCTTCTCCACGGGTTTCACCGTCGGGGTTAGCTGGATGGAGTTGAGGGGCTGCAGGGTCGGGGTAGCAATGATGACCATCGCGGGGGTTGTTGGCCACAATCCTGTTGGAGCGTGTTCCCAAAAGGTGACGAAGCACTTCTGGGGACACCAAAGTATTTTGGTCGATGGCTGGGGCAGATCTCAAGGACTCAATCGGCTGTCTGAACAGCACGACTGGGTTGTCGGTGTCGGGCTCATCTTCTCCTCTTGCCGGGGCTCGGCGAACCAGTTCTCCACGAGCTGCAATCAGATCAAGGGTGATTTGATCGAACAGTTCCTCTAGTGCACTTACATAGCGCACCAGATGCAACAATGCAGGATCCATCTCATGATCTCCGTTGGCAATCTGGGGTGGCCTACCATACCCGTCACGGCTGGGGTAGTAGTAGAACGAGCGACAGTTAACTCTGGGCGACAAGTGCCGGAGTTGAACTATGGCCTCTCGAGCAGCTAGTTGGATGGCTTGTGGCTCATAGGAAGTTGTCCTTCCGGTGAACCTGTAGGGGCGTTCTAGCGATAGACCCCTACCATAGACGTGCACAGTGGCCCAGAATTGATGGCTCTCACCGCTCATGGGTCCTTGGTACACAACATATTCTGGGGGCCCTTCTAATGCAAAGGCACGGCGGGTGAGGTTTGCGAGCACGGTCACAAAACCTCCAAGGTTGGTTGCTGTGGTCTCATTGTGCACGATGGGTCCAGGCATTATGTCTCGGTTTGGGGAAGAGGCTGGGATGTGCTGAGTTGAGGCTAGCGTGCCCTTTTTATAGAAAAAGGGGACGGAGTCTTCCTTCGCACGCTTGCGAAAGAGACTATTTAGGCATAGGTCACTGGTGCGTGATCGACAGGCTAGGTTAATAGGTTGGGCACCGACTGCCAAAAGGTGTCAGGATCACTGTGTGGCTATCTTACACGAGAATCTTGGCTGGGGTTAGGTGGCGTATTTATACATTAATTGAGTTTTCCAGGCATTTTATGTCCATAATTCAAATCTGAACTATAAATACATGCTCCAGTGCACCAAAATGACTAGAAAATTCATACATGTGTCCTTGGGTGCATGTTTAGGTCCCATACAAGGAATGGGAATGAATTACAACCGTCTCAGCGTCCTGGCTCGGCCTCAAGCATTGGGAATCTCGGTTTTTAAATCCTCGTAAATCCATAACTCACCAGAAAATCATGAAACTTGACATGGTGTCACGACATGGCACATGTATGTCGTGGTAAAAGAATTGTCCAATTTGGGACAAGTTTTATTACAAGCCTCTTACGAACCGGAGCTTCTCACAAGAAGCCTCGTGGTTCTGATAGGGAAACATGTCCCCCTTGTGGCCGAAATGATAATCGATGCCTCTTCTCACCTTGTATTTTTTTCTACGGGCAACATGGAACAAGAGGAGATTCATGCTGAAATTTGAAATTATTCAGGGTTTGTTTGGCCTTTTTAATACATTAATTGATTTTTCTAGGCACTTAATGTCCATAATTCAAATCTGAACTACAAATACATGCTCTAGTGCACCAAAATGGCTAGAAAATCATATATGTGTCCTTGGGTACATGTTTAGATCCCATGCAAGGAATGGGAATGAATTACAACTATCTCGGCGTCCTGGCTCGGCCTCAAATATTGGGAATCTCAATTTTTAAATCCCCATAAATCCATAACTCACCAGAAAATCATGAAACTTGGCATGGTGTCATGACATGGCACGTATATGTTGTGGTAAAAAATTGTCCAATTTGGGACTAGCTTTATTACAAGCCTCTTACAAACTGGAGCTTCTCGCAAGAACCCACGTGATTCCGATAGGGAACGTGTCCCCTTGTGGGTGAAATGATAATCACTGCCTCTTCTTGCCTTTTTTTCTACATGCAACATGGAACAACACGAGATTCATGCTGAAATTTCAAATTATTCAGGGTCCGTTTGGCCTATAATACACATTAATTGAGTTTTCTAGGCATTTTATGTCCATAATTCAAATCTGAACTACAAATACATGCTCCACTGCACCCAAATTGCTACAAAATCATACATGTGTCCTTGGATACATGTTTAGGTCCCATGCAAGGAATGAGAATGAATTACAACAGTCTCGGCTTACTGGCTCGACCTCAAACATTGGGAATCTCAGTCTTTAAATCCCCGTAAATCCATAACTCCCTAGAAAATCATGAAATTTGACATGGTGTCACGACATGGCACATATATGTCATGGTAAAAAATTGTCCAATTTGGGTCAAGTTTTATTACAAGCCTCTTACAAACCGGAGCTTCTCGCAAGAAGCCTCGTGGTTCCGATAAGCAAATGTGTCCCCCTTGTGGGCGAAACGATAATCGTTGCCTCTTCTCGCCTTGTATTTTTTAGACAGGCAACAACGGAACAGGAGGATATTCATACTGAAATTGAAATTATTCAGGGTTTGTTTGGCCTTTTTTATAAATTAATAGATTTTTCTAGGCATTTAATGTCCATAATTCAAATCTGAACTACAAATACATGCTCCAGTGCACCAAAATGGCTAGAAGAATCATACATGTGTTCTTGGGTGCATGTTTAGGTCCCATGCAAGGAATGGGAATGAATTACAACCGTCTCACCGTCCTGGCTCGGCCTCAAACATTAGAAATCTCGGTTTTTAAATCCCCGTCAATCCATAACTCAGCAGAAAATCATGAAACTTGGCATGATGTCATGACATGGCACATATATGTCATGGTAAAAAATTGTCCAATTTGGGACAAGCTTTATTACAAGCCTGTTACAAACTGGTGCTTCTCGCAAGAACCCTTGTGGTTCTGATAGGGAACATGTCCCCCTCGTGGGTGAAACGATAACCGCTGCCTCTTTTCCCCTTGTATTTTTTCTACACTAACATGGAACAACACGAGATTCGTGATGGAATTTGAAACTATTCAGGGTTCGTTTGGCCTTTTTATACATTAATTGAGTTTTCTAGGCATTTAATATCCATAATTCAAATATGAACTACAAATACATGCTCCAGTGCACAAAAATGGCTAGAAAATCATACATGTGTCCTTGGGTGCATGTTTAGGTCGCATGCAAGGAATGAGAATGAATTACAAACGTCTCAGCACCCTGGCTCGGCCTCAAACATTGAGAATCTTGGTTTTCAAATCCCCGTAAATCCAAAACTCACCCAAAAATCATGAAACTTGACATGATTTCATGACATGGCACATATATGTCGTGGTAAAAAAAATCGTCCAATTTGAGACAAGACACACACATTAATAGCCAACGTAGTTCTTTTGGAAAAATTAGCTGACACGTTACTATCGCAAATGGTTGTATTTTTTGAACTGTGGGTGTTCCTGTAACCATTTAAGTGTGGCCACACATCCCTCTTTGTATTTCATGCCCAAAACTTAACCATAGTCAGTGGCGTGCGTGCAGCTGTTTGTTTAGATGGGACGAGCGCGAGAAGTCCGCCGTGCAGGCTCGACGGGACACGTGCGAGCAGTCCACCGCGCATGCTCGACGGGATGCGTGTGACCTTTCCACCGCACATGCTTGACGGGATACATGCGAGCAGTCTACCGCGCATGCTCGCCGGAAAGCAAGATCTTTGACCTCCATCCACCAGCTGCCCACCTCGCTCATAACTTCTCCATTAATGGCGGTCGAGCCACTGTTTAACATGCGGTTAAAGCACCTGGACGGAGGGTGTTTGCTTGTGATCCCATGGCCCCGCTCAACTTTAGCATTTGCTTTGTTTGTGCCTCGCTGAGAATGTGATTTTAGCTTGTTTTCAACTCATATTCCGGATAATTTAAAATGCCACATGCGGCAACGGATAATACGACGACAAATAAAAATGGCAACGGATAACACAATGACAAATTTACAATGGCGCAGATAATAATTGTCTTACATATTCCGGATAATTGTCTTACATGCGGCAACACCCAAAATACACAGGGGCGAGAGAAGTAGGAAATCGCATACAACGATATGGGACGCTACTGTCTCTACTCCTTCTTCAAATCCTCACGACTTTGCTTGACAGCAGCCACGGATTCCTCCACCTGCAGCTCGCGCTCGATGCGGAGCTTCCTCAAGTCACCCATAAGTTCCTCAATGACTGCTTTCAGCGTCATCCCCGAGGCACTGCTCTGCTCATGCAGCTTCTTCCAGCCGGCGGCCTCCTCCTCCTTCTTGGCGAGCTCCTTGAGGAGCTTTGCATTGTCACCCATGAGTCGCACGACGAGGCCGGTCGCCTTCTCAACCTGCTAATCTCAAGCAGCTTCACCAAGCCGTCGACGAGCTCTCGCTGCTTAATTAGCCCAGTGAGACTGTCGTCGTCGATGGCCAAGGACTTCAACATCGCCAGCTCGTCGCGTTTGCCGACGCGGCGAGTGTGCTCGTGAGAGCCCTTGCCTGCCGGTGAGAGCTCATTCGAGGGCTCCACGGCGCGCCAGGACATCTCTGCTGTGGTTGCCATGTAGCGACAGGACCTCTCTAGTGCTTTGTCGGCCTTGGTCTTTGCTCACTGGTTATATGTCGACCCGGGACTCCTCCTACCGGTCATGGCGGAACACTTGACAGGAAAGACCTGTTTTATCGGTGATGAAGAGAGGAATGTAAAGTAATTTTCGAGTGGGTAGTTTTTATAGCCCAGTGCTAAGTGGAAACACATTTAGGTTTGATCGGTGTGAACATATTTGCAATTACTTATTGCATGGTAATCTAGAATGTGACGAGAAACAAGCTCAAATTTATTGATGGTTCCGGGCTCGAAGCCCGAAACGGTTCTCGGATGGCGTACGTGGGCCCGTGTTCTTGGATGTGTACATGTTTGCCATTATCACACACAGTCTAGATATCACCATCGTATTCGATGGATGGGCCGTCGTGTGTCCCATGGGGTGCCAGAAGGTTGACTAGAATTGCAATATGCAGGTGTGGTTGCTCGCCGTTGAGGCGGCCGGGGTGCACTCTGCTCGCGTCCACGCGCTTTGCTCACCATTGAGGCGGCCACGACACACTTCGTTCTGGCATCCCTACGCGCGCTCTGCTCGCTGTTGAGCCAAATTTATAATGGCAACGGTTAATAATTGTCTTACATGTTTAGGATAATTTAAAATGCCACATGCGGCAATGCCCAAACACACACGACCTACATATGCTTAGTGACTTAAAATGTCGATATGCGACATTTGCAGACAATTATAATAAAATATAGGCTAAAAGGCTGATCTGGGGGCCTTCCGACGACGGTCTTCTCAGACTCCATGATCAGCATAGCACCCTTGCGGGCGTTCATTTCGATTGTTCGGACCCACGGCCATGGTACCCATCTCTGCCTACGGAGTTGTTGGCGATGGGAGGGTGTTGGGGCTGCTAGGCCTCTTCCAGTAGAGCTTGACAGCATGCAATCACACGCATGACGCGCCGGCAGAACCACTCCATCTCCATGTCTCTGCACTGGTAGCAAATTCCGTCCATCACCTTCATCCTCAAGATATCACTTTGGCGATGTTCTACTTCGTCGGGGACGTCAACTCTGCCAAGGATGCGCTCGAGCCTGGCCACCACATCATCGGGGTCGAGGTTGACATGGCCGCCGACGGCAATGATGAGGCCGTAGACAGGCTGTCTCATAACTGAATTGCAGAGGTCCTCTGCCCATTCCTGGCAGGGCATCAGGCTCTCGATGAGCACCGGTGACGACGATTCTTCGGGTGGGTCATCGATCATGCCGCCTAGCAGCTCTGGATCTTTTGCAAGGTGGATGGCAAACTGCTCATCACACTTCCTCTACAATATGTCCATTGTCCACCAAAGGAACGGCACAGCGATATCGCTGCCGATGGGCCATGGTGCCTGCACTGTCCGATGAAGCTCTTGCTCTCCGACCTGCTCCGGCTCATTCTCCTCGCCGAAGATGTAACGCAGGAAGGAGTCGATGTCGAAGCTTTGGTCATTGCCTGGCATGCTTGGAATAACTAATGGTAGATGGGTATGGACTAGATCTACGCACAGTGTTGCTACAGTGCATTGCCGCCTAGGTCATATGGAGCAAGCCACTAGCTGGTGGCGGAAAACCAATGAGGGAAGAGGCGGGAAGCGTTGCCGTGATTGCGGGACTCGTGTATAACGCCATTAATTTCTGCAGTGGGTATCTGTGTTGGTATAGGTACTACCTCCGTCGTGGTTTATTGGTCCCCTTCGTATTTTGTACCAAAATTTGACCTTAGATTTAACTAAGAAAATATTAATGCATGCCATTGAAAATAATATTGTTGGACGGCTATTCCCTGCTATGTTCAACTGCTATATGCAGTAATTATGCATGTGCTTGCTCGACGTTTAGGCGCCGAAGCGCTCTGCTCGCGTCCCTCCCGTGCTCTTCTCGCTGTTTAGGCGCCGAGGCGTGCTTGGGTCGCGTCCCTTTGCGTGCTATGCTCGCCGTTTAGGCGCCGAGGCGCACTCGGGTCGCATCCCTCCACGTGCACTCTGCTCTAGTGTCCCTCCGCACGCGCTCTGCTAGCGGTTGGGGCCGGCGCACGATCACGTTGGAGAAAGTTTAGTTATTTGATCTTAGATTATGTTAATCAATTATACCTCCAGAGCCGGAATCATCCGGCTCTGGAGGTATAATAAATTAACCCAAACTATGATCTCCGACGCCTGTTCCCGTCGCGCAACTCCATCCTATCGTCGGCCGTTGAGGGTATGCCAGTATGTGTGGGTAACTAGCTAGCAAGTGGATCAGTAGCCAGTCGTCGTCGCCGACCATTGTTGTGGTTATTTATAGCTAACATCTGCTAGGGGATTGGGAATTTTACAATTCACCCCTGTGGAGCGCGGAAAGCCTTTGCCAGAGCGCGGCAAGACTAAAAAGTAGAGCACACAACCCGACAACCGTATGTCGTGTCACGTGTTATCACATACGTGTTAACATAAGAAAATGTATGTGTAACTTACTAATCATCACACACGAGCACTCGCACCACACATCGTGTGCGATACTCCTAATCATCGCAAGCAACTCGTTTGCATTTTTCAAAGTTTTTTCTACACACATAATCGCACACGAATTAACTGTAGTAACCGTTTGTGTTATATTTTCTCAGTGTTCATCTGAGTGGCCTGTTTGCCGTGCATCACACACATCTTGTTTACACGAATCGTTTTTGTTCTTTTGACTCATCGCAAACAGTTCATCTATGTGAATTCTATGCTGCGTATCACATACATCTTGTTAAGCTGAACCGTTTCTGTTGTTGCCTAATCAAAAATAGTTCATCCGAGTGAACTGTATGCCGTATATTGCACACACCTTGATCTGGCTGACCGTTTCTGTTGCGTTCCCTGATCGCAAATAGTTCATCCGATTGAATTGCATGTCGTATATCGCACACACCTTGATATGGCTGACCGTTTCTGTTGTTCTGGATCATCGCAAATAGTTCGGATGGATTAACAGTATCAGTATGCCACATATCACACATGCAACTACAATCTAAATCGTGTTTGATGTCTCCGCCATTGCAAACGTTTCATATCATTTTTGACGGTTTTTTACATCACTGTTTGCGATTAATGCATCACACACAGTTTTGTCGAAGGGTCTCTGATTGTAGTGTCGCGTTAGCAACATCCTGCAGTAGTGCTATCTTGTGTGAGCATCACCCTTTTTGTATTAGGGAAATCACGCCTCATGTGTCCTGGGCCTCCACAAGTAAAGCACTCTATACCAGAAGTGGTCTAAGTAGATGCAGCTTTGGACACCCCCGATTTTGGCGCCTCACCATGAAAAAATTTGTTGGAGCATGCAAAAGGTGCCGACTTAGCACTAGAACCAGCAACCTCGGTGGGGAAATGATGCCATGTGTTCGTCGCTGGAACTTGGTGTCGTTTTGAGTTGTTACTCCACACGCTCAGCTTGGTGCACAAGATCTTGGATGTTGTACTAGACCACCGGCTCCACATGATCGTGCACCTCAACATTCATCCCATGAAAGAACCGGGGCATAGTGGCCTCCGGGTCCTCAGTTGTTCCTGTACGTATCATCAACAACTTCGTCTCAGTCCACCTATTTAATACGTACCTTGAGTGAGCTGTTGTACGTAATTTGTGGTACATATAATGCTTGTAATGTTCAGGAACAAAAGGATGTCGCATGAGTCCTTTCATACCTCTCCAGGACAGTGGGCGGTTTGGCATATGCAAAATTTGACTCCACCAAATCAACATGTAACCGGTGAATTCAACTGCAGCAAGTTGAGGTCTCTTCTCCTCACTATAATGGTGAGTAGCAAAAATCTGATCCATACGCATCTCCCACTCCAAATAATCGTTAGGTCTGAGGTAACCGAAGAAAGGAGGGATGGAAAGTTTGACATGCCCAATGTCACCATAATCCATGGGAACACGAACAACCTGACCAACACTATTACGATCAGGTGGCATAACATGATGAGCACCTACAAAACGGGAATCAAAAGGTCGCTGTTGTCGTGCATAATCATCGTCATCCTCAAGTTCTTCATCAGCAGCAGCATGTGCATGGGCCCCTTGTCGGCGAGCATGAACATCACCATGGCGGCGTGACAGTAAGACGGGAGGTTGTACAACAGGCGGTGGTGGCACACTTGCACGTCGAACAATATCTCCTAACACATCAAACCGGGTAGACAGGCGTGCAATTTTCACGGTCAACACTACAAAAAATACACATCCGTGACATTTTGGGCCGAACGAATTTTTTTCTATCATGCTTATGACACTTCTATGACGATAATTGTGACAAAACCCGGTATCATCATAGATGTGGTGGGCTCCTACTTCTATGACAAAAAATCATGACAGAACATGGGCTTTTCATCCTGGGCGGGTCGGAGACGCATCTGCATGACATTCTTTGGACCGTCCATGATGGAAACACCCATGGTAGAAGCAAGGGCGAGGAAAATATCGGGGAGTTCCCGGTTACGGTGGGTGGTCGGGGCCGAGCGATGCACAGAGGTTTGCGCGTTTCTCTCATACACGTACGCGTGTGGGTGCGAGGCGTTGGGCTCTAAGTGAACCCGGCGGGCGTTCTCCTCATCGAACCCGGCGATTGCACTGCAGGCTACGCGTTCTCGAACCCGGCGATCGATCGATGGCTGTTAACTGAACCCGATCGAGCGATTCCTTCGCTACTGCTGCTAACGTAAGCTGATCGATGCTACCTATGGATGAACAGCGGGCATTGTTGGGGGGGGGGGGGTTGGATGAATAGTTCCTGATGGGGGATTGGATGAACAGGACCCCGTGGTAGTAGAGGCCGTTGCCGCTGGATGAACAAGACCCCGATTGATCGAGTCGGTTGGGGTGGATGAACAGGACCGCGTGGAGGTCTGGATGAATAGGACGACCCCGTGGAGGGCTGGATGAACAGTAGCCCCGTAGAGGGGTGGTTGAACAGGACCCCGTGGAGAGGGCTGGTTGATCAGTAGCCGGTGGAGGCTGGATGAACAGGAGGTCGTGGATGAACAGTCGCAGGTGGAGGCTAGAGGAGGTCGACGATGGATGAACAATAGCCCGTGGAGGCAGTCGATGGTGGAGATGAACAATATCACGTGGAGTCCCATTTTGCGGTACGCCACACCCCTCCCGATGAACAGGACCCTGTTTCGACTGTAGCGATCCAACACAAGTCCGTTTCCTCCATTTTGCGGTACGCCACACCCCTCCCGATCAACATGACCCCGTTTCGATCGTAGGAGGTCCAAGAGAAGTCTGTTTCCTCCGTTTTGCGGTACGCCAGACCCCTCCCGATGAATAGGATCCCGTTTCGACCGTGGCCGGTCGAACACAAGGCCGTTTCCTCCGATCTGCGGTACCCCAGGCCACATTTCGATCGGCTGTTCCGTCCAAGCTGGTTGGCTCCCGATGAACACGACGACGACGTAGTTTCTCCGTTCCGACCCAGCCATGTACACGAGCCCTGGCCGTACGTATGCGCGAGTAGGCGTTCGAGACCCCGCTCGTATGTACGTACGTGGCCGTATTTACTTTCTTACACCCTGGCCGCTGTACGTATGTGTACACGATATTAACGGGACTGCGTACATGCTATGTGCGCGCCTCTACTACGACACGTGCGCGCCTCTACTACGACAGGTGCCCTTCCTTACACGGCCACGGTTCATCGCCGTAGCCTGCAGACAGATCGATCGACCAGTATGTACGTACACGTTCGCGACCAGCATGACAACGCTACGTACACTTAGACTAGGTGGGTCCCGACTGTCAGGCACTTCCTTGCGTGCGAAGATGTAGCTGGTGGGTCCCAGCAGTCAGGGGGCAAATCATTTTTTTGCCCGTAATATGGACGCACTTCCTTGCGTGCAAAGATGTAGCCGGTGGGTCCCAGCAGTCAGGGGGGAAACGTTTTTTTCATGAAATACGGTGGCCCATCAGGTGGGTCCCTGCTATCAGGTGGAGGAATCATTGTTTTTAGCGTAATAAGGAGGCACTTCCTTGCTGCGGCCGTGGACCCAGCTGTCAGCCTCTCCACGTACAGTACTCTTCCGATGGAAGTCGTTCGTTGACCACATGACCACGCCACACCGAGAGCACCAATGCGGTGGACGACGGTGAGGCCTAGGAAGGGGACTACGCGGAGCCGGGGAAGACGCGATAGTGGATGCCCATGCGGAGAGGAGTACGAGGATTCACTGGTTCGGCTTTGGTGTGAGGCTGCCGTCGCCGCAGAATAACAGGGGGTGTGGGTGAGTGGAGGGATGGCCTGACTAGCGGTGGGAGTATAGGGGGCGATGAGGCCTCCGTGGCAGCACAGCCGGCCACGGGAGGTAGGAGCAGGCGGCACAACCGACACTGCTTTGGGCGGCTGGAGCAAGAAGACCAGAGGTTGAAGAAGCACTATGGACGTCGGATAGACATTGTACGTTCACTAGAGCTAGAATCGTTCATATTGACTAAGTTGACAAAGCCCTCTGTCCCCGTCAACTTATTAGGCCCACAAGTCAGCCTCCCACTATGCTGGGTCCCAGCAAGCAGGGGGAGTATTCATTTTTTTGTGCGTAATAAGGAGGCACTTCCTTGCGTGCGAAGATATAGCTGGCGGGTCCGAGCAGTCAGCGAGGGGAACATTTTTTTTGTGAAATACAGAGGCCCTTCCAGTGGGTCCCAGCTATCAGGTGGAGGAATCATTATTTTGCACCTAATAAGGAGGCATTTCCTTGTGTGTGGCCGTGGACCCAGCTGTCAGCCTCTCCACGTACCGTCCACTTCCGATGGATGTCGTTCGTTGACCATGTTGACCACGCCGCGCCAAGAGCACCAGGGCGGTGGACCACACCGAGGCCTAGGAAGGGAATGACACGGAGCCGGGGAAGACGCTGCAGTGGATGCCCACATTGAGGGGAGTACGAGCGCTGACTGGTCGGCTGCAGGGTGAGGCTGACGTCGCCGAAAAATAACAGGATGTGCAGGTGGGTAGAGGGATGGCCTGGCGGCAGCACAGCCGGCCATGGGATGAGGGAGTAGGCAGTCCCGCCGGCACTGGTTTGGGCGGCTGGAGCAGGAAGATCAGAGATTGAGGAAGCACGGCGGCCGTTGGATGGACATGCAACAGTCACTGCTCTGTGTTGACTAAGTTGACAAAGCCTTGCTTGCGAGTCAATTTTTTTTTTTTTGGACAGCATCATCATGAACCTAGTAGGCCCAGAAGTCAGCCTTCAAATCTGTGAAAAACAGCATACAACTCATTAGCCATTATTTTCAATAATTTACAGCCCATTTGCTAATTCTTAAGGATATTTGAAGCTCATATTCTTTTTATTGGCTTTACAGACCATATATTCTGGGCACTGCTAAAAAATTCAACAAAAATTTTCATATTTCGGTGGGGTTCGAACTCTTTTAATCACGAAATTTCGAGTCACGTTAAAAATAATTTTTAAAAAATATATCAAAATGAAATTCAAAAAACAATTCTCCACAAAAAAATGAATGAAATTTAAAATCTTAACTTGCAAGATGCCCGTGCGTTGCTCTGAACATGAAGATGCATTTGTATAAGTAGTTTATCTTGTGGGAGAAAAGACGATATTTTAATGTAATTTCCAGTTGGCTTTGGTTTTTATAAGAGTAGAGAGTAGAGAAATGCAGAAAAAATGATACTTTAATGTAATTGCCGGTTGGCTTTGGTTTAAAAATTTACAGCCCATTTCTTATAACTTATAGCCCATTTTCTGGGGAAGCCCATTTCTTACTACTTACATCCCTCCTCGTCTTGAAAGATTTGCAACCCAGCAGGGCTGAGAAAAGCAAGTAGGCCTCGGTTTAGGTATTCTCCAAAAAAAAGAACCGGGCTAGCCATTTTCAGAAAGAAAAAAGATATCAACTGGGCTCGTCATGTGCTTAAATAAAAGCGTAAGCGTGGGCTAGACGGGCCACAGCCCCCGCACAACGCGCAGTTGAGCTCCGTCTCTGAAATTAAAGAACAACTGGGCAAGCTGCTGGGTCCCTGGTGTTATCTGCTTGTTGTGTAATTTTCTCGTTTATTGACTACATTGACAATGGCGTGGGACCTAGTTGTCAAACAATTAGGAGGAATTAGTTTTTTGGCTTGTAATAACGAGGCACCTGCTTGCGTAATGCAATGACCTTGGTGGGTCCCTACTGTCATCTCTCCACGTACAGTCACTCTCCTGATTCCTTTTGGTTGTTGACCATGTTGACAACGCCAGACGGCGGCAGGCACACCGAGTAGACCAAGGCGCAGAACGACGGCGAGGCCTCGGACGGGAGCGAACAGCAGCCATGGAAGATGCGGCAGTGTAGTGGCAGGTGGAGGGGAGTACGAGGGCAACAACATGAAACTCAAGCTTACAAACGGTACAAAAAACCCAAGGATTAATTGGTCATCAAATTTTTAGACAAAACCCAAATTGAACATGGCAGTAACATCTGACCCAACCACTCTTTTTCGTAGTCACAAACAAATGGATCGGTCTGATCCATAAAATCAACATCTTGTGCAAAAAAAATTATTTCAGCATGACTACAACTTGTTGTCAATAGAATCCAAGCACGTTTAGAAGCCCATTTGTCCACCTGAAACTTCTTTTTTTGCTGTTCAACGTGTCTGTCCGTGAGAAATCTCTTGCGGTAAAACTTAAGCCTCATGGACAATAGTAACCTCGCATTCAACATGAAAAATGTGATAAAGCTTCTGTTTGCCTGGTTGGATGCATATCCTTCCATCGTTATTGTCCTCAAACGAATGTCATGAGAACTGAGAAAATCCTGGTGCTTATTACGCCACTAATTGGTTATACGTTTTTCTCCATGTGGTTGCAGTACCTAAGTAGACATGAAGATTTGAAAACAGTTAAGGTCTGAAAAAAGAGTATGTCGAAAGAGCAACAGCTGAACGGTTAATTCTAGTACAATATATACGGTCTTTCAAAGTGCATGAAATCATCACCTTTATATATAAATTCTCCAGAGACCGAAAGCATCGCAGCAAGCCAATAATTATGTTCAGATCATAACTAAACATTCCGATATATAAGATCTAGAATCCAGCAGCATTGATAGGCTATCCATGGACGAACTCTTCATTGAGCATATAACATAATATTAGTACCCAAAGTGTACTCCAAGATGATATAAAACTTATGCGCACAAACGAAAAATGCAGCTTATGATTACAAATTTGTAGATGATAATATACGGTACCTGAAAAAGTGAGGAGGCAAACGCCAACTTGTTGTGATCATCAAACGGAGCACTAATTAGACCTAAGGTCTCTAGTTTGGGCGTAGAGACGACAGTTATTTGCGAAGGTTTATAACAATCATCAAGGAGCAACCTTTGAAGTAAAGGAGCATCTTCGATGATGAGTTGTTGTCCTCCAAAAAAATTCCAATGCTTTTAAGGTGAGGCGACCTTATTTGGATACAACTGATAGGGATTTCTATTCCCAAAACAATCAGCAAGCGCTCCAGTCCAGGGCAACTGGAGTGGATGATGTTGTGCAGTGAGGCCTCTGACAGATAAACCACCACAAGCGAAAGTTTTTTTTAGCAGTGGGAGTTGAAGCATTTGTACCAGATCGTCTGGTAGATGGCACCGGGCGAAGGTGGCGGTGTGGAGAGAGGAGGAAAACCGCGACATGGACAATGGTGGTGTGGGCACGAATTCTTGGTGTGTTCGTGGTATGAAACTTTCATGGTAATGGTAGAACTCAAACTGATGGAGTTTTCCGAATTCAGGGGATGTCAGCCAAGCGTCCACCGTGCCGGGTATGGACAACATGTAGCGTGCCGGGATGCAGAGGCGTTGAACGGGGCCCTGCTTGTGAGAGGAGACGATGGCTCCGAAGAGATCAATTCAGGAAGGACAGATATCTAATGACAGTCGAGATTGAGGGGCGCGGTGCCCCATTGAAAGATCGTGGATGTCGCCTAGAGGGGGGTGAATAGGCGCTTTAAAATAATTATGGTTGAGGCTTGAACAAATGCGGAATAAACCTAGCGATTAATTTCTCAAGCACAAAACCTACAACAACTAGGCTCACCTATGTGCACCAACAACTTATGCTAAGCAAGAAAAACTACTTAGGTGATAGCAAGATATATGACAAGAAACAATATGGCTATCACAAAGTAAAGTGCATAAGTAAAGGGCTCGGGTAAGAGATAACCGAGGCACGCGGAGATGACGATGTATCCCAAGTTCACACCCTTGCGGATGCTAATCTCCGTTTGGAGCGGTGTGGAGGCACAATGCTCCCAAGAAGCCACTAGGGCCACCAGTAATCTCCTCACGCCCTCGCACAATGCAAGATGCCGTGATTCCACTAAGGGACCCTTGAGGCGGTCACCAAACCCGTACAGATGGCAACCCTTGGGGCGGTCACCAACCCGTACACTTTGGCAACCCTTGGGGCGGTCACGGTACCGTCAAATTGCTCAGGCGATCTCCACAACCTAATTGGAGACCCCGACGCTTGCCCGGAGCTTTACACCACAATGATTGAGCTCCGAACACCACCAACCGTCTAGGGCACCCAAGCACCCAAGAGGAACAAGCTCAAGGGCACCAAGCACCCAAGAGTAATAAGCTTCTCAACTTGTAACTTCCACGTATCACCGTGGAGAACTCAAACCGATGCACCAAATGCAATGGCAAGGGCACACGGAGTGCCCAAGTCCTTCTCTCTCAAATCCCACGAAGCAACTAATGCTAGGGAAGAAAATGAGAGGAAGAACAAGAAGGAGAACACCAAGAACTCCAAGATCTAGATCCAAGGGGTTCCCCTCACATAGAGGAGAAAGTGATTGGTGGAAATGTGGATCTAGATCTCCTCTCTCTTTTCCCTCAAAAACTAGCAAGAATCCATGGAGGGATTGAGAGTTAGCAAGCTCGAAGAAGGTCAACAATGGGGGAAGAACACGAGCTCAAAGGATAAGGTTTAATGGGGAAGAAGACCCCCTTTTAAAGGTGGGAAAAAAATCCAACCGTTATGCTCACAGCCCGCACGGAGCGGTAGTACCGCTCGGCATCACGGTACTACTGCTAGGGGTAGCGGTACTACTTCTAAGGGTAGCGGTACTACTGCTTGCGAGCGGTACTAAAAAATTACATCCGTGCCTACCACCGTTGGACTTGAGACGAGTTTTTGGTCCCGAGCGGAAGTAGCCATGGAAGTAGCCGCGGTAGTACTGCTCCAAGTGGTAGTACCGCTCCCAAGAGCGGTAGTACCGCTCCCAAGGGCGGTAGTAAAAAATTACTTACACTCCTACCCGCGGTAGTACCGCTGCAGCCTTTTCAGAACACCAAAACTACCATAACTTCTGCATTCGGACTCCGAATTCGACGAAACCAAGTTTGTTGGAAAGCTGGGGACAATGGCTAACACAATCTTGAGAGAAATACCAATAATAAGCAAATGAGAAAAGGCCCAAAATAAATGGTGAGAACCCTTCCTCGGAAAAGACCGGTAAAAACTCCAACACCGAAAACATCATAGAAGACGCATGCAAACTCCGTTTTCGATGAACTCAAGCTTGTCATCAAGATGACCATAAGCTCTAAGACTCACAAAGAGAAGCAAACAATAACCAAGAAACATGATGCAAGGATGCAATGGTTTGAGCTCTCGACGAACGATACGATCAAGCTACTCACTTGAGAGCCCCCCTTGATAGTACGGTTATCGATCCTATAACCCGGTCTCCCAATACCACCATGAGACCGGTAAAATAGAAAACCTATCAAGGGAAAACCTTTGCCTTGCACATGATCCACTTGAGCTAGATGATGACGATCTTGTCCTCCTCAAGATGGACCACCTTTCTTGATTGTGTTGGGTCGATGGAGACTAGATGATTGCTCCCCCATACTCCACTATGGGTGAGCCACTCTTCGGCACATCTTCACAAGACCATTGACACCAAATGGATGGCAAGCTTCAAGCACTTGATCTCTTCGTGATGCTCCACTTGAACTTGCACATGGCAAACTTGATGACGATCACCACTTGATGTCATCCTTTCCATGGGTTGTATGATATCTTCCTCTTGACGCAAGCCCATGGACACGTACCTAACCCCACATAGACTCTCACATAGACCATGGGTTAGTACACAAAGTGCAATGGATAATGCTTACCATACCATGGGATCACTCGATCCCTCTCGGTACATCTTCTACGCTTTGTGAGTTGATCAACTTGATTCACTCTTGACTTAGTCTTGATCAACCTTGAATCTTTCCAACTCTATTCGTTTGGATGATGTCTTGAAGGTAAACATGAATGATCACACAATCTTCTTCTTCAAGACATGCTTGCAATAAGCTCAACACTCACATGACCAATCTTTGGATAATTCCTTAATAGCACCTTGGTCAACACATAAACTCCTTGAAACCAACACATGGACTTCAAGAAATGCCTATGGACAAATCCTTCAAATATAACTCAATGCAACCATTAGTCCATAGAGAATGTCATCAATTACCAAAACCACACATGGGGGCACCGCATGTCCTTTCAATCTCCCCCATTTTGGTAATTGATGACAATCATTTTCAAGAGAGTTTATATAAGGAATTATGCATCACCATGCAATGCAACAACCAATAATGCATGCGTATGAGATGCAAATTCTTAGGAACAAAACCAAAGCAAGGAGAAAACTCTGAAGACTTCTCCATAAAACTCTCTGAAACTTCTCCCCCATTGGCATTGATTGCCAAAATGGGCGAAAAGCTAAGAAGACCAATATAAAAGGTGTTCCTCCAAAAGTTGTGTATTTCTCAACAAGAGAGTGGAATGCCATACACATATCCAAAGGTAATACTTGGAGGAAGACCAACTATATTGATGCACCAAGATTGCAAAAGAATGATATGCCACAAAGACATAACAAAGAGAGAAACAAGCAATCAAGCAATCAAAAGATACCAATTGAAGCAAGCTATCAAAAGATATCAACTGAACCAACTAGACCAAACATCCTACAAGCCACATGAAAAAGATATTATGATATGAGCAGAGGATTGTTCTAAAGAAACTAGAGAAGCTCCCCATGATTTGTGCACATCAAGAATTTTTGTATTTGGATACAAAGTGCACAAAATAGGATCATAGCTCCCCCAAAGTCAACAGAAACTAACAACAAGTGCAAGAGAGCATATAGGAAACTAAGCCTAGCGCTTGCAACAAGCACATGGTTGAGAAACATTGTAAAAGAGGCAACTTAAGAATAGGCTCAACCAAAATGATGTGTGTGAGTCATGGAAAAGCACATGAGAAGACTAATATACGAATGAGCATAAGCATCAACATAGTCTCAAATGAATGAGATACACGGTGCAAAGCCTTTCATTCTCACACACAACTAGCAAATGGGTTCACAAGCTTACTAATAAGAAAATAGAGAACCTATGCTTGTGACAACCCGTGGTGAAGATAGACGATGAGAGGCTCATCAAGACGAGGGGTACCAATTAAGATGGCAAAAGCCTCGTAAAGATAAGCAAGAGGAAAATAATCTTCACCACACAAGAGTGCAACAAGATGCAACGATAGAGGACACTCACTCAAGGCAAAAGCTTTCATGGAGCCACCAAAGAAATAACATAAGAAAGACAAGGTGGACGTGAAAGAAAAGATATCAACTAGAGATGTAATTTCTCTCAAGTGTATAAGGTTCTAGGTAGACAAAATCATGATGATATATATCTACAAAGAGGATGTACACCGAAATAGTTACAACATGAAGGAACAAGATATCCACAAGGAAGTCATAAATATACCAATAAGATATTTGCTTGAAAGCATAGCACTTGGCTAGATATGGTCTTATTGTATATAAATGAATTCCTAACGATGAACATCAAATACATCACAACTAGCAACATGAGATCATCGTTGAGATGCTTTGAGAAAGGAAACAAGTATCACAAGAAAGAATGAAATACATGCCATGATACAACCTACACAAGGTTGATGCAAGTAATGTGTGCATGTAGTAGATGATGATACTTATTACCGAGATACCATTGGAAGGATGTAGTAGATACCAATTGAAGGTAGATAGTAGTTCATTGATCATCCTAGCTTGACTCCAATATGCACATGGTGACAACACCTTCCTTGTGAGTGAGCCGAGCATCCAATGCATCTCCAACTGTTCCTATAAGAACAACACAAACTAAACGGTACCCAAACTCATCGGGACCAAATAGTTAGAAACACCAATACATAGGACAAACTACACATAAATATGTGCATATAGATATGAAAATGAATATCATGTGCATCTCATCCAAATTGAGACTAGGTGGAGTTTCTCCCATATATTACGTCAAAGAAAGAAAGCATGCCAAATAAAATACATGAAGAAAACATGCATGCTCAAGACTTCAAAACCCAAAACCAAAAGACAAAGAAATGCCAAGTGAAAAGGATACCCAATGAATAAAACATCACTTGGAGGATATCCATAAAAGATACATCAAGGAATGAGATATCCATTGATACACTCAAAATAAAAGATATCAAACTCCCAAAAGAGAGGATGGTTCCAAACAACCAAGCTCTCTACAAAGTTTCATGATGGCACAAAGTACCAAAACAAAGACGGCTTGCCTTCCACCAACACACACTTGATAAGGATCACAAGAAGAGTGTTCTAAAGAAAATAGGATAGCTCCCCCACGAGTTGTGCATTATATAGGATTTGCATTTGAATACAAAATGCACAAGGTGGGATCACCACTTTCACTATATCTAGAAAGCACTAGACAAGAACGAGAAACAAACAAGATCCACAAGTGGTAGGGAAGATAACGGGAGTTGACACAAACCTTGGCAAGAGAAAAGACAAATAAAAATAAAAGCCAATGTAAAGATGATCAATAAATTCTACCACACATAAGTGAGTACCAATTGTCAAAAGACAAGAAGTATTTGGAAACAATTCCCGGTGGTAGATAGCAAGGATATCCAACATCATCTTCACACCAAACACAAACAAATTGCAACTTGTAGAGCTATCATGCCACCTAGGAACAAGATAATTTACAATATCAATTCTAGGTGACAATATCTCAAATGTACACATTTTCTAGGCTAGTAATACACACATAGCATATTACTCCCCCATAATGTGATACCAATTAAAGATAGACAAGAGGCAATTAAAAGGATCCAACAAGAGATAATTAATGGACAATTTAGAATTTGAATTTCTCATGAGAGATATACCACCTAGAGACTAGATAATCTTGAAATATCAATACTAGATGGTATTACTCATGTACACACATTTATAGGATTGTGAGGTGCACAAAGCACATCACTCCCCCATAATGGGATATTCCATTAATCTCTCACAAGAGCCAACTAAGAAATAAACAAGATGCAAAAAGGCTCAACACACAACACACATGTACATGATGTGCAAACCAACATGCACATACTTGATTTCTCAAGATAAGCAATTTGGAAGCACACCATATACAAGCACATGCAAGATACAAAACCACAACATGCTAAGGGACAAGTAAATTTTAATGTAAGCAATTTAAGCACGAGTTACCGCAAGGAGGAACATTGGATATGTGATAGAAAGATAATCCGAATGACTTGGCTTGACACAATATGAATAATGAGGACCCCTTAAATCTTCATAATGTAGCCAAGTCTCCAATGACCTCCAACAACACCTATTGATCAAGTTTGAGCTAGTTGGTCCCCAACCAAGTTGGGTCCTAAGAGGTTAGTCACAATAGGCTTGGCCACCCAAGTGGTTCTTTTCTTGACACCACTTTGAGTACCAACAAACTTGGCAAACACATTGCCAACCTTATCCTTCCCAAGAGAATAGACATCATCAATAATAATTGGGTTGGATAAGTTACCACTAGTGCATGAAGAAGCGACGTGGCCTTTCTCATGACATAAGTAGCAACGTCTACTCTTCACTTTCTTCTCACTTGATTTCTCAACAAGAGAAGCATTAACTTGAGTCTTCTTGGGAAGTGGCCTTTCTTCAACGTGAGGTTGAGCATGATATTGAGCTTGTGCCCTCTTCCCTTGTTGCTTGACACTAATGGCCTTCTTCTTCAATGGGCAAGATCTAACATGATGCCCTTCTACTTTGCACTTGAAGCAAACAATCTTGGCCGATTTATTGACTTGTTCTTGGCCCTTCTTTTTGTTCATCTTGGACTTCTTCTTCTTATTGGAGTTGAATCCAAGTACAACTTTGTCATTGGGGGATTTTTGCACACTCAAGATATTGTTGAGTGTGGATTTCCCTTCATGACTCTTTTCCAAGTCTTTCTTCAAAGAAGTGACTTGGGCCTTAAGCTCTTTGATTTCCTCTACATGGTTAGTCTCAATACAAGTACTAGAGGAAGTATAAGCTTCATTGTTAGAGCAACAAGGCAAGGAAAGCAATTCATCACAAGATGTACCAACATTGTGAGTAGATGAATTACAAGGACTAGCACATATCAATATAGCATTTTAACTAGAAGTAGTGCTAGTATCCACATGAGGCTCACTAGATGTTACCTTAGCAAGCATGGCCTCATGAGCTATCTTTAGCACATTATGGGATACTAGATGATCGTCATGAGAGCTTGAGAGCTTTTCATGGCTTTCTTCCAATTTCCCATAATTGCTAGATAGCAACTCAAGTTGAGCCCGTAGCTCAACATTCTCCTTCAAAATGGATGCTTCACAAGAGATAGAGTTAGTAGCACAAGCATCATCATCAGCAACAAGAGGAGAAGACAACTTGGCAAGCTCTTTTGAATATGAAGCTTTAAGTTGAGCATGAGACTCGGTGATTTTGATGAGCTCACTCTTAATGACCCTTGAACCATTTTCGAGGTGCTCAAAGTCCTCAAGGAGTTTAGCATGCACAACTTCAAGCTCCTCATTTTTAGTTTCAAAATCATTGGCCACCTCAAGAGCTCTATCACGAGATTCCCTCACTCTAGATAATTCTAGAGCAAAAGTCTCCTCAAGAGATTCCTTGTTGGTTTGTTCAAGTTCAAGAGCTTGAGAGAGGTCCGCAATCTCATTAGCGTAATCACGCTCATGACCTTCCATTTTATCAATGGTGACCTCATGCTCCTCAAGACGAGATTCCAACTCATCAATATATTTCTTGCTCTCAATAGCAATAGACATGATTTCCATGAAGTTGGAACGAGCAATTTTATTCTTAAGAAGAGCTTTAAAATTCATTTCCCCCTTAATTTTTAAGGAGGCAACATCATCACTCTCTTCATCATAATCAACATCATCATCACTCTTGCCATCATCAGTATCATCACAAGATATATTGGGATTCAAAGTGGGAGATACCTTTGAAGCCTTTGCCATAAGGCAAAATGCAGTAGATGATGATATAGGATCCCTTGAAGCACCATTCAAGACCACATCTTGTTCCATGGAGTGTTGGGTTTAATCTACATTGTTAGCACAACAACTCGAGGAAATACATGTATTTTTATCATGGCAACAAGATATAGCAAGCATATCATCATGAGATTTAGTCAAGCAATTTCTACATGATATGCAAGGACTATCAACACAAGCAATTGAAACATTTGGAGTGCTCAAGTGCTAAGGCCCAAAGGCGAGCATTGCAATAATATAGTGATGAAGAATCATCCACAAAAAGCACACTATCATCATTGCAATGACCGACACTACTCACCATATCATTAACTTGTGGCAAACCACATGTAGGTGAAGTAGAAGAAGTTGAGAAGACTATACGGCCGGAGGTGGAGGGAGAACAATCATCCCTACAAATCTTGGACACACCATATTTATCTTGAAGCTTCATCCACAACTCATGAGCATCCCGGAACGGCATGAGTTGAAATATAACTACATTGTCAAAGCATCGAAAAGCACATTAGAAGCTTGAGCATTGAGATAAGAGTTTTTCTCATCCTCTAAAGATAACCTTTGGGGATCCTTTGGAGGAGAAAAACCCATATCTACAATTCGCTATAAATTTGGGTCCATGACCCTAAAGAGATTAATCATGTGAATTACCCAAACATCAAAATTTGTGCCATCGAAACTAAGAGTGTCAGAGAATCCTAAACCCCTAGTCGACATCTTTACTCTCTAGGCGGTTAAGCCCAACAAAGAGAGACGAGGCTCTGATACCAATTGAAAGATCGTGGATGTCTCCTAGAGGGGGGGGGGGGTGAATAGGTGCTTTAAAATAATTACGGTTGAGGCTTGAACAAATGCGGAATAAACCTAGCGGTTAATTTGTCAAGCACAAAACCTACAACAACTAGGCTCACCTATGTGCACCAACAACTTATGCTAAGCAAGAAAAACTACTTAGGTGATAGCAAGATATATGACAAGAAACAATATGGCTATCACAAAGTAAAGTGCATAAGTAAAGGGCTCGGGTAAGAGATAATCGAGGCACGCGGAGATGACGATGTATCCCGAAGTTCACACCCTTGCGGATGCTAATCTCCGTTTGGAGCGGTGTGGAGGCACAATGCTCCCCAAGAAGCCACTAGGGCCACTGTAATATCCTCATGCCCTCGCACAATGCAAGATGTCGTGATTCCACTAAGGGACCCTTGAGGGCGGTCACCAAACCCGTACAGATGGCAACCCTTGGGGGCGGTCACCGAACCCGTACACTTTGGCAACGCTTGGGGGCGGTCACCGGTACCCATCAAATTGCTCGGGGCGATCTCCACAACCTAATTGGAGACCCCCGACGCTTGCCCGGAGCTTTACACCACAATGATTGAGCTCCGAACACCACCAACCGTCTAGGGCGCCCAAGCACCCAAGAGGAACAAGCTCAAGGGCACCAAGCACCCAAGAGTAATAAGCTTCTCAACTTGTAACTTCCACGTATCACCATGGAGAACTCAAACCGATGCACCAAATGCAATGGCAAGGGCACACGGAGTGCCAAGTCCTTCTCTCTCAAATCCCACCAAGCAACTAATGCTAGGGAAGAAAATGAGAGGAAGAACAAGAAGGAGAACACCAAGAACTCCAAGATCTAGATCCAAGGGTTCCCCTCACATAGAGGAGAAAGTGATTGGTGGAAATGTGGATCTAGATCTCCTCTCTCTTTTCCCTCAAAACTAGCAAGAATCCATGGAGGGATTGAGAGTTAGCAAGCTCAAGAAGGTCAACAATGGGGGAAGAACACGAGCTCAAAGGATAAGGTTCAATGGGGAAGAAGACCCCCTTTTAAAGGCGGGAAAAAAATCCAACCGTTATGCTCACAGCCCGCACGGAGCGGTAGTACCGCTCGGCATCACGGTACTACTGCTAGGGGTAGCGGTACTACTGCTAAGGGTAGCGGTACTACTGCTATGAGCGGTACTAAAAATTACACCGTGCCTACCACCGCTGGACTTGAGACGAGTTTTTGGTCCCGGCGGAAGTAGCCACAAAGTAGCCATGTAGTACTGCTCCAAGCGGTAGTACCACTCCCAAGAGCGGTAGTACCGCTCCCAAGGGCGGTAGGAAAAAATTACTTACGCTCCTACCCGCGGTAGTACCGCTGCAGCCTTTTCAGAACACCAAAACTACCATAACTTCTGCATTCGGACTCCGAATTCGACGAAACCAAGTTTGTTGGAAAGCTAGGGACAAGGGCTAACACAATCTTGAGAGAAATAACAATAATAAGCAAATGAGAAAAGGCCCAAAAGAAAATGGTGAGAACCCGTCCTCGGAAAAGACCGGTAAAACCTCCAACACCGAAAACATCATAGAAGACGGATGCAAACTCCGTTTTCGATGAAATCAAGCTTGTCATCAAGATGACCATAAGCTCTAAGACTCACAAAGAGAAGAAAACAAGAACCAAGAAACATGATGCAAGGATGCAATCGTTTGAGCTCTCGACGAACGATACGATCAAGCTACTCACTTGAGAACCCCCCTTGATAGTACGGTTATCGATCCTATAACCCGGTCTCCCAATACCACCATGAGACCGGTAAAATAGAAAACCTATCAAGGGAAAACCTTTGCCTTGCACATGATCCACTTGAGCTAGATGATGACGATCTTGTCCTCCTCAAGATGGACCACCTTTCTTGATTGTGTTGGGTCGATGGAGACTAGATGATTGCTCCCCCATACTCCACTATGGGTGAGCCACTCTTCGGCACATCTTCACAAGTCCATTGACACCACAACGGATGGCAAGCTTCAAGCACTTGATCTCTTCGTGATGCTCCACTTGAACTTGCACACGACAAACTTGATGACGATCACCACTTGATGTCATCCTTTCCATGGGTTGTATGATATCTTCCTCTTGACGCAAGCCCATGGACACGTACCTAACCCCACATAGACTCTCACATAGACCATGGGTTAGTACACAAAGTGCAATGGATAATGCTTACCATACCATGTGATCACTTGATCCCTCTCGGTACATCTTCTACGCTTTGTGAGTTGATCAACTTGATTCACTATTGACTTAGTCTTGATCAACCTTGAATCTTTCCAACTCTATTCGTTTGGATGATGTCTTGAAGGTAAACATGAATGATCACACAATCTTCTTCTTCAAGACATGCTTGCAATAAGCTCAACACTCACATGACCAATCTTTGGATAATTCCTTAATAGCACCTTGGTCAACACATAAACTCCTTGAAACCAACACATGGACTTCAAGAAATGCCTATGGACAAATCCTTCAAATATAACTCAATGCAACCATTAGTCCATAGAGAATGTCATCAATTACCAAAACCACACATGGGGGCACCGCATGTCCTTTCACCCATAGAGGGCGCCACCGATTTGAGAGGACTTGTGTGTGGCAGCAATCCTTGGTGGGGAGAAGCGAGATGATCTCCTCAAGGATGATGTCTGGGAGATCGCTGATGCGGTCCACCAAAGATTCTACCGGTTCCTCAGATCCGGGAGGGGGGCTCGCTGCTTCTCCCCGCGCTGCCGGGTGCGGGATCTACAACCGGCGTCGCCGCTGGCGGGAGCCTCATCTTCTTGGCGCTGGGGCCAGCCGACTCCATTTTCCTTGTGGGCGTCGCGCCGAGCTCACGGGTTTGCGCAGAGTAGCTAGAGACGAGCCTAGTGGCAGTGCGAGTGGGGAAGAAGGAGGGCTGAGGTTATCTGTAGGAGTGGAAGAAGAGGAACATGCGTTTTCTGTACGAGTGAGGAAGAAGGTGAGCGGGGGTTTTCTGGACCAGTGAGGAAGATGGGGAGTGGGGGGAATTGGGGGGAGACGGAAGCGGGAGAGTGAGCTGCAGTATAAGTGGAAGCTTGGAGGAGGGAGGGTTTCTCTGGGATTGCCCTCTCTTCAAGAAATATGGGCTTCTCCTCGCAAAGAACAAAAACAAAATGGGCTTTAAGATGGATAGGCTTTTGTATCGGCCCAGTCGTCTGCCCGTGTTTTGTACTGGAGGGCTTTGTGCTAGAGGCAGCCCAAGACACTCTCCAGCTTATTGCCCATTCGAAAGAAAAAAAGAGACGCCTCTAGCTTATGGCTACTCATCGGTAACCTTTTTCAACTTGGCATCCACCAAATTAGAGGATGTGGTACTGGATGCAGACACTCACACTGGTCGTGTAGCGCGGCAAAGTGAGGTGTCAAATAACAGGCATACAATATACTTACTAGATTGTGAAGGTTCACAAGCTAGTCAACATTCACATTAAACTAAGCTTCAGAAGATACGGTATGCATACTAACATTCAGAAGAACAAAAGTTCAACATGTTTATGCATCTCAATGATTCACCATACTATAACCAATACAAAGCTGTGAGAAGGTGTGGAAATAAAGAAAATCGGTCGATGCTTCTCTGAGCAAAGGGCCTCCCTGCGCACGCATTAATTTCCTGGGCATGCTTGTTTCTTCTCAATGTTGCGAGCACTTTGAGCATGTTGGCAACTCCACAGCTAGCTAGCTGCCTCATCTTGCAATTGATGTTGACACATTTGCAGCAAACACATGAGGCAATAGAGATGACTCAACATGAGTCCATATTGTGCAGTTCCCCTGAAATCATCTTCATTGTCCTGAATCTTAAAAGATAGGAAAACAATAGCTATACTTAAATGGTGTTGCAAAGCAGTAGCACATATCAATAGCTCGGCATGACAAAACACGATCATCTGGATGAAGGGGATACTGACCTGCTTGAGGAAGATTATATATAATTTCATAAGTCCTTAGTTGATTTCTACCTTCGGCTGCACTACTTGTTTGCTCCTCCACACATGACAGGATCGTTCCGCACTGCAATCAGCAAGTCAACGTACGAATAAGCTTATTTCATCTTGTGGTGGTCATTGTACCTACTTACGAATGTAGGAATACCTGGAGCACCATGAGGTTAGCTGACAGCAGGTAGATGCAGCCATATAAATTTTGTGCGGTGCTACCAAAATTGAGGTTTGTATCCCTTCCCGTTATGAGAATTCTTCTTGAAGTTGGTAGAATGTGACGGCTTGTTCTTTGCATCAAACTTGCCTTTCCCCTGAGATTTGTTCTTGTTGGGCACTAGAAGCTCCCTCAGCGACCCGAGCACATGTGTCTTTTGCTCTGACCTTCTCTTCAAAATCAAGAGTGCTAATGAGATTCGAAACAGAAAACTAATGTCTCTTGCTTTTCAGAGAAGTAGCAAAACCTCCACAATGGTGGAAGCTTGGCAATGATGGTCCCAGCAAGAAATTTGTCCGGCAACACACACTTAAAGTACTCAAGTTCCTTAGCGAGTGACTGTATCTCATGAGTCTGCTGAACAACAGAGCGATCATCAGTCATCTTGTAGTCATATAATTGCTCCATGACGTACAACTCGTAGCCAGCGCCTGAGGCCCCAAACGTGGCCTCGAGCGAAGCCCACATGTCTTTGCCACTGTCAAACGACATATATGAATCCACAATGGAATCGTCAAGAACACTCAGCAGGGCGGCTTTGAAGAGGGTATCCATGTTCTCAAAAGCTTCTTGCTGTGTAGGATTAAGATCGCCCTCAGGCTTACCCTTAGTGGTGTCATAGCAATACATGATCTGAAACCAATATACTGCTCTTGTGTGCCACCTTTTATATTGCACCCCTTAAAAGTAGGCGGCTTCAAAAGCGCAGCAAAACCACTCAGAGTAAATTGCCTACAATCAGGTTTTTGGATTGGATTGTTGAATATATGAGCAATTTACTATGAGATTTAATCCGAATAAATAGTAAATAGATCATGAAAACAATTGCAAAGATCGAAGTAATGATGCGGACTAAACCAGGAGGACAGAATCACATACTGCACAGCGGGAGCAGAACCGCTGTGGTTGATGTTGTCACGCATGTCGTTGATGAAGAGGTTACCGAGGTCGGGGAAGAAGGTTGTCGTTGAGGAAGTCGTCGCTGGCAGCAGTCACGGGAGTGTGCTCCCCAAAAACCTTATCGCCCCTCTCTCGTACATGATCACGAAAGGTGGGGTTCGGAGGACTACTGTCCCTTCTCGCGGTGCACGCCGGAAGGAGGGATGGAGAAGAATTGCATGGCGGCGCTAAGATATGGAACGGTGCGAAACCATATGATACAGCGGCGGCTAGGGTAGAGCCTGTAAGGTCGGTCGTGCGAGTAAGACCAAGTATAATACTACTCCCTCTGTCTCGGTTTACAGGGCAGGCACGTCGTTCTAGGTTGAGAATTTAACTAGCTATATATGTATTATGTGTGATGAAAAATATATGCTTAGAAACTACATCTGCTTAAGAATCCAATGATATACTTTTGGTGACATATAACTCATATTTAGTTAGTCAAATGGATGATCTGGAACTACGCGCACACCCTCTAAACTGAGACGGAGGGAGTAGGCCTTTGGCCCAAACCCCACTTACAAGTCAATAATAGCCCCACTATCGAAAAGAATCAGAAATGGCTGAGTAATTAAGGCGTCCATTTAGTATAATACTATATCATTAATAATGGCCCCATCTTTTGTCTCACCAAGTATGTTGGAGCTCCTGCTACAACCGGCTACAAGTTTACAACCCGCTTCTCTTCTCTCTCCTCTTCTCTCTCCTTCAACTAAGCACAAATACTATATTGAAATCCTTATAGCCTGCTTATGGCATCTAATTGTAGTACTTGCTCTAATGTTACTCTCCACTGTGTAGTCTGAAACGCCGGGCGTGCAGCGGGCGGTGCCCTCGGTCGGCGCGCCGCTTCAATGGCGGAAGCAGTGAGAGGTCGCGTCGCCCTGAGTAGCCATCAATGTGGAGCGGCGGGCTCAGCTGGCGCTGGGTGGGAAGCGTGCGTGGGAGGGGGGAGGGGTTTTTGGTGGGCCAAGAAGGTGAGAAGAAAACTTGGGATCTGTCAGAATAGGGAAATATCATGTGCTCCCATACTCACTAGTTTCATGCATATGACACTAGTCTATGTTACTACTCCCTCCTTTCCGGTTTATAGGGCTTATCTCAAAATCTTAGTTTTTCCATTTTATAAGGATCAATTTGGTTATTCCCCATCACAAGTTTAGATTTCAAGGTGCATTAAATAATTGCATGCAAGTATTAAGAGAAAATTGACCAATGCATGTACTTTATGCATGCATGCATTGCAATTAATACAATGGTAAACATAAATTTTTGAGGAAAACGAGAGCATTAATTGGTTGCTTTTGCAAATTACAAAAAGTATTCCACCACTCATCATCTACCTTGGTTGGTGAGATTTTCGAATTGAGCCCTATAAACTGGAAAGGAGGGAGTAGTATAGTAATGTTATGATGGCTTCATTTATTAGCTTGTGGACTCATCTTGTCTTGGGAAACGCTATGTTACAGTAACATATTAGTATGTTACCATTTCTCATTAACTACTTGCCACATAAGCAAAATTTTCTTGGAGTGCGCTAAGTTACTCCCACTATAACTAGCCGTACAAAGTGTGGGTTATGTAGAGGGCGTAGTAGGCAAGCTTCTCATCGTTCTACGAGTTGACATGACACATCAAAGTAGTAGTTTTTTTTTCAAAATGCACATCAAAGTACCAGTGTAGTAGTCTCCAAAAAGGGCCGACCATGTCCATGGCTACCATCCTGTGCTCCGTCATTGAGTATGTGCACGATTCACGTGCCATTCAAGAAAAACCTGCGTACGTTCCATTGAAGAAATAAATTAAAAACAAACACGCCACCGCATCATGTTCGGACTTTGATTCGTCCACGCATGGTTCCCGACCCTCCACTAAGTGAACAACTACCAAACGTGTCAAATTATCACGTGAGCTACCTCTTCATCCAGAAATGAGCTCCACTGTGTACCCCCGCGCGTGTGTTAGGGAATGAGGCACAGAGTACGTGCAATTTTTCTCTTCGTGCACGTTCTCATTTTTTTTGTGGGTGATTCGTGCACGTACTCGGCCTGCGTTGGTGAAGTTGGTGAGTCTCACTTATCTCTACATTTCAACATGTACATCTACATCTGCATCTACGTCTACACTACATCTACATCTACATCTACCTCTACTATAGTACAGCAAGTTTTAAACATGAGACCAGCCATTTTCTTGCATGACACGACTAGCCCGTATTGCTTCTTGCTCCTCGTCTCTCTCAAAGTGTGTCCGGCATGCGATTTTGTCGTCGATTGAGGTCGGTTCGCTCACACTCGGTCCCACAAGTTATAAATCTAAAAAGAATACTCTGACCAGCGGACCATTGAAAGAAGTATATTTTTCATCCTCAAATGTAAGTTGATGAACAAATAACCCCCAAAGAAATTTTGGTGGTACAATTTTTACCCTCAAATCTCTAAAACTGGGTATATCACCCCCTTGAGCGGTTTTAGTGTTCACATGTTAGAGTTAGGCGGTTTTGATTGTTGACTAGGAATTGACTAATTATTTACACTAATGAAATGGTAACGACGCCGTCGGAAGCCGCGGATGTCGTCGGAGATGTACCCAATGGACCCCGACCTTCCCTACGAGGAGAGGAGATCATGTGGGTGCCTTTCAAGCTCAAGGGGTCGTCGGTCTACCTCGTCGACTCTTCACCCGCCTACCTCTGGTCCTCCTAGAGCCTCTATCATTGTCGCGCAGCTCATGGTGGCACTCATTTGCAGGTGGGCGCTGCTAGCTAAGAGACATAGTTGAGTTAATCGAGCCCTACTTGAAAATCAATTGTGTCCTTGGCCTAAGCTCCGCCACTTCTAGAAGAAAACTCCTGCAGAGGAGGTCGATGAGAGGCACCATCGTGCTACCTACATTGGTCGTTTGATTCATATGATAGAAACCTATAAGATTTTTCCCATGTAATCATGGGTTAATTGGCAATCTAGCATACACCCAACTTTTTTTCACTTCCTTTGTTTTTCCTGTGTCAAACACTCTGGTTTTTTAGGGGAACACTGTGTTAATGCTATGGGATTCAAGTGGACATGCCACTCCAATCCTTTATTTTTCTTTACGAAGAGAGTACTTGCTGCTGCAAGAGAGTACATGCCGCCTATATTAATTAACCGTGCAACAGTTCATTTAGTGGTACTAGGTTAGTAGGTGACCTTGTGCTTGGCTCTTCTCCTCTTTCGGAAGTCGAACAATAATGATGGTACCACAGTAGTACTTCTGGCAACCTGACACCAAATGAACTGCTGCACGTCCACCGCTTATAAGCAAAAGTTTCTCCTCGTGCTGCGAGCCACCACGTACGCGTTGGCGAGGGAGCTCGTCGTTCTGTGAGTTGACGGGACACATCAAAGTTATTTAGTACTCTCTCCAAAAAGGGCCGACCATGTCCATGGCTACCATCCTGTGCTCCGTCATAGAGTACATGCACTATTCACGTGCCATCGAGGAGAAAAATATTGTGTAGTACTAGGTGCCATCGAAGTGCATGACTCACTTACGCACTGCTTATCTCCATTTTCTTGCATGACACGTGCACCTTGATGATAGATGTCCCTCGTGTTGGCAAAAGGATGAACAAAGCTCACGTAAAAAAGTGGAAGAACATAGGGCCAGTTTGGTTCCCAGCCTAAGGTTGCCACATTTAACCTTAGTCATGCCACAACATCTTAGACATGTGTTTGGTTCATTGCCACACTTGTGGCTTGCCACACTTCTCTAGTTATATGGTCCACATGTCATAGGCTCAAGTTTTTGCCAAATCTTGCCACACTTGTGGTGGCCATAGCCACACTTTTTGTGGCAGCCACACTTTGCCTAAGGTTAGTTGTGGTAAAGGGGTTGTTTGGTTCTAGGCCTAGCATTGCCACACTTTGCCACACATTTTTGCCAAGCTTGCCTAAGGTTAGTTCATCAAAATGAGAGCCACAAGTTGGCAAGCCAAAGGGGATCTTGCCTTATTTTTTTATGTGTATGCCATGTGGGGTCCAAGTGTGGCTTGACTAAGGTGTGGCTCGAACCAAACACTCACTTCATAGATCCTATCCTCATAGGTTCCCGACGACAGAAAAGGAGCAAGGAACCTCGCGGTAGAGCGTCTGCACTCATAATATTTTGTATTACTCCCTCCGTCCAGGTGAATAAGTCATCTTTGGTTGTGCACCGTGACCAAGAAGCAGGGAAAAACAAGAGAACTTAATGTTTATTTGCTACTTAATAGCATTGCATGCAATGAACTAACCACTGCATGTCGTGTTTGGTAGTCTCGAGTAATTGAAAACATGCACGCCCACATCTCTTATTGGTTGATATGTCAAGAAACAAGAATGTTTATTTGCTAATTAATAGCATTACATGCATGCCCGACAACCGAGAAGGAGCAAGGAACCTCACGGTGGAGCGTCTGCTCATAATATTTTATATTATTCAGCGATATAAAATCAACCAATCATCTCCACAGTAGACCAGAAGAGTACGAAACATGGCAGCCCGGTGTAGTTACATCATACTACATGGCTAACCCACGCTATCAACATATTTCTTGGCCTCCGTGCGACACCTAGCACTAGTAATCCAGCAGCCAGTATTGCTTCTCGCTCCTCGTCTCTCTCAAAGTGCGGCGTGCTGGCGTTTTTGCCGTCTATTGAGGTCGGTTAACTCATCACATGTTAGCGACATGCCAAGAGCGTTCTAAAAAAGTTACTGTACTCTATTGTTATGACAAGAAGAGGAAGCACTTTGACCGACGGACCAAACGAGACAGGTGTGTCGTGCCGTGAGTGAGTCCAGTTTCTCGTTTGAACTTGTTTGGTGTAGTAGTAACACTTGGTTTTGACAATTGATAAGATTTTATATAGGGCCTAATGTATTCTTCGAGGATGCCTTTGACTATTGATAAGATTTTATATAATTTGACAATTATATCATTCGAAGATCCTTTCACGTACGAATTTGACTGTATGCTTTGAGCAACTTGCATGTCCTATACTGCTCCTGTTTGGATAATCTAACTTAGCTAGAGCTTAGACTAACTCATGACTAACCCTGAACTAACTTTAGCCAAAGAGGTGTTTGGGTGACAGCGTTAGATTGACAATAAATGCACTTGATGGAGAGAGGAAAGTGATTTTGCAATGGGCCCAGTGAGAACTATCTCCAATTAGCACCTCTTGGGTGGGATGGTTTTTTTTGGTGGGTTCGGTGCAACTTGCTCCAGTTTAACCCTCATGCTTGGATACTTTAGGGCTATTTGAGACCCAACTAGCTCAAACTAACTCTAACCCATGGATCCAAACAGGGCCAAAGTTAGTCTCAGAAAACGCATTAAGCTCTATATACATGGACAGACAGAGTACATGATACTAGCAAACGCTCACCATTAGTAGTAGTTCATTGGTTGGTTTCGATTTTTGATTCAGTTGTTGTGCTGCTACCGTCCAATATTCGCGTGTGGTTGTTTCTAGAGTAAAAAAAGGAGGTACTAGTACTTAATTACTGTGGGAAAGGTGAAGTGATGGTTGCTTCGCCCGAGCAACTTATTACTCTGGGAATATGGGAGTACCAGCTGATTCAACAGAGAAATAATGGTTGCTTCGTCCGATAAACTTACTATGGCGAAGGTGGGGCTTTGTGATTTGGCTGCTCACTAGTCATTACTACTGCGGCGCAACGACCGGGGTGAATCTTTCCCTACAGTTGTGTACTCAATATTGTTGCATGGCAGGTGGAGCCTGATGAGGGATGTCCCACATGTCGGCGAAACAAAGTTGAATTGTTTCTGGCATTGCTATCAATCCTTCAGGATTTGTTTATATGTACACATAATTTTAATGAAATTGTACTGTGATGCTATGAAGGTTTCAACTTTGGTTCCCGTAGGAAAAAAGGTTTCAACTTAGGATTCATGTGTCCTCTTGCCTCAAGATTATCTCGTTACAACATTCCATCAAATACAAATGAAACTACCATGGCTGCTAATGCATCTCAATGGTTCACAAATCAGCGCCAATATTCACATCACAACTGAACACAAAGTTGTGAGAAGGTGTACAAATAAAGAAAAATATATAATTGATCGATGTTGTTCATAGGCATGGCTCCATTTCATGGGCACAGTGTTCATTGGTTGGCAACTTGTTTCACCCAGCTCTATAGCAGAAAAAGAGGTGTATGGAGGACATCACAATCCGATCATTTTGTGCAGCTCCACTAAAATCGAGCTGACCATCCCTGTTTGCAAAGATATCCAGTCAGTGTGATTATAATAATAGTGGAACTAGATGATGAAACATAACACACACAAATAAAAGCCGATCACCTCTGTGATCTCTCTTTAGGACTAACTACTTCTTGGAGAAGCATAGGCACGAAGTTGGATGAGGAGGATAGCAAAACCAATCTCCCTTTCTACAGTCCCACAGAAATGTAAAAACGTTGCACGTGTGACATTTTGGCGGAACTGCACAAAACACTCTTAAGAAAAAAGTGATTTGTGCAGTTCACCAAAAGGTCGCAATAGCATCGAGGTGAAATGGACATCCCTGTTTGCAAAAGGAGGTAGAAAGGAAGCAATTACTTCCCAATAACACGAGTTGAAGACACATATGCTGACAAAAAAGAAGCATATTCCATGTAATAAGGAAAAGATAGCAGCATGGTGGTTTATCGAAACTGGTTTGAGGACGAGATTGCAAGATGGAAAGTACGCCGGCCGAGATACGTTTTAAGCAAACAACTAAACAAGATCCACATGCAGGATTTTCCACATGCAGCAACGTGGGAAGATGGGAAGTGGAGCAAGGCTAGAGGAAGCTGTACCTAAGGGTCATCGGGATAAAACTAGGAGGGCGCCGGCGGCCGAGATCTGCCTATACTACGGCAGCGAGCAAGTGGAGAAGGCCCTGCCGCGCCGGAGCTTGGTCAAAGAGAACGGCAGGTACCGCAGATCGAGATGTGCTGCCTCAACGCCGTCGAACGGAGAAACGATGCACATCCTCCCTTTTCGCCAGTGGATAGGATGCGGCCGGATCACTGACCAATGGTGAGAGAGAGAGGCCACCGCCACCTTGTGTGAGATGGTGTGACAAGATACAAACCCTGCCAGGCAGGCTCCGTTGTATATAGTGGAGCGGATTTTTCCATTTTCCCCACGACAATTGTTTTATATTCTATACGTGCCATTGAGGAATATATAACTTTATTTTAATACTAACGCATCAAGTCAAACTTTGTTCCGTCTACGCGTGGTACACGACCCTCCTTCGAGTAAACAACCGCTACATGCGTCAAATTATCACATGGGCTGCCTTTTCGTACAGAAACGAACTCCACCGTGTACCCGCGCGGGTGTGGCCGGGAACGAGACATGAGTATATGCGTCCTGCGTGCACCTCTTCTTTAGGTGCAAATACGTATGTGGGTGGGTGTGAGAGAGATGGTTTGTGCGAAACAAAGGCAATGTGTCGATGATATCTCAAACAAAAAAGTAACATATGCAATGTGTGTGAAACAGAGTCATGGATATATCATATATAGAGGGAGCGATCCACGAGAAGAGAGTGGAGGGATCATCAGCATGAGATATCAATAGAATCGAAAACAGGGATGAAGTGTGTGGCTGTGCGATCGATAAAGAGTGCCATTGAATTTTTGTTTGCCCACGTCAAAGATACAGGGCGGCTGGCCTACTGGAATTTGAGAGGGCAAAGGTGCAGTTTTTCTCTGTGGCATGGATACCTACCTACAATGTTTGAACATCAGTGTGTGTGGGGGTGGGGGGGGGGGGAGGGGGCAGAGACCTAACTATAGAGAGGTAGATCGACTAGTATATGTGTGGAGAAGGAGAGAGAGAGACCTAGGTATGTATTGAGGGAGATCAATCGGCATCCATGCATATGTGTAGCAGAGGAATAAGGTTGGGAGAAAGACAAAGGTAGAGCGTCAGAGGGTTGGTGGGAGAGGCCTGCTAGACAAATGGAGGGTACGAGTGCAATATCAATAAGAGAGGGCCGGGGATGTCTATCTGTCTATGCACGTGCGTGTGAGAGACGGGTCGGGAGGTATGCAAGGGTGATGAGGGGAGACGATATGGTTGTGGTAAGCTTAGGTAACTACATAGGAAGATCAACCGTCGTGTGTCCGAGAAAGGGAGAGACATAACTAGTGAGGTAAGTCTATTGGTGCATGGGGAAAAATAATTATAGTCGACCTAGCTATATGTAGGGAGCTCGGTACGTATACATGCATGCATGTGTTATAATCAAATAAGGCCCGGAGAGACATACATGGGGAGAGGGGTGCGGCTAGGAGGTGGTGCGAGAGGCCTACTATGTCGAGGGGGAGGAGTGTGCGAGTATGAGATCGATGAAAAGAGGGGTGGGAGTGTGCACCTGCGTGGAACCGTATTGGACATAGGGGGCATGGACAATGAGAAGAGAAGAGGGGAAGTATGTGTTTGTGGTAGGCACACTTGGCAAGAGAGGTATATCAACCAGTGTGTGCCGGAAAGAAGGAACCGGGGGGCCTACACACACCGCGGGTGAACGACCTAAAGAGAAATAAGAAACGTGCGTGATGGAGGGGACGCTGAGGGAGGGTGAGAGGGGGGCGGGCGTGTGCATGCACGATAGAAAGTTAGCACTAGCAAGCTACAAAGAGAAGAGGATTGTGAAGGTGTAAAAAACGAACAGAGATCATAATTCATTATAAAAAAGTGGATACAGATACTTGAAGAAGATATCATAATGTAGAACATTGGTTATAATTTGGGCTAATGTGTGGCTTTTGCAGCTCAGGGCCAAATACTTGTCATAATGTAGGGGGCGGGGCACTATACTTTGTGTGATAAACATGGTGTACGTATGGAACATGGTTTAGAATATGAATATATAGTTAGTACATCAAATGTACTATTATTTGGAATCAACATCAAGTGTATTCAAAAAATTGAATTCGAGTTCATATAGTACACATAGTTCATATCTATCTCTATAGTAATCATGTGGTGTGTTGTTAAGGTAATACACGAATGATGGTTGAAGTTGGCAACAATCATGATTGTAGATTCTTATTGAAATAGCGAAACAAATTCAAATTTACTTCGAATTACAGCGGTAGTATAGACATTTGGAATGCACTAAAATGTTGGTATGAGTAGGTTACATGCATTATACAGCCAGCGAAAAAATTTAATTGGACATAACATGGATTCATACTCTGTTTTGAATAGCATTTGTATAGTAAAACGGGACAAGACTCTCTCTTTGTGGGGTGTGAATAGTTTTTTTTTCTTTTTTTCACTGAGGGAAGTGCGAATTGATTTGGTACGTAAAAGTACAATATTACACGTTAGGCTTGTCCCTAAAATTCAACCCACGCCTTCTTATATCCCTAAAAATCAGATATCGTGCTCCCAAAACAGGCGCCTTCACAACCCGCTCCTTGCTATCCCGAAATTACAACGCGCGCGAAAACTCCCTCCAACTGCCAAATCCCGACACGTGAAATCCCCCTTCTAACCCTGAGCCGAAAGGACCGCTAGTTCAAATCGGTGGGGGTACTTTTGTAACACACCCTACATTTTGGACAAGCGCGTCCCTAAGTCATGGTTCCCCCCTCCCATCGCCTCCTTTTCGCCATTTGAAATCCCAGGCCGCCATAACCTCTCTGCTCCAGCCATGAAACCTCACCCTCTTCCGTCCGCCACCTCACCGCTGCCCAGCCGGAGCCTCTTCCCCGATGACGTCGTCCACCGCAACATCTCGATGTCCCTCATCAACCTCCCCGGATGAGGATCCGTCGTCCATCTCGTCATCCCATCGGTTCAGCCACCCCGTCCTCCACCTCCAAGGAGCTGCTCCGACGATCGCCTCGTCTATCGCGGCTGCTCCATCCCCACAACACTGCTTTAACCTGCTCCACCAGAACCGCAGAATCCTCACCGACTCCTAGGACGAAGCTGAGGCCTACTCGGCGCCACCAAAGAGGTTGTACACTCATAGCATCGCACCTTCTCCTTAACTCGACCTCCCGGCGCCGACAGTGCTCCATCCCGCACCCCCATGGAGCGGCTACCTCGAAGTCGGCACCGCAGGCTATATCTCCACGGCGGCTCTCCCCCATTGCGAGGCCCCTTCGGCGGCGGTGTTCATACCAGCCGGATCTGCTGCTGCTCCGGCTCTCTCTCACTCGCTCGCGTTGCTGCTGCTGCTCCGGCTCTCGCTCGCGCTGCTGCTGCTCCGGCTCACGCTCGCTTGCTCGTGCTACTGCTGCTTCTCTCCCCCTCGCTCGTGCTGCTGCTTTGCTCCGATTTAGCTACACTTCAGTCGACTGAATTGACTTTTGGGTCAGTCGATTTTCAAGGGGTGGGGGGCTCGCCGGAGTTAAGGAAGAACCACCCGCAGCGGGGAGGGGGGCTTGCCAGAGAGGTACCCCACTATCTATCTTAGGGTTCAGGGTGGGGACAGTGGTCGCTGGTGGTGGGGGGGCGCGGTGGTGGGGCGGTGGCGTGGCACTACTAGGAAAAGGGCTATAGATGGGATGGACACTAATGGCGCACTGTACATGTGGTGCGCCATTACTAAATACTAATGGTGCACCATGTGTTGGTGCGCCATTAGTGTGCAAATACTAATGGCGCACCACATCCCACGGTGCGCCATTAGTAAAAAAAATTAATTTTTTCAAAACTACTAATGGCGCACGGTGAGAGTGGTGCGCCATTACTATGTTGACATAGTAATGGCGCACCACACCCGCCGTGCGCCATTAGTAGTTTCGAAAAAAAGTAAAAAAAATTAAAAAATATTTGTTACTAATGGCGCACCATGTCTCGGTGCGCCATTACTCGCCATTACTAAGTTTTTAAAAAAAAATTCAAAAAAAAATATCTAATTTTTTTTAATTTTTTTTCAAAACTAGTAATGGCGCACCACCCCACGGTGCGCCATTACTAACTTGCCCCAACACCGAATGCACCCCCCCTGTGGATCGCCTTTTCAGTTTTTTAAAAAAAAAGAAAATGATGGAAATGTCAAAAAAAATAAAAGAAAATAAGTTTCCCATGTGATATGTGGTCTAGTTCTTGGGAAAATTTACAAATATGAATTTCGACTTTATTTGCAAAATCTCTCTGGAAATTTGTAAAATGGGCATAACTTTTGCATACGAACTCGGATGAAAAAGTTTTTTATATGAAAAATCATCTACTCGAAAAGTTACATCCAAATTTAATCGGGGAACCTCGTTAAACATTTTCAAAATCCCCAAAAACCTAACAGAAAAAAGTTATGGGCCTTTCAAGATCTAGAGGCCAAAAAATTCAAAAAAAATTCAAACTTACTAGTGGCGCACCGTGGATGTGGTGCGCCACTAGTAACAGAAAAAAATTTGGTTTTGAATTTATTTTATTTTTTTGAATTTATTTCAAAAAATGATATGTAATATGACCGGGAAGTTTGAAATATTTTTCAAAATTTCATCATAGTCATGAACATGAACAAAGTCCTAGACATCAACAAGGTATAATAGGATTGATATGCTAGATATATCAACAAGTGCACGTGAAGTGAGCATTCTGTGGGGTTGGATAGAACTCGAAGTTAAGCGTGCTTGGGCTGGAGTAGTGTGAGGATGGGTGACCTTTTGGGAAGTTTGACCACGAAGTGCGATTTGACCTGAGATTAAGCATATTGACCCGAGATTAAGCCATAGTGACTGAGATTAAGAAAAAATTCTGAAAAAAATTGAAAAAAAAATTTGAAAAAAATTGAAAAAATTGAAAAATATTGTTACTAATGGCGCACTTCTATGTGGTGCGCCATTAGAATACTGATACTAATGGCGCACAGTGGGCTATTCTAATGGCGCACAGTGGTGCGCCATTAGTATATCAGATACTAATGGCGCACGATAGTGCGCCATTAAAAAAAATCTAATGGCGTGGTACTAATGGCGCACCGGTAGTGCGCCATTAGTAGGTAAAACCGGTGCGCCATTAGTAGGCCTTTTCCTAGTAGTGTGGGGATCGTCGGAGAAAAAGCTCGGCTGGGGGCTAGAGGGCTGGCCGGGGCGGCGGCGAGGCGGCGACGGACCGGTGGTGGGGATTTGTTTCGAGGCGGCGACGCGGCGCGAGGGGTGGTGGTTTGGCCGGTTGTGGCTGGCGACTCAGGGGGATGTAGGTTGAAGATGAACTGCAGGCCCTCCCTGAACTACATGTGAAGTGCCTCTCTGCTACCATTGCGTTTAGTTTCGACAGTAACATTCAGATTCCACAGTAAATTTCAGTTTTGACAGTTAAGTTCAGAGTCAACGGTTTTTACCTCATCTGTTGTAGTCAGGTGGTTTTTGGTGGTAATGTATTTTACATCATCTATAGGAGATGCCATTAGAATCCCACTTGAGATTAACGATGTCTGTCTTGTGCTGCTTCAGCCTCGACATCTTACGGCTCACAGGAGCTGCTCCAACGACGGAACGATCCATCACAACAGAGCAGTGCCCTGGACGCCGTCTACAGATTCCTCAGATCTTCCTCCACACCTCCGACAACCACCTCTGCCTCAACTTCTTCAGCAACCAATCCAATGATGCTGAGGTCGACACGGATATGGCAAAGAGGTTGTACACTTGTCGCATCACTTATTACTCTGCATTCATGTCGATTCATTAGGGCTATTTTGGTTCAACGAAAAAACATAGCAATGGGAAATTTTCCTATGGCACTCTACTATTCAATTATTCAAGCATTTTGTTGAAAGGAATGGAGCAAAACATCCACCTGGACCTACTTTTCAAAATCCTATGCATGAAAACAAGACCAAGTGAATTAGTGGTAGAATAACATTCTAACTGTACACGCTTTCATATGGTTTCACTTTATTTTGGCCTTTTTTCTTTACATTCCTCTGCTCCTCTAATTCCTGTGAACCAAACACCCAAGTTGACAGAAATAATGTGTTCACAAACGCTCTGTTTCCCATGTGCATTCCTAACCTATTCGGGTGTTTTTCCTCCTATCCCCGCATTTTTAGAATCATGCAAGCCAAATGAGCCCTTACATAATTACTTTAGTTACAGGTAGGTGTCGAAGAAAACTTTGTGTGGTTTGTCCTGCTCCTGCCGCGACATCGTCCACCTCACCTGAGCTACTCCATCGATAGAAGCATCCACCAAACCAGACATCACGACTCCTGACCGTCTTTAGCCACCTTAGATCTCCTAAAGATTTCACAAAGATTCCAAGCATAGCATAGCAAACTATTTATATGATACCATAGGAGCTTCCCTTTTTTAGACAAACGATGACGCACAAAATGAGCATGCTCATCTAAAGATTTCCCATAAACTAGGCTAGTTGGGGTTTCAGCATGAGCGCATAAGGATCGAAGATGATCCAAGTAGAACACTTTAAGTGGATCCATATCAATAGATTTTCAGCAAGAGAAGATGCAAGCATATAGAAGGCACATGGCAACATGAGCAAACAAAAGGACGAACGGAAAAGAGAGGGCAAATAAAACGGCAAGGGTGAAGTGGGGGAGAGGAAAATGAGAGGCAAATGGCAAATAATGTAATGCGAGGGAGATGGGTTTGTGATGGGTACTTGGTATGGCTTGACTTTTGCGTAGACTCCCCGGCAACGGTGCCAGAAATGGCTAGTTGACGGGAGAGTAAATCTTGACTTGACTTGGCATAAGCCTCCCCGGCAACGGCGCCAGAAATCCTTCTTGCTACCTCTTGAGCACTGCGTTGGTTTTCCCTTGAAGAGGAAAGGGTGATGCAGTAAAGCAGCGTAAGTATTTCCCTCATTTTTTGAGAACCAAGGTATCAATCCAGTAGGAGGCCACGCACGAGTCCCTCGCACCTACACAAACAAACAAGAACCTCGCAACCAACACGATAAAGGGGTTGTCAATCCCTTCACGGTCTCTTACGAGAGTGAGATCTGATAGAGATGATAGATAATATTTTTGGTATTTTTGTGATAAAGATGCAAAGTAAATAAAGCAAAGTAAACGGCAACAGAAATAGCAAAGTATAGGAAGACAAATATGATGGAAAATAGACCCGGGGGCCATAGGTTTCACTAGTGGCTTCTGTCAAGATAGCATAAGTATTTGCGATGGATGAACGAATTACTGTCGAGCAATTGATAGAATTGAGCATAATTATGAGAATATCTAGGTATGATCATGTATATAGGAATCACGTCCGAGACAAGTAGACCGACTCCTGCCTGCATCTACTACTATTACTCCACACATCGACCGCTATCCAGCATGCATCTAGAGTATTAAGTTCATGAAGAACAGAGTAATGCATTAAGAAAGATGACATGATGTAGAGGGATAAACTGATGCAATATGATATAAACCCCATCTTTTTATCCTCGATGGCAACAATACAATACGTGCCTTGCTGCCCCTACTGTCACTGGGAAAGGACACCGCAAGATTGAACCCAAAGCTAAGCACTTCTCCCATTGCAAGATCAATCTAGTAGGCCAAGAAAAACTGATAATTCGAAGAGACTTGCAAAGATAACCAATCATACATACAAAAATTCAGATTTGACTCAAATATTGTTCATAGATAATCTTGATCATAAACCCACAATTCATCGGATCTCGACAAACACACTGCAAAAGAAGATTACATCGAATAGATCTCCACAAGAGAGGGGGAGAACATTGTATTGAGATCCTAAAAGAGAGAAGAAGCCATCTAGCTAAAAACTATGGACCAGAAGGTCTGAGGTAAACTACTCACACTTCATCGGAGAGGCCTTGGAGATGATGTAGAGGCCCTCCGTGATCAATGCCCCCTCCGTCGGAGCTCCGGAAAAGGCCCCAAGATGGGATCTCACGGGTACAGAAAGTTGCGGGGGTGGAATTAGGTTTTTGGCTCCGTATTTGGTAGTTTGGGGGTACGTATGTATATATAGGAGGAAGTACGTCGGTGGAGCAACGAGGGGCCCACGAGGGTGGAGGGCATGCCTGGGGGGTAGGCGCGCCCCCTACCTCGTGCCTTCCTCGTTGATTGCTTTACGTAGGGTCCAAGTCCTCTGGATCACGTTCGTTCCGAAAATCACGTTCCTGAAGGTTTCATTCCGTTTGGACTCCGTTTGATATTATTTTTCTGCGAAACTCTGAAATAGGCAAAAAACAGCAATTCTTGGCTGGGCCTCCGGTTAGTAGGTTAGTCCCAAAAGTAATATAAAAGTGTATAATAAAGCCCAATAAAGCCCAATAATGTCCAAAGTAATATAATATAGCATGAAGCAATCAAAAATTATAGATACGTTGGAGACGTATCAAGCATCCCCAAGCTTAATTCCTGCTCGTCCTCGAGTAGGTAAATGATAAAAATAGAATTTTTCATGCGGAATGCTACTTAGCATGGTTTTTAATGTAATCCTCTTTATTGTGGTATGAATATTCAGATCCGATAGATTCAAGATAAAAGTTTAATATTGACATAAAGATAATAATACTTCAAGCATACTAACTAAGCAATTATGTCTTCTCAAAATAACATGGCCAAAGAAAGTTCATCCCTACAAAATCATATGGTTTAGTCATGCTTCATCTTCGTCACACAAAATAGTCAAATCATGCACAACCCCCGTTTCAGCCAAGCAATTGTTTCATACTTTAGAATTTTTCAAACTCTTTCAACTTTCACGCAATACATGAGCGTGAGCCATGGACATAGCTCTATATGTCGAATAGAATATATGGTGGTTGTGGAGAAGACAAAAAGGAAGAAGATGGTCTCACATCAACTAGGTGTATCAACGGGCTATGGAGATGCCCATTAATAGATATCAATGTGAGGAGTAGGGATTGCCATGCAACGGATGCACTAAGAGCTATAAATGTATGAAAGCTCAACAAAATGCAACTAAGTGGGTGTGCATCCAACTTGCTTGCTCACGAAGACCTAGGGCATTTGAGGAAGCCCGTCGTAGGAATATGCAAGCCAAGTTCTATAATGAAAAATTCCCACTAGTATATGAAAGTGACAAAACAAGAGACTCTCTATCATGAAGAACATGGTGCTACTTTGAAGCACAAGTGTGGAAAAAGAGATAGTAGCATTGTCCCTTCTCTCTTTTTCTCTCATTTTTTTGGGCCTTCTCTTCTTTTTTTATGGCCTTTCTCTCTCTTTATTTTTTATTTATTTCCTCACTTGGGACAATGCTCTAGAAAATGATGATCATCACACTTCTATTTATTTACAACTCAATACTGGAACAAAGTATGACTCTATATGCATGCCTCCGGCGGTGTACCGAGATGGGCAATGATTCATGAGCGACATGTATGAAAGAATTATGAACGGTGGCTTTGCCACAAATAATATGTCAACTACATGATCATGCAAGGCAATATGACAATGATGAATGTGTCATGATGAACGGAACGGTGGAAAGTTTCATGGCAATATATCTCGGAATGGCTATGGAAATGCCATAATAGGTAGGTATGGTGGCTGTTTTGAGGAAGGTATATGGTGGGTGTAATGCACCGGCGAAAGTTGCGCGGTACTAGAGAGGCTAGCAATGGTGGAAGGATGAGAGTGCGTATAATCCATGGACTCAACATTAGTCATAAAGAACTCACATACTTATTGCAAAAATTTAGAAGTCATCAAAACCAAGCACTACGTGCATGCTCCTAGGGGGGAGGTTGGTAGGAGTTAACCATCGCGCGCCCCGACCTCCACACAAGGGAAGACACTCAAAGAATATCTCATGTTTCAAATTTGTTACACAACGTTCACCATACGTGCATGCTACGGGATTTGCAAACTTTAACACAAGTATTTCTCAATTTCACAACTACTCAACTAGCATGACTCTAATATTATTACCTCCATATCTCAAAACAATCATCAAGCGTCCAACTTTTCTTAGTATTCAACGCACTCATAAGAGAATTTTAATTTAATAATTAGGACAAATTACCATGTTGTTTTATGAGGTTCTCAAAATGATATAAGTGAAGCATGAGAGAACAATAGTTTCTATGAAACAAATTCACCACCATGCTCTAAAAGATATAAGTGAAGGACTAGAGCAAAAAACTATATAGCTCAAAAGATATAAGTGAAGCACATAAAGTATTCTAATAAATTCCAAATTATGTGTGGCTCTCTCAAAAGGTGTGTGCAGCAAGGATGATTGTGGTAAACTAAAAAGCAAAGACTCAAATAATACAAGACGCTCCAAGCAAAACACATATCATGTGGTGAATAAAAATATAGCTCCAAGTAAAGTTACCGATGGAAGTAGATGAAAGAGGGGATGCCTTCCAGGGCATCCCCAAGCTTTGGCTTTTAGGTGTCCTTAGATTATCGTGGGGTGCCATGGGCATCCCCAAGCTTTGTCTCTTGCCACTCCTTGTTCCATAATCCATCAAATCTTTCACCCAAAACTTCAAAACTTCACAACACAAAACTCAACAGAAAATCTCATAAGCTCCGTTAGCGAAAGCAAACAAAATACCACTTCAAGGTACTATAATGAACTCATTATTTATTTATATTGGTGTTAAACTTACTGTATTCCAACTTCCCTATGGTTCATAAACAATTTTACTAACCATAGAATCATCAAAATAAGCAAACAACACACGAAAAACAGAATCTGTCAAAAACAGAACAGTCTGTAGTAATCTGTAACTAACGCCGACTTCTGGAACATGAAAAATTCAGAAAAATTAGGAAGTTCTAGATAATTTGTTTATTGATCTACAGCAAAAAGAATCAACTAAAAATCACGTTACTGTGATTTATTAAAACTAATTTCATACGCACAAAGTTTCTGTTTTCTGCAGCAGAATCAAAACAACGATTACCGTAGGTTATCCTAACGGTTTTATTTGGCACAAACACTAATTAAAACACAAAAACGAATCTAACCAGAGGCTAGCCAAATTATTTATTCCTAAATAGAAGCAAAAAGCAAAAAACTAAAATAAAATTGGGTTGCCTCTGAAAGGATCGATACGGTCGACTAGAGGGGGGGGGGGGTGAATAGAAGACTACAAATTTTAATCTTTCTTGTAGATTTTAAGGCTTAGCGGATAAAAGAGTTCACTAGATATGCAACTAGGTGAATGCAACCTATATGACAAGCAAGCTCCAAGATAAAAATGCTAGGCAACAAACTACTTAGCAAGCCAACAAGCATACAACAACAAGGAAAGGTGCGGGAAAGGATTAACCACAAGTGAGACGAGGACGCAGATTTTAACCCAAAGTTCACTCTTCCTTGGGGAAGAGCTAATCTCCGTTTGGAGCGGTGCCAGAGCCAAAGCTTGCGGAACGCCACCAAAGGCTCAACGTATTCTCCTTCGAGTCACCCCCAACAGATGAGCCTCGAAACACTCGGGGTTGGTCTTGAAGGCGACCACCACACCTTTACAAACTTCTCCGAAGCACACCACAAGAAAGGAAGCTTCCGGAGGAACCTCTAGCCTCCTAGGAGCCCAAGCTCCAAGAGTAACAAGTCAATGGGGAAGAAATGTTGTGGGGAACGCGATTTGGTTTGGTCAAGATGTAGATCGGGTCTTGCTCTCCCAATCCACAAAGTTTCAGCAAGTTTGGGTGGAGGGATTGAGAGTATTGAGCAAAAGGGGGTGTAGCAATGGTGGAGCTCAACAAGACATTAGGGTTAGAGGTTGGAGGTGGAAGAAGGGCCTTTATATAGTGTTCAGGGGCTGGTGGGGATTTCTGCCCGCTGGACCCCGTGCGCACGGGCTAAGTCAGCTCCGTGAGCATGGGGTACTCAGAGACAATCACGCCACCCCGTGCGCACGGGGGTCAAAAGACCCCTTGCGCACGGGGTACCCAGAGAGATTAGAGTACCCGTCGCCGCAGTGCGCACGGGGTACCCGAAGATCGCAGCACCCGTGCGACGGGGTCAAAGACCCGTCTTGCAGGGTACCCAGTAAATTTCTGTTGCAACTTTCTGAGTACCACAGCATACACACTAGGTTCTTATTAGGTGGTCATAGTGGGAAGGGTAAGAGAGTAAGGCTCGGCAATGGCATTCCCACACGACATTTATCCACACAAACCCCTCTTAATAGTGCGGTCTTTCCTACGACTCGAAGCAAACCAAAACTAAACCTTCGAAGCGTCGAAAGACAACGCCTTTGTCCTTTTTGAAATGGGGGGTCGCACATCTCCATCGCGGGCACTTAGAATCAATAACCTGAGATAAACTTTAGCAACTGATATTAGTTCAACTAAGCACATTGTCATCACACCAAAATAAAGCATAAGTGCCACTAGCACTTTCAATCTCCCCCTTTTTGGTGCATTGATGACAACGTGGTTAGAGCATGGCATAGAGGATAAATAGATAGAGTCCCCCTATATGTGTTCCCGAAAACAAGAATGCATCTAGAACACCCATAGGAGGTTCGACCAAGATCATTATTGATAAGTCATGAGATTCAACAAAATAAACCTATAACGGTGCCTAGAACTCATGACACAGTGTGGTGAGCAAATAATGTGAGACCCAATAAGCATAAGAGGATAATGGCAAGGTTCAATAATAAAGCTAGAGTCTCACAACCACACAGACAGAAGGTAAATAAGAGTATCTCAAGCCAACTAAAACCAACCAACAGCGAGAAACACGAGGCTTGAGATCTCAACACACCCACGAACGCACACCACATACCACTTCTCCCCCTTTGTCATCAAGACAACAAAAAGGAGATAAATGGCGACACGAGACCCATTAGACAAGAGGAGGAGCACTCGAGGCATCATCATCATCATCATCAAAACGCCACCCGGCCATTGGGAAAGACCGAGCAGTGGCCTCACTGTCGACGTCCTCTAAACCTGGACCGACCTCCTCACCAGCAGCAGCCCTTGCTGCCTTCTGCTCACGCCGAACAAGCTTCTCCTTGTTGATTTCCTTGATCCGACGACGCCGAATCGACTGACACATCTTGAACATGTTGCTCAAGGTCTTGAACAGTGACTTCTTCTCTCCCTTGGCAAAGATGGCCTCAGAGCCAACAGACTTGGCCCGACCACGAGGGATCTGTGCAGTAGAGGACATGCCTGGAGTGTAAGTAGCACGATCCTCAGGCCTAGGGTTGCGCCCCTTCTTGATAGGCACATTGGGAGCAGGAGCAGCTAGGGTCCAGTTGGAGTTGCGCTTGGGAACAAAAGTCTTGAAGCTGGCAATGTACTTTGCTGGACAGACGGTCTCAATCAACGCCTGTATGAAAGGAGCATAGATCAAAGACTTGTTCTCTTGTACACACTGGCGCAGCTCGTAGTACATGAAATCCAGAACATCCACTTTATTCTTCTGATGAAGATACACAAAGACATCAAGCATGGAGCTCCGAATGTTATGGGAATCCTCGGCCTTTGGAGTGAGGGTATACCTCAGGATATGATGCATGGTATCATAGAGGGGCAAGAGGTCTTTGATTGACCCAGTGACAAATGACTTCTCTTGTTTGTAAGCAAAGGCAATCTCATCCTTAGTGCGCTGCCCACTTTCCCGAACAACGCCAAACTCATCGGAAACGGTCTCTTCATCCATGAACGGGTAGGGAATGATCTCGGAGAACTTTGCCATAGGAGCTGAGCACTGATGCGATCCGGACATCCATGTGAAGGTACGAGCAGAATCATTGGAGAAGAACAGAGTGGCAAAGAACTGCATCACTAGATCTTCATTATAGGGGTGGTTGAAGGTGACAAACGGAATCAGACCCAGTCGTCCAAGAGCGGAGTACACACCGGGATACAGATGATCATTGTCGCGCAAACTCTCAGTGTTGACTTGCTTGTGAGGAGCAAACTTCTTTGACTTGGTCATAAGAAGCTCTTGATAGACCCTTTGCTGAAACTCATTCTTGAACCGGGGATCCACTCCCATACCAGTGGAAGCAACATACGGATGGCTCTGCCTCTCAGCCCAGATCTCTGGCTTGGTCCACTTGACAAGAGGCAAATTCCGGAGGTCACGCCCGCCCGGAATGGCTTGCTCCGGACTAGACTCCTCATCCTCTTTTTCATCTTCCTCACCACTATCATCTTCTTCTTCTATCTCATCATCATTATTGGGATTGGCATAGTAAACATCATCTTGCGAGTCATATTCTTCCTCAGAATTATCGGAAGCCTCTACAACGGGCCGCTTTGAGGCAGCACGGCGAACACGGCCCTGACCTGACCCAGACCCCTGACCCATGCCTTCAGACGGCTGACGACGAGCAATGGTGAAGTCCTTTGATCCTCTTTTTCCACGCTTGCTATGAAGCTTAGACCTCTTGTCAGCGGAGTCTGAAACACACGCAAATACCCAACAACACAAAGCACGAAACACAAATGAGTACAAGTGCAAGATGAATGGCAAGGAGATAGAAAAACATCTAGGCAAAAGTTCCTGGATAGCCCGTGCACACGGGGGTTTAGACCCCGTGGGCACGGGGGTCCCGTGCGCATGGTACAGGACCATGGGCACGGGGCCCCGTGCGCACGGGGGTCAAACACCCCGTGGACACGAGGGTCTCCCAGCAGCAGCCACTACCAGAATGAACTCCGGGAGTGGGTGTAGCAGAGGGACCATAGGATCTAAGCACTAGACTTCTATCTACAAACTAGTTGAGGCCAAACGAATCTAGGGAGCAAAGAAACCCTAATGCTAGAGAAAAAGATAGGAACTCAAGGAGATAGACCAAGGAGGCAAGACCAACCAGAGGAGGACCCCATCTGGATGCAGATCCACTGAGGAAGAAGCCCGACGAAGCCCGGCGGAGCTCCGGCGAGTGAGGCAACGGCGGCGGCGCTGGAGGCTTCCTGGGGAGTGGAGGGGGCGAATGGGTGGAAATGAACCCGAGCCCCCCCACGCCCCACCTCCTCAGGACCAGAAACCGCAGACCCCGTGCACACGGTCTAAGAGAGCCCGTGCAAGCAGTCTGAGCCCGTGGGCACGAGCCCGTGGGCACGGGGGCCCCGTGTGCACGGGGTAATCAGGAACTTTGACATGAGTGGATTTGTTTTAAATACAGGGTTGAGTGTATACTCTTACCCCTACTTCACAAAGCACTCGGTCTACATTTCTGAATACGCCGCGAGGAAAGACCTATCACTATGGAAAGGGTATATGTGGAGCACTTGTACCAAAAGAGAAGCGAGGAGAACCAAACAAAAAAAGGAAAAGAAACAACACACCACACAAGAGAAACAAACACGGACACAACCCTCAAGCGAGGGCGGTGGCCGAGGCCACCATGCTTGAGTTTACTTGGTATGGCACCGCGAAGATATGAACCTTGGGCCCAAGACCAATACTCATCTTTGAAGCACAAGTACCACCTAAAGTGGCTAATGTGAAAGATTGAGTTTGTTTTATGCACTTCCAGGATAAGATAGCTCATGGGTTGAGCTAGCTCCCCCTAGACATGTGCCTACATCTAAGCAAGATAGTACATGAGTATGTGTGTATGAGCAAGAGTTTCATCCGAAGTTACTAATATCCACGATATTTAGCTCATGCCTTAACTCGCGGAATCTTGCTTCATCAAGGGGCTCGGTGAAAATGTCTGCTAGTTGATTCTCGGTGTTGACACGAAGTAACTCAATGTTTCCCTTGGTCACATGATCGCTAATGAAATGATGACGAATCTCAATATGCTTGGTCTTGCTATGTTGAATCGGATTCTCGGCGATCTTGATGGCACTTTCATTGTCACACCAAAGAGGCACTTTGTCACATTTGACACCATAATCCATCAAAGTTTTCCTCATCCATAATAATTGGGCACAACAACTTCCGGCAGCAATATACTCGGCTTCAGCTGTGGAGAGAGATATACAATTTTGCTTCTTTGAAGACCAACTTACCAACGACCTCCCTAGAAATTGACATGAACCGGAGGTCGATTTGCGATCGACCTTGTCTCCGGCCCAATCCGAATCCGAGTAACCCATTAACTCAAATGATGATCCCTTGGGATACCAAAGGCCCAAGTTTGGGGTATGAACCAAATATCGAAGGATCCTTTTCACTGCCGAATAGTGGCTCTCCTTAGGAGCGGATTGAAATCTTGCACACATACACACACTCAACATAATATTTGGCCTATATGCACAAAGGTAAAGCAAGGAACCGATCATAGAGCGATATACCTTTTGATCCACTTCTTTACCATTTGGATCAAGATGAAGTTGACCATTTGTGGCCATGGGTGTTTTCTTTGGCTGGATATCTTGCATTTTGAATCTCTTGAGCATGTCTTGGATATAACGAGATTGATTGATGAAGGTTCCGCCTCTCAATTGCTTCACTTGAAAACCGAGAAAGAACTTCAACTCTCCCATCATGCTCATCGCAAATTCCTTAGTCATAAGATTCTCAAACTCAACGTTAATAGCATGGTTAGTTGACCCAAAGATAATATCAACAACATATATTTGGCAGACAAACAACTCTCCTTTTACCCTCTTTGTAAAGAGAGTGGAATCTATTACCCCAATATGGAACCCTTTCTCGCTTAGGAACGCTGTAAGGTGATCATACCAAGCACGAGGTGCTTGTTTGAGTTCATAGAGTGCCTTATGGAGTTCATAAACGTGAGAGGGATGATCGGGGTCTTCAAAACCGGGAGGTTGCTTGACATACACTAACTCCTTAAGAGGACCATTAAGAAAAGCGCTCTTAACATCCATTTGATATAATTTGAAATCATGATGAGAGGCATAAGCAAGCAAGATGCGAATGGATTCGAGATGGGCAACGGGGGCAAAAGTTTCACCAAAGTCCAAACCTTCAACTTGGGTGAAACCTTGTGCCACTAACCTTGCCTTGTTCCTTATTACTTGTCCATATTCATCTTGTTTGTTTTTCAAAATCCACTTTGTTCCAATGACATTATGAAATTCCTCGGGTCTTTCTACAAGGTTCCACACTTTGTTGCGTGTGAAGTTGTTGAGTTCTTCATGCATGGCATCTATCCAATCCGGATCATCAAGTGCATCTTCCACCTTAAGGGGTTCAACACAAGAGACAAACGAGTGATGTTCACAAAATTTTGCCAAACGTCTACGAGTAGTTACCCCCTTTTTGATGCTTCCGTAGATGTTCTTGGTGAGGTGTTGAAGATGTTTCAGCTTGGCGGCCACTTTTTGCTCTTTGCGGTCAAGCTCTTCTTCACTTGGTTTTGGACTTGATGAAGAAGCTTGCCCTTGAGATTGCTTTAACCTTGGAGACACTCTTCTCTTTGCAACCACAGGTTCTTGCTCAGTAGGAAGTGATGACGATGAAGACACATGAGGTTGGGGTTGATCTTGAGCATGATCATGACTTTGAGCTTGATCTTGAGCCTCAATGATAGGTTCTTCATTATTCGGAAGAGTTTGCTCTTGATCTTGCTCAGGAATATGAGGGTCTTGATCTTCTTCTTGGATAGGTTCATTATTTCCCGAAGCACCTTGGACAAGTGGCGTCGGTGATGACTTCCCTTGTGGAGAATCCTCAAGAGGGGCACTTACTCCTTCTTCTTCTACTTGGACATGGGGTGTTTCTTATGGGAGAATGTGGCCTATCCCCATTGTCCTTATAGCTTGTGAAGGAGCCTCATCACCTACAACACTAGGAACAATTTGCTCCATGCGGGAGCCGTTATCTTCATCAAACTCCACATTTACCGTTTCCTCAATGCATCCGGTGGATTTATTGAGAACTTGGTAAGTATGAGAGTTTGACGCATATCCAATAAATATGCCCTCATAAGTTCTAGACTCAAATTTAGCTAACCGGGATTTTTTGTTTAAAATGAAACACTTACAACCGAATACCCGAAAGTATTTGACGTTGGGCTTTCTCCCGATTAGGAGCTCATAAGGGGTCTTGTTCTTGAGCTTGCGAAGATAAAGCCGGTTTGAAGCATGGCACGCGGTGTTGATGGCTTCTGCCCAAAGCTTGTATGGTGATTTGTACTCATCAAGCATGGTCCTAGCCATCTCAATAAGAGTCCGATTCTTCCTCTCCGCAACACCATTTTGTTGGGGAGTATATGGTGAGGCATATTGGTGCTTTATCCCCTCTTCACTCAAGAAATCATCCATTGTATAGTTTTTGAACTCGGTGCCATTGTCAATTTGGATTGCCTTGATCCCACAGTTATGTTGACGTTGAGCTTCTTTGGCAAAGTTGATGAAGGTTTCTTGAGTTTCATCTTTAGTCTTGAGAAAGAACACCCAAGTATATCTTGTGAAGTCATCAACAATGACAAGGCAATATCTCCTTCCTCCCAAACTATCATATGTTGGAGGCCCAAATAGATCCAAATGGATAAGCTCGAGGGGCCTCAAGGTGGTGATGATAGTCTTCACTTTGTGAGCTTTTTCATGAAGCTTTCCGGCAATGCAAGCACTACAAGGACGATATTTGGCAAAAGACACATTGATTAGTCCAATAATGTGCTCCCCCTTTAAGAGAGCTTGTAAATTTCTCATGCCCACGTGGGCTAGCCTACGGTGCCATAGCCACCCCACGTCGGCCTTGGCCATTAGGCATGTTGCAAGATGAGTTTTCTCTTTCGAGAAATCAACCACGTAAAGGTTGTCTTCAACATGCCAACTAAGACCACTTTGAGATTGCTTCTCTTAAAGACGGTCACATGGAATTCACCAAAATGTGAATCATATCCGGCACGAGCCAATTGAATAGTTGAAAGTAAATTGTAGTGAAGGGATTGGACAAGCATGACATTTCAAAGAGATGAATCATTAGAGATTACCACCTTGCCCAAACCCAATACCTTGCCCTTGCTATTGTCACCGAAGGAGATGTTCAAAGAGGCCTTGAGTGAATCAAAAAACTCCACGAGCATCTCCCTTTCTCTGGTCATATGATTGGTGCATCCACTGTCGATCACCCATTGAGTTCCACCGAAGACATAGTCCTACAATAATCAAGCTTTGGTTATAGGTACCCATTTTGCAATGGGTCCTAGTGAGTTAGCAACAAGGATCTTGTGAACCCAAATAGTCCAAGCATAATCATCATTGTTAGTTCCAACAAATTTTGCAAAGGTATAGCCATCATCTCCTCTCATGAGAACATATGATGGATTGTTCTTGCCGGCAAAATTCTTGGGAATGGCCTTGTCCCTAATGACCTTTCCATTCCCAACACCCTTCATTTCCTTCTCCTTCTCCTTGTGCCCTTCTTGCACAAACACTACCTTTTGGGGAGGGGAAGGAGTCGGACCGATCTTCTTGTTGTTCTTCTTCTTCCTTTTCTTACCACTCTTAGATGCGGGATTAAACCCAACTCCCTCCTTGCCAACACACTCCTTTTGGTTGCTCAAGAGGTCGTTTAGATTTTTCTCCCCTTGGATGCACGATACAAGCCCTTTCTCAATTTGAGCTTTCAACTTCTTATTTTCCTCTTGAAGGAAGGTGCAATCATGAGCAAAGTTAGCAGTACAAGCATCATCATTTAAATCAATATGAGGTACGCAAGTGAGAGCCTTAATGGTTGTAGCTTTTAGTTGGGCATAAGACTCAGTGAGGGCAATGAGGTCACCTTTGACAACCTTGGAACTAATCACAAGGAACTCATGCTCCTCAACAAGTCTTGTATGGTCAACTAGAAGCTTTTCAACTCTAACGTTAAGAGAATCTTTATTCTCAAGAGCAAGTTGCAAAGCATCGTTGGTTTTAACAAAGTCAATTTGATGAGTAGATAAGGCTTCCTCAAGTGATGCTCTCATGACACTCTCTTCATTAAGTTCGTGCTCGAGGAGATCAACTCTCTCTTTTTCCTCTATAAGGAGGTTCTCAACGTTCTCAATAAAGTCATCGCGTTCGGCAAGTGACTTAAGGAGATCGCCAAAACGAGCACGAGCTTCACCATGAAGAGTTTTCATGAAAGCCATTAAGGATTCCTCATCATTATCCACACCCTCCTCACACTCATCCTCCACTATCTCACATGAGACATTGGGAGTGTAGTTGTCGGGTTTCTTGGGTTTGGACTTTGTTTTTACCTCTTTGGCCATGAGGCACCGATGAGTGAATGGATTGTCCTCGTTTGGAGAGTCGAAGAGGCCGGTGGTGGAGGAGGAGGTAGTGGCATGCATGGCAAAGGCGGCCGTGCCCACTTGATCATCATCACCGTCATCTTCATCTCCAGACATGTATTCTTCATGAACAAGAGCCTTGTCATCCTTCCTCTTTGCAAACTTGGTGAAACTCTTCTTCTTAAGCACAAGCTTCTCGGACTTGTCTTCACGTCTCTCATATGGACAATCATGAACAAAGTGTCTTGGACTATCACAATTGTAGCATTTCCTTCGTCCAAAAGATCTTCCTTGAAGATTTCTTCCTTTGTTTGCCGTGGTCCCGGAGTACTTTTTGACTCAGAGAGCCAAGTCTTCCGCAAAATCATTTGCCGTACACGAGGTGTCATTATCCTCCTCACCTATCTCTTCACTCACTTCTTCCTCCCTTGAGGGTTGGCTCGCCACTTTCTTGGCCTTCAAGGCAAGATTGGAGTTCTTGGTTGCTTGAGCTATTGCAAATGTTTTCTTGGACTTGGTTTCCAAAAGAACATGGGTAGAGAAGGTGGAAACAACTTGAGCCGAAGTCATCTTGTGATAGTCCGGACATTGATGAACCATCATGACCATTGTATGTTCCGTGAGAACCATAGCATCTATGAACTTGTCCTTGATGAAGTCATCATTTGCCCAAGTGCACCCAAAGGTTCTCAAGTTGAGCACAAGAGACTTCAACCTTCGGTAAACCTCTTCTGCGGACTCACCCTCATTCCTCACAAAGAGATTGACTTCTTGTTTGAGCAAGGCCAACCGAGATCTTTGAATTGCTTCATCTCCTTCAAGAGCCTCCTCAAGGCAATCCCAAATTTCCTTTATGGTTTTGAGAAGAGCAATGGAATCACTATAGTCTTCAGTCACAGTGTTGCGAAGCATGTTATGTGCGGTAGCATTGAGTTGATCGTCAACTGCTTCCCTTGGAGTGAGATTCATTGGGTCCTTGGGGTTGAATCCATTGACCACAATCCACCACAATTGAGTTGAAGCACTGCGCATGTGAGACTCCATATCTAGCTTCCACTTAGCAAAGGCATTAGCTTTCAAAGGGGGCGGAGGCCCAACAGGATTAATGCGGGGATGTTGCAAGGGTTGAGGAGAGTAAAAGGGTTCCACGGCATTGTACTTGGGAACTTGAGTATGAGCCGGAGAAGCAAGAGGTTCCCTCGAGTCATCCGCATCATGAACTTCATTTGGATTAAACGAGTTTGATGCGGACGTTGATGGCTTTAAGCGGGCATAAATTTCCTCCTTGACCGAGGCCCGAACCTCTTTAAACATAGACTTTGAGGTCCGCAAACATTGAAAGAAGATCGGCCGCGGTCAAGGGGACATTCGGGTTAGTAGGAGCGGCGGGAGCAACGACAGGAGCACCAAGTGTCTCGCTCGCGGCGGGGCGTTGGTTTTGACCATCCTCCGCAACAGGTAAGCCACCTCCCTCATTCCCTAGATCGACCATATCCTCTAAGGTTGTAAAACCTTATATTACAGCACGAGGCTCTGATACAAATTGAAAGGATCGATACGGTCGACTAGAGGGGGGGGGTGAATAGAAGACTACAAATTTTAATCTTTCTTGTAGATTTTAAGGCTTAGCGGATAAAAGAGTTCACTAGATATGCAACTAGGTGAATGCAACCTATATGACAAGCAAGATCCAAGATAAAAATGCTAGGCAACAAACTACTTAGCAAGCCAACAAGCATAGAACAACAAGGAAAGGTGCGGGAAAGGATTAACCACAAGTGAGACGAGGACGCGGATTTTAACCCGAAGTTCACTCTTCCTTGGGGAAGAGCTAATCTCTGTTTGGAGCGGTGTCGGAGCCAAAGCTTGCGGAACGCCACCAAAGGCTCACCGTATTCTCCTTCGAGTCACCCCCAACGGATGAGCCTCGAAACACTCGGGGTTGGTCTTGAAGGCGACCACCACACCTTTACAAACTTCTCTAAAGCACACCACAAGCAAGGAAGCTTCCGGAGGAACCTCTAGCCGCCTAGGAGCCCAAGCTCCAAGAGTAACAAGTCAATGGGGAAGAAATGTTGCGGGAAACGCGATTTGGTTTGGTCAAGATGTAGATCGGGTCTTGCTCTCCCAATCCCCAAAGTTTCAACAAGTTTGGGTGGAGGGATTGAGAGTATTGAGCAAAAGGGGGTGTAGCAATGGTGGAGCTCAACAAGACATTAGGGTTAGGGGTTGGAGGTGGAAGAAGGGCCTTTATATAGTGTTCAGGGGCTGGTGCGGATTTCTGCCCGTTGGACCCCGTGCGCACGGGCTAAGTCAGCCCCATGTGCACCGGGTACTCAGAGACAATCACGCACCCCGTGTGCACGGGGGTCAAAAGACCCCGTGCGCACGGGGTACCCAAAGAGTTACGCAGTACCCCGTGCTCACGGGGGTCAAAAGACCCCGTGCGCACGGGGTACCCAGAGAGTTACGCAGCACCCTGTGCGCACGGGGGTCAAAAGACCCCGTGCGCACGGGGTACCCAGTAAACTTCTGTTGCAACTTTCTAAGTACCACATCATACACACTAGGTTCTTATTAGGTGGTAAGAGTGGGAAGGGTAAGAGAGTAAGGCTCGGCAATGGCATTCCCACACGACATTTATCCACACAAACCCCTCTTAATAGTGCGGTCTTTCCTACGACTCGAAGCGAACCAAAACTAAACCTTCGAAGCGTCGAAAGACAACGCCTTTGTCCTTTTTGAAATGGGGGGTCGCACATCTCCATTGCGGGCACTTAGAATCAATAACCTGAGATAAACTTTAGCAACCGATATTAGTTCAACTAAGCACATTGTCATCACACCAAAATAAAGCATAAGTGCCACTAGCACTTTCAGCCTCCCAACAAGCGCGATTGTTTAACGCCCTTTTAGCTAGGCATTGAGATTTCGATGATGCTCACATGAAGGACAAGAATTGAAGCACAAAAGGAGCATCATAAAGCATGTGACAAACACATCTAAGTCTAACATACTTCCTATGCATAGGCATTTTATAAGCAAACAAATCATAGCAAGCAAAAATTAGCATATGCAAGGAAGAAGAAAGAGACGATAGCAATCTCAACATGATGAGAGGTAATTTATTATCATGAAAATTTCTACAACCATATTTTCCTCTCTCATAATAATTACATGTAGGATCATAAGAAAATTCAACAATATAGCTATCATATAAAATATTTTCAACACAATCCACATGCATGCAAAGTTGACACTCTTCTGAAATAGTGGGATTAACATTAACTAAAGTCATGACCTCTCCAAACCCACTTTTATCAAAAATTTCATAAGATTGAATATTCTCCAAATATGTGGGATCTAAAGTTGACACTCTTCCAAACCCACTTTCAATATTATTGCAAACAATATTATCAATCTCATATTCATCATGGGGATTAAATAAATTCTCAAGATTATAAGAAAAATCACCCCAATCATGATCATTGCAACAAATAGTGGACATAGCAAAACTAGAATCCCCAAGCTTAGGGTTTTGCATATTATTAGCACAATTGACATCAAGAGAATTTATAGTAAAATAATTGCAATCATGTTTTTCATCGAAGGAACTATCAAGCATGGGTGCAATAGCAACGATCTCATTTTTAACATAAGGAACTATAGCAAATTCGTCTTCATAAATATTGGCATCATGGCCACAAGAATAGCAAGCATCATGTTCATCAAGGGATATTTAAACCAAATCATCAGAATCATCATTATCTATAGATTCATGCCTATCATTATTTTCTTCGAAAGCAACGGTCATTCTTTTAATAAACTCTTGGACATAGACATTATGAGCAAAGTTTTCATTGCAATATTTAAGTATGACGGAATTTTTAGATTTGTTGAGAGTAAAATCATACTTTTCAATTAAAGAAGCAACTTCATGAGCACCCTTAAAAACGACAAATTATTCAATTTGTTCGATATCATAGTAACTGTAAACACCCTTTGCATAAGAAGATAAGATTTCATTGTCATTAAACTCATATAGGTAGGGAAGGTGTTGTTTAGGGTTCTTAGAGCAACAAGTAAAATCACAAATTTCACAAAGATTCCAAGCATAGAATAGCAAACTATTTATATGATACCATAAGAGCTTCCCTTTTTCAGACAAATGATGACGCGCAAAATGAGCATGCTCATCTAAAGATTTCCGATCAACTAGGCTAGTTGGGGTTTCAGCATGAGCGCATAAGGATCCAAGATGATCCAAGTAGAACACTTTAAGTGGATCCATATCAATAGATTTTCAGCAAGTGAAGATGCAAGCATATAGAAGGCACATCGCAACACGAGCAAACAAAAGGACGAACGGAAAAGAGAGGGCATATAAAATGGCAAGGGTGAAGTGGGGGAGAGGAAAACGAGAGGCAAATGGCAAATAATGTAATGCGAGGGAGATGGGTTTGTGATGGGTACTTGGTATGGCTTGACTTTTGCTAGACTCCCCGGCAACGGCGCCAGAAATGGCTAGTTGACGGGAGAGTAAATCTTGAATTGACTTGGCATAAGCCTCCCCGGCAACGGCGCCAGAAATACTTCTTGCTACCTCTTGAGCATTGCGTTGGTTTTCCCTTGAAGAGGAAAGGGTGATGCAGTAAAGCAGCGTAAGTATTTCCCTCAGTTTTTGAGAACCAAGATATCAATCCAGTAGGAGGCCACGCACGAGTCCCTCGCATCTACACAAACAAACAAGAACCTCACAACCAACGCGATAAAGGGGTTGTCAATCCCTTCACGGTCTCTTACGAGAGTGAGATCTGATAGAGATGATAGATAATATTTTTGGTATTTTTGTGATAAAGATGCAAAGTAAATAAAGCAAAGTAAACGGCAACGGAAATAGCAAAGTATAGGAAGATTAATATGATGGAAAATAGACCCGGGGGCCATAGGTTTCACTAGTGGCTTCTCTCAAGATAGCATAAGTATTTGCGATGGGTGAACGAATTACTGTCGAGCAATTGATAGAATTGAGCATAGTTATGAGAATATCTAGGTATGATCATGTATATAGGCATCACGTCCGAGACAAGTAGACTGACCCCTGCCTGCATCTACTACTATTACTCCACACATCGACCGCTATCCAGCATGCATCTAGAGTATTAAGTTCATGAAGAACAGAGTAATGCATTAAGAAAGATGACATGATGTAGAGGGATAAACTCATGCAATATGATATAAACCCCATCTTTTTATCCTCGATAGCAACAATACAATACAATACGTGCCTTGCTGCCCCTACTGTCACTGGGAAAGGACACCACAAGATTGAACCCAAAGCTAAGCACTTCTCCCATTGCAAGAAAGATCAATCTAGTAGGCCAAACCAAACTGATAATTCGAAGAGACTTGCAAAGATAACCAATCATACATAAAAAAAATCAGATTTGACTCAAATATTGTTCATAGATAATCTTGATCATAAACCCACAATTCATCGGATCTCGACAAACACACCGCAAAAGAAGACTACATCGAATAGATCTCCACAAGAGAGGGGGAGAACATTGTATTGAGATCCAAAAAGAGAGAAGAAGCCATCTAGCTAATAACTATGGACCCGAAGGTCTGAGATAAACTACTCACACTTCATCGGAGAGGCCTTGGAGATGATGTAGAGGCCCTCTGTGATCAATGCCCCCTCCGGCGGAGCTCCGGAAAAGGCCCCAAGATGGGATCTCACGGGTACAGAAAGTTGCGGGGTGGAATTAGGTTTTGGCTCCGTGTCACGGTAGTTTGAAGTGCGTGGGTATATATAGGAGGAAGAAATGCGTCGGTGGAGCAACGAGGGGCCCACGAGGGTGGAGGGCGCGCTTGGGGGGGGGGGGGTAGGCGCGCCCCCATACCTCGTGCCTTCCTCGTTGATTGATTTACGTAGGGTCCAAGTCCTCTGGATCACGTTCGTTCCGAAAAATCACGTTCCCGAAGGTTTCATTCCGTTTGGACTCCATTTGATATACTTTTTCTGCGAAACTCTGAAATAGGCAAAAAACAGCAATTCTAGGCTGGGCCTCCGGTTAGTAGGTTAGTCCCAAAAGTAATATAAAAGTGTATAATAAAGCCCAATAATGTCCAAAACAGAATATAATATAGCATGAAGCAATCAAAAATTATAGATACGTTGGAGACGTATCACCGCCTTGGGAGTCGCTACAGACTACGATCGGATTGGGCTTAAACCCGACCAGAGAGAAATTAAAACTCAACCGATCACCCACCAGATAGCGGTAGTCGAAGAGCAAGACAACTCTTCCCCTATATTGAGAACGAACTATGTTCGGATCTCCGACCTCGAAAAGCCGGACACCAACCGGCAGAGAGACACACCTTGTCCCCCGAACATAGAATCGGATGGCAAGCCTAAAAAACCAGTAGATGTCCCGGAGCCCGAACTGTTAAATCCGGAAGATCTTCAGACTCCGGATCCAAAGTTGGGTCAGGGTTCGGATTTAAATCCACCCACCCAGCCAGAGATAAATGCTCTCACGAGCATACAACAGCAGTCTCAGGAAACGGTCCACCACTTCTGGGCCAGATTCCTCCTTGTCAAAGACAAGATTAAAGATTGCCGCAATGAAGACGCAATCTCAGCATTCTGCAACAATTGCACGGACGAAGGAATCCTCAACGCCATCAATCGCCGTCGCGTATTACACTTCGCTGACTTGGCAAACATCGTACGGAAGTACTACGCAATGGAAAGCGCCTGGAAAACTCAGGCAGCTCGTTGGGAACCACCGACTTCAACTCAACCCCTCGCCAAGACAAAAAGGACGCACCCTCATGGGGCGCCTGATCCAATAGCAAAGAAATCAAAGCCCATTACGGGGCGCAGAACTGTTTTAGAGGGATGTCTCGATAGGCCATGCAAGATACATACAACACCGGACACCGTACCAACCCATAGCCTTAGAGCATGTTGGATACTCCGGCAAGTGGCCAAGAGCGGCGAAGATCTCCTCAATAGAAATACCCTAGAACAACACCCCCCGAAAGACGACGACCTCAGAGTATTGACGGCCTTCGAGACCTTTACTTCAAAAATCAACGCAAAAGGGCACTCCGCGAACTCGCCGAAGTCTGCCAAATCGCAGCAATAAACCCTTGGAACGACACGGCTATAACTTTCAATGCCGGTGACGAACCAAAATACAGGACAGTCCGAGCACCAGCCGCCTTGGTCCTCAGTCCAATCATGGATGGTTTTCGCCTCACCAAGGTTCTCATGGACGACGGCAGCGGACTAAACCTCATCTATGAAGATACACTCCACAAAATGGAAGTAGAAAGGAGTCGCATCAAGCAAAGCAGCACGACCTTCCGAGGAATCATTCCCAGTCGGGAGGCGCGATGTGCAGGAAAAATCACACTTAACGTGGTATTCGACACGCCGGAGAATTATCGGTCCCAAGAGATAACCTTCGAAGTGGCTCCCTTCACCAGCGGATATCACGCCCTCTTGGGGCGAGATGCATTTACACGCTTCCAAGCTATACCTCATTACGGGTACATGAAGCTTAAGATGCCCGGGCCCAACGGCATAATCACTCTCGCTAGTGATCTGGACATAGCACTCCGCGCCGAAAATAAAACAGCATCCCTGGCCCTTGAGGCATTATCTAAAGCCCTCGCGGTCGAAGAACTAACCGCACTGTGCTCCACGATGGGCAGGGACGACGTGATCCTAGACAAACGACCCAAATCCACCTCCTTCAAACCGGCAGAAGAAATAGTTAAATTCCAAGTCCATCCCACGGACCCCAAGAAGACAGCATCTATTGCAGCACAACTAGACCCAACGGTTGACGCTGCGCTACGAGACTTTCTGCGTGAGAACTGGGATATATTCACTTGGCACCCTTCTGATATGCCAGGAATCCCACGCAAATTGGCCGAACACAGCCTCAACATATTGAAGGGATTTAAACCGGTCAAACAAACACTGCAGCGTTTTTCAGAACCCAAACGGCAGGCTATGGGGGAGGAGCTAGCCAAGCTAATCGAGGCCGGATTCATTACAGAAATAAAACACCCGGACTGGCTGGCAAACCTGGTGATGGTACCAAAGAAGGATAAATCCTAGCGCCTGTGCGTCGATTTCAAAGACCTCAACAAGGCCTGCCCTAAGGATCCCTTCCCCCTCCCTCGCATTAATCAGATTATTGACGCGACCGCAGGACACGACTCACTGTGTTTCCTCAATGCATACTCCGGATATCATCAAATCAAGATGAAGGAGTCTGATCAAGCCGCAACGGCATTTATCACCCCATATGGGCCATTCTGTTTCAACACTATGACTTTCGGGCTCAAAAACGCTGGCGCCACTTACCGACGCATGATTCAAACATGCTTGGAGAAACAGATCGGCAAAACAGTTGAAACATACGTGGATGACATCGTCATCAAAACCAGGCATGTTGAGTCATTGATAGATGATTTACGTCTTACATTCGACAACCTCCGTACATATGACATTAAGCTCAATCTGGAAAAATGTTTTTTCGGTGTTCCCGCTGGAAAACTGATGGGCTTCATCGTTTCCAATAGAGGAATTGAGGCAAATCCAGCCAAAATACGTGCCTTGTCACAATTGGCCAACAGACCTTAAACAAGTCCAAAAACTTGCGGGATGTGTGGCAGCTTTAAGTCGCTTTGCCTCCACAGTGGGAGAAAAAGCCTTGCCACTCTACTGCCTTCTCCGACGAACCGACCACTTCGAGTGGACGGACGTGGCAACGCCGGACTAGAAGAAATAAAAGCCCTTCTAGCAAGCAACCCAATCCTGGCCGCGCCGAACGTCGGCGAACCAATGTTATTATACATATCGGCAACACACCAGGTGGTGAGCGCCGTGCTCGTCGTCGAACGAGAACAGGACGGACACAAATTCCCGCTTCAGAAGCCAGTATACTACGTATCCACTATCCTCACACCATGCAAATCCCGGTAACCCCATTATCAAAAAATAGCATATGCGGTCTTCATGCATCCCGGAAGCTACGACACTACTTCTAGGAGTGTTCGATCACAGTGGCTTCTGAAGTACCACTCAATGACATAATAAACAGTCGTGATGCTACGGGCCGGATTGCCAAATGGGGCATTGAGCTCCTTCCATTCGACATAACATACAAACCGCGTCGAGCCATCAAATCCCAAGTACAGGCTGACTTTGTCGCTGAATGGACAGAGGCCGAACTCCCTAAAGAATACGACACATATTCCAACTGGGTTATGTATTTTGATGGTTCCAAAATGCTGGCAGGACTAGGAGCGGGTGTCGTTCTAACATCCCCCACTGGAGACGTCGTCCAGTACGTACTCCAGATATGGCTGTCTCCATGGGCATACAACGCCTAGAAGTGCGTGGGGACTCAAACCTTGCAATGTCTCAAATAAATGGAGACTTCGATGCCAAAGATCCAAAGATGGCGGCTTATCACAACGCGTCCTAAAAATGTCGGCTCGATTCGAGGGGCTCAAGTTTCATCATGTAGCCCGAGAAAGTAATCAAGCGGCGGACGTCCTTGCTCGCATCGGCGCCAAGCGTGACCCCGTCCACCTAACATCTTTCTAGAAAGGCTTTTTAAGCCATCCGTGATGTGGCAAGGGGAGAGCGGCAACGCCAGTCCGGATCCAAACACAACCATAGACCCCGAACACACCTGTATCATCGGGGGCTCAGCCACCGAAATAACACCGTCAGCCCATCTCATTATGGCAGTCATTGCCCTATGGACCGAACCCTTCTTGGCCTACCTTGATAGGAAGGAACTCCCTGAGGATCAGAACAAGGCCCGCCGCATTGTCCGGCGTTCGAAGGCCTACAAAGTTCATGACGGAGAGCTCTACAAGAAAAGCCCTACCGGAGTCCTTCAAAGATGCATCTCTGAGGAAGAGGGGCGGCAGCTCCTGGCTGAAATTCATGCCGGTCTCGGCGGGCACCACACCGCAGCACGGGCCCTTGTTAGCAAGGCCTTCCGTACAGGTTTTTATTGGCCGACGGCCCGAGCAGATGCACAAGACCTTGTCCAACATTGCCTCGGATGCCAATCTTCGCCAACCAAAGCCATATGCCCCCCACCGCCCTACAAGAAATCCCCATCACTTGGCCTTTCGCGGTCTGGGGGCTCGATATGGTCGGACCCTAAAGGAGGAAGCCATAAGAAAAAGTATCTGCTGGTCATGGTGGATAAATTCACTAAGTGGATAGAGGCCAAACCAGTCAAAACGGCCGAGTCCGGGCCGGTGATAGAATTCATATCTGGTGTTGTACACCGCTATGGTGTCCCACACAGCATCATCACCGATAACGGCTCCAATTTCACAGCCGATGAGGTGAAAATCTGGTGCGCCAATCTGGGCATCAAGCTCGATTACGCCTCTGTCTATCATCCGCAAACAAACGGTCAAGTCGAACGAGCCAGTGGTCTTATTATGAGCGGCATCAAACCTAGACTAGTGCGGTATTTGAAAGAATCAGATAAGCACTGGGTGGAGGAGCTCGAATCCGTACTCTGAGGGCTGCGGACCACGCCCAATCGGACCACCGGATATACATCTTTCTTCATGGTGTATGGCGCAGAAGCAGTATTACCCTGCAACATTATTCATGACTCACCTCGAGTGCGCATGTACGAAGAGAGAGAGGCCGAGCTTGATTGGCAGGACAGCTTAGATGCCCTGGAGGAGGAGCGGGACGTTGCAAAAGCCCGTTCCGCATTTTATCAACAGCAGGCTCGCAGGTATCAAAGTAGAGAAGTGTGGGCCAAGACTTATAATGTTGGCAAACTCGTTCTACGCCTACCGGAGAAGAAAAAGGACAAACTCAAGCCCAAGTTGAAGGGTCCCTTCATCATTGACGAAGTTCTCATCGGAGGAGCGTATCGCCTGTGTGATGCGTCAGATAACCGCCTAGAGCCGAACCCCTGGAACGCGGCCAAACTCCAAAGATTCTATGCCTAGCGCCGAACTATTTGTTTGTCTCCCTCCCCCTGTTGTTTATATACTTTTTATTTTTTTCTCTCTCTCTTTTCGTTTTTTCACTTCAGCCTTAAACCTTTCATGCGGTTAGACCATGCACCCATGATGTATACATCTTTAAATATGTACGTCCACTATACCTAGGGGCTTCTTGGACAGAAGCTTGCTATTATTATTTTTAGAGCATCAAGCTCATTACATATGTGTTCTTTTCCATATGTACCTTTTCTTCGCCATTATATGCATCGATATGTGCTTATGCCTTACGTTCCCGTTAGTTCAGCTAGGGCATAAAGGGAGCACCTCTGCGATTGTTACTGCCGGGTCATCCGGATGTGTACCTCAGACTGGGTGAAGCCGAAAGCTAGCGTTCTTAAGGGAATATTTGGTCGGTGAATTAAAGACGTTTCTGCATTCACTCTATTGTAAACCCCCATTAGTTATGCATACTGCGATTTTTCAATCACAGTTCGGACATGCACATTAACGCATGCACACCCAGGGAAAGGAACCCTTAACGAAACTATTTTCTCTGGAAGATGTTTCTTACAATCACAATGTAATATAACATAGCTAGTCAGATACAACTTGTCTGTTCAAGCAACTATGACCCCTACGCCTGGCTTCTACGTGTGCCCCGGTATATTTTGTCGCGCGGGTATTCGGAAACACTCTGCACCTTCGGGCCCAGAGGTCGAAGCGAAAAGGTCTGCCATGACAATCATTTTTACAATCCAGCTAGGGACAAACATGTCAAGGAAAGTACATAGTCACTTGGACTCATAAATTTCCTCCTCTATACCATCCAACAGGCTGTCTAACTTACAATCCTGTAGGGAATACTTGGTAGCTACTGATACTTGGTCATACACCAAATTAATAGGAACTTCTTTTCCGTCTGACCCTAGAGGTCCGACCCAGGCCATGCGATTAGGATCAAGCTTGTATACCGTGTTTTCACCATGGCCCAGGCTTCTCGCGCACCCTCCCGCCGCGCTCCCTTGAATAGCTCTACAAGCTCCTCCATACTTCCTGGAGGGGAGGCGGATGGCCATAAGGCCTTGGCAACACTCCGCATTGCCTGCCGAGCTTGCTCGTGCATTTGGAACAGCCCTTGCCGCAGATCGCTTGACGATCCGGATACCTCCTCTTCGGGACGGCCCGTCAGCATACCTACAGAACATAACTCTGTCAGAGACTTTCACCTCCGAATTACTATAAGGTAAGTTCAGTCACATACTGAATATGCCGCCTCGCAGCCTTTTATTTTCCTTTACGGAGTCAGCCAGCTGGGCCCGCACATCTTTCAGCTCTTAGCCCAGCTGGGTGTTCAAATCTTGGAGCTTGTTTTTTTCCTCCCTGGCTCGGGTCAGCACTCGCTCGCCTGCAGCGTGTAGTCTTTTGGCCTCTTTCTCTCCCGCTAGTGCGGTTTTCAGCTTTTCCTCCAGTTGATCTGAAGATCCTGTCATGAGATAAGCAACAGTGTTAGCATAACTGGTACATAATTATTATTTCTCGATGGAGGGATATTACCAGAGGGCACCTTCTTGAACCCTTCCAGTTCGGCGGTGACAACATTTAGCTGTGTCTGGCACTTTTCTAGCTCTTGGGCTAGCAAGCCGTTCTTCTTCGTAATAACCTGGTCGTACAACGATCCTTAAATCATTTGTACCAACTGCTTCAAGTCTCGGGGGCTACTGGTATATAATTATCACATTTGGACAAAGTAAACTTACCTACATATCTTTCAGATATTGTCCAGTGGCTCTGTCAAGCCCGGCTCGAGCAGTCCGGATGTATGCATCAGCCCAGTTGAAGGCGTTGAATGCTTCTGTTGAAAAGCCGGGGTCACGAAGAACGGCTCTCCAGCGCCGATGACTCATGGCGCTCTCCACCTCCGAGTTGGTGACGGATACATCATCTGAATCCTTGGCTGGAGGACAATCCGGCGTCAGCCCCATATCAGCCCCCACCTTTACGATAGGATCTGGGTCCTGGCTGTGGGAAGTGTGACCGTCCAGACCCCCGAACATAGTCCGGCACGCCCTTTTCCTGATACAGGACAAACATAAAAGTCACAGTTGGACATGATCGTTGAAGGACATATTTGCAAATCCATACCTCTTCGATTAAGGTTTGGCCGTATCTTCGTTTGCCTTCCTCTTCGAAGGCTTGCCCGGCGTGGGGGGCGCCCTCTTTAGAGATGCCCCTGGAGTGGCATGGTGCGCCGAACGCCTCCCCTTTTGAGCACAGGACGGTGCGGTGGGTGAGGCAGAATGAGAGAACTCTTTCGGACAAGGTTTCTCCTGATTACTTACGTGTGAAGCAGGGAGAAGACCGGGATAGTCGGTGATGATGGCCACTACTATGCCATCATAGCTCGTTGGGTAAAACACCCCATTCTCGAGCTCCACAAATATATATGGATCCTCTTCGAATCCGGGGTCAAGGTCCCGATTGTGGCCCTCGGGCTACGGGGCGGGGCTGTGAAGCCCCTCGGAAATCTTCCGCCAATGCTGTTATAAATGGACGGGTTAATCGGACACAGCTCAGGGAGTGGAATGACTAGAGCAAAGGAGTTGGGGGCTTACCCAGCTAGGAGGACTTTACATAGAATATCCTTCTCCGCGCTTGATGTGCAGGCACTCCTCTTCCTCCCCTTTGAACAGTTCGACCAGTATTTTGGCCAGGGAGGCAGGGGTGTCCGGACCTTTCTTGCCGCAGCGGGAGGCGTCATCTTCCCCATTGTAGTGCCACATGGGAAGTCCTCTGTACTGGAGTGGCTGGACCCCCCGCACTATGGAGGTCGTCATCACTTCGACTATCGTATACCCGGACTGGGTGAGCATCCTTATCTTGCTCAAGAGTTGGCGAACTTCCGCACTATCTTCCTCCTCGAGGCTCCGAGGGCGCCAGCTATGGCGTTTCTTCAAAGGAACACTTGTGAACTCGGAAAGACCTCTCCGGACTGGGTCCGGAAGTACGACGACCTCGATGTAGAACCACTCGGAAGGCCGCACTTCGGACGCTTTCTTTGGTGTGCCGGATAAGTATTCGGTATCGGCGATGCGCCATATTTCGGCTCCGCCCACTTCAAATATTGATCCCTCGTGGTTGCGCAGGACTAGGCAGAATAACTTTCTCCACAGTTCAAAATGGGCCTCACAACCCAACAATAGCTCGCATAAAGCGACGTAACCCACAATGTGCAGGATGGAGGCGGGAGTAAAGTTGTGCAGCTGGAGGCCATAGTATTCCAGAAGCCCTCGAAGGAACGCATGGATTGGAAATTCGACGCCCCTCAGTAGATAGGGGACGAAACATACTCATTCCCCACTGGACGGATTGGGGAAATCCTCCGCCTGGGTTTCGTCGTTGAAGGAGGCCAGCCCTGCTCGAATAGAGACCAGATCCGCAGGGGGGAGAAATCCCTGCATTTGCAGCTCCACCAGCTGACTGTGGGGGACGGAGCACTTCTCCCACTCGCCTTTTTCTGAGCCGTAGGGACGGGAGGAGGAGCCGGGAATGCTAGACATGTTGGAGTGTTCTTCCTAGCAATCTTTGAGGATTCTTCCGCGGGATGTCGAATGGATCTGAGATCCAATCTCTTTAAAGACCCTATTCCTTGCATGGCCAGGGTGTTATGTGCAAAAACACCCTGACCTGTCGCATTCGCTGGAGACGTGGAGGCCGAAGCTGTTGATACACAGAAGCCGAGGGATGCGATATTAAATGGAAGGTTGGATACATCACTTCAAAATCATCGGAAGAGGAACCCGCCTTGCAATGCCGAAGACAATCTGCGCGCCGAACACCTCGTCATTGAAGCCTGGTTCGGGGGCTACTGAGGGAGTCCTGGACTAAGGGGTCCTCGGGCGTCCAGCCTGTTAGCCATGGGCCGAACTGAAGGGCTGTAAAGATACGAAGACCGAAGACTACACCCATGTCCGGATGAGACTCTCCTTTGCGTGGAAGGCAAGCTGGGCGATCAAATATGTAGATTCCTTTGTTTGTAACCGACCTTGTGTAACCCTAGATCCTCCCGGTGTCTATATAAACCGAGGAGTTAGTCCGGAGAAGGAGAGATACTCATTACCATAGTCATACAGGCTAGACTCTAGGGTTTAGCCATCACTGTCTCGTGGTAGATCAACTCTTGCAACACTCATATTCATCAAGATCAATTAAGCAAGAAGTAGGGTATTACCTCCATAGAGAGGGCCCAAACCTGGGTAAACATCGTGTCCCCAGTCTCCTATTACCATCGACCTTAGACGCACAGTTCGAGACCCCCTACCCAAGATCCGCCGGTTTTGACACTGACACCCACCGCAACGGCATCGCCATCATCGACACAGGAGATGAACCCGAGGAGTACACGGGTCCACAAGAGAGGTCGCACTCTTTTGTTTCTGCTCATGTTATGCATTGCTTAATATTACCTGCTACATTATTGTCCTGTTCACCTCTTAGAGTCCAAGTCAGGTCCAAATTGATGTTCAAACTTGAGTTCTAAATTAGTTGTGGGGCACATATCGAGGCAGCAATGAATAGTATCTCTGTCTAATATATGGTTCAGCTAGGGTATGCCTATGTTGTTCATCTTGGGTGGGAAACAAATAGTAAAGCAATCATCATCTGTTTTTTATTAAATTAAAGCAATCGTCAGCCTGCTATCATTATTTTTTGATCCATCCACTGGTTTTTACCATTACTCTAGATTTTTGCATGCTCTCCTTACATAATCTCACTATTTTTTCTGTATGCATGTCAGATATTGTACACAGTCATGCTGAACATGTAGAGAAAAAGAGAAGAGTTTTCGCGGCAATACAATGTCATGCAGAAATCGCTCCATGGTGGGTACAATTGCAAACCCTCCCCCTCCCCTCTCCAGATTGTAATCCAGAGGAAGATATCTGTTCTGAGGCGGATTCAGACGCAGCTGACCACTCCTATTTACCCCCCAAGGTGTTTGTTCTAACTTGGCATGGTGATGTTAGTCATATCATGCATATGTTGCCTTGCAGTGCCTACTTTCGACATCATATATGTCATCTGCTTAGTTTAGACATGTTCTGTAATGCCACCTTTTTAGTTTCAATATCATATATGGGAATTATGCAGTCTCATGTCTTTTAGCCAGCCATAATATATGCGAAATGTGCAATGCCATCCTATTTAACCAGGCATCATATATTTGAATGATATCTTGCCCATCCTTTTCTTCATTACATTTCCATTTGTCGACAATGTTTGTACGTTAAACTACTCTTCTTGTGAATCAGCCATTTGAGTGGCTGATGGAAAAATCTAGAGTGAAAACAAGGCCTTCAGAGCGGACAGTGCTACTGTTGAAGCAGATCTCTTGCTGGGTCCCGATAGCTCCTCAGAGATGGATTCAGAGACAGATGACCAGTCCTATTCCCCCACCGAGGTGTATGCTCTAACTTGGCACGTTTATACTATTCATATCATGCATATGGTGTCTTGCATTGCATAGTTTAGACATCATATTCACAATATTCAACACCATGTTCTTAGTTCAAACATCATATATGTGAATGCCCTCTGCTTAGCATATAAATCACATATGTGAAATAATCATGCGATCGTGATTACTTAGATAACATTTATGTGAATTATGTCATGCGATCCTGTTTAGTTAGTCATCATATCTTTGAATTATGTTATGCTATGCTATCCAGTTTAGATAGACATCATATATGTGAAATTATGTCATGCTATTCGTTTTAGTTCAACAATATACATGTCAACTATTTCACGCCCTATTTTTTCCACACTATCTATTGCATCTGTCTCTCATACAATGTCTGTACATTCAACTATGTTTCATGTTTATCCGCCATTTGAATTGGAGCGGGTGATGGCAGTATCTAGCGGAGTAAAAACATGGTCTTCAAATAAAACAGTGCTACCTCTTGGTGGAGATAGCACCCCGGTTGTACATGCACGAGAACCAGCCCTACCACACTTAACCCAGACTCTCGCGGATTTTACCCCTACTGCGATGGACAGAGAACCAGCTTCACCAAATCTAACCCCAACCCCAGCAGATAGTAACCCAGTTCCTGTTGACACATCACCATCTCCACCACAGAGCTCCCAAACAAGAGCAGTTAGTAAGGCAGCTCCAGTGCCCAAAGCACCAGTACTACCACGGCGAACCCCAACTCCACCAGTTAGTATAGATCATAAACTATTAACATGTTAAAGTATAGACCATAAACTTTCTTGAAAACTAACAAACAGTGCTCTTAGTCATCAAACAATTGCAATTCATCTTATTTTCAGGAAGGGTCTATGTCATAGCTTTGATTTAGGAAACTTCACATACTCAACTATCATTTAATCTTTCACAATTGCTAACACTTGCGTGATATTTATGGGTTCAAAGCTTTAATCGGACACAGAGAAAGATAGGAGCTTATAGTTTTGCCCCCCAACCTTTTACCTCAAGGGTAATGTCAACAATAATAGTTCATGATAACTTACATCCAATTGGATATATATATCAGGATCTTTCCAACACAATGTGCTTGCCAAAGGATAAAATGTAAAAAGGAAAGGTGAAGATCACCATGACTCTTCCATAAGGTATACGACAAGAATAAAAGATAGGCCCTTCACAGAGGGAAGCAGAGGTTGTCATGTGCTTTTATAGTTGGATGCACAAAATCTTAATGCGAAAGAACGTCACTTTATATTGCCACTTGTGATAGGGACCTTTATTATGCAGTCCGTCACTTTTATTGCTTCCACGTCACAAGATTGTATAAAGCTTATTTTCTCCACACTAATAGATCATACATATTTAGAGAGCAATTTTTATTGCATGCACCGATGACAACTTTAAGGGATGTTTGGAAGCACAAGTAGTATCTCTACTTGGTGCAAAGAATTTGGCTAGCATGAGGGGGAAATGCAAGCTCAGCATGTTGGATGATCCATGACAATATACTTTATTTCGGATATAAGAAGACATAACCCATTACGTTGTCTTCCTTGTCCAACATCAACCTTTTAGCATGTTATATTTTAATGAGTGCTCACAATTACAAAAGATGTCCAAGATAGTATATTTATATGTGAAATCTCTCTTCCTTCAATATTCTTCATGAATTGTTCAAGTGACTAGTACAATGTTTGCTAACCTTCAATATATTTACCACCTCTACTTCTTATATGTGAAGTCATTACTCCCCATGGGAAAGGCATATGAAACATATATAATTTCAGATTTATGACATTCAAATTTTTAACCATTTACTCATAGGATATAAGTGAAGCACACGAGTAAATGACAAACTACTCCAAAAAGATATAAGTGAAGATTAATGAGTAGTTAAATAATTATGTAGCTATGTGAAGACTCTCTCTCATTTAAGAATTTCAGATCTTGGGTTATTATTCAAACAGCAAGCAAAACAAAATAAAACGACATTTCAAGGATAGCACTCATCATGTAAAGAAGCAAAAACTTAGGCTCAACCGATACTAACCGATAATTGTTGAAGAAGAAAGGTGGGATGCCTACTGGGGCATGTTGGAAATATGCCCTAGAGGCAATAATAAAATGGTTATTATTATATTTCCTTGTTCATGATAATTGTCTATTGTTCATGCTATAATTGTATTAACTAGAAACCGTAATACATGTGTGAATACATAGACCACAACATGTCCATAGTGAGCCTCTAGTTGACTAGCTCGTTGATCAATAGATGGTTATGGTTTCCTGACCATGGACATTGGATGTCATTGATAAGGGGATCACATCATTAGGAGAATGATGTGATGGACAAGACCCAATCCTAAGCATAGCACAAGATCGTGTAGTTTGTTTGCTAAAAGCTTTTCTAATGTCAAGTATCATTTCCTTCGACCATGAGATTGTGCAACTACCGGATACCGTAGGAATGCTTTGGGTGTACCAAACGTCACAACGTAACTAGGTGGCTATAAAGGTGCACTACAGGTATCTCCGAAAGTGTCTGTTGGGTTGGCACGAATCGAGACTGGGATTTGTCGCTCTGTATTATGGAGAGGTATCTCTGGGCCCACTCGGTAATGCATCATCATAATGAGCTCAATGTGACTAAGTAGTTAGTCACGGGATCATGCATTATGGAACGAGTAAAGTGACTTGCCGGTAACGAGATTGAACGAGGTATTGGGATACCGACGATCGAATCTCGGGCAAGTAACATGCCGATTGACAAAGGGAATTGAATACGGGATTGATCGAATCCCCGGCATCGTGGTTCATCCGACGAGATCATCGTGGAACATGTGGGAGCCAATATAGGTATCCAGATCCCGCTATTGGTTATTGGCCGGAGAGGTGTCTCGGTCATGTCTGCATGGTTCCCGAACCCTTAGGGTCTACACACTTAAGGTTCGGTGATGCTAGAGTTGTTACGGGAAATAGTATGTGGTTACCAAAGGTAGTTCGGAGTCCCGGATGAGATCCCGGACGTCACGAGGAGTTCCGGAATGGTCCGGCGGTGAAGATTGATATATTGGACGAAGCGTATTGGAGTCCGGAAGTGTTCTGGGAGTACCAGGCTATGGCCAGCATGACCGAAAGGTGTTTCGAGAGCCCCGGCAAGTGTTGGAGGGCCACATGGGCCAAAGGGGAAGGGGCAAACCAGCCCACTAAGGGGTGGTGCGCCCCCCACACCCTTTCCCACGTTACTTTGGGAGGTGGGGCGCCTCCACCTGGCTTGGGAGGCAAGCCTCCACATGCTTGGCTTGGGGGGCAAGTCTCCCTAGGATTTTCCCTAGGGAGATCCAATCTGCTTGGCCTCCGCCCCCTAGGGGAAACCCTAGGGCACATCCCCCTCTCCCCTTGCCCCTATATATAGTGGTGGGGTGGGAGGGGAGGGCAGCCGCACCTCTTCCCTGGCGCAGCCCTCCCTCCTCCTACACCTCCTCCTCCTCCTCCATAGTGCTTGGCGAAGCCCTGCTGGAGAACCACGAGCTCCATCGCCACCATGTCATTGTGCTGCTGGAGTTCTCCCTCAACTTCTCCTCTCCCCTTGCTGGATCAAGAAGGAGGAGACATCCCCGGGCTGTACGTGTGTTGAACGCGGAGGCGCCGTCCGTTCGGCGCTAGATCGGATATTCCGTGATTTGAATCGCCGCGAGTACGACTCCATCAACCGCGTTCTTGTAACGCTTCCGCTTAGCGATCTTCAAGGGTATGAAGATGCACTCCTTATCTCTCGTTGCTAGCATCTCCTAGATTGATCTTGGTGACACGTAGGAAAATTTTGAATTATTGCTACGTTCCCCAACAGTGGCATCATGAGCTAGGTCTATGCGTAGATTCTATGCACGAGTAGAACACAAAGTAGTTGTGGGCGATGATTTGTTCAATTTGCTTGCCGTTACTAGTCTTATATTGATTCGGCGGCATTGTGGGATGAAGCGGCCTGGACCAACCTTACACGTACTCTTACGTGAGACAGGTTCCACCGACTGACATGCACTTGATGCATAAGGTGGCTAGCGGGTGTCTGTCTCTCCCACTTTAGTCGGATCGGATTCGATGAAGAGGGTCCTTATGAAGGGTAAATAGCAATTGGCATATCACCGTTGTGGCTTTTGCGTAGGTAAGAAACGTTCTTGCTAGAAACCCATAGCAGCCACGTAAAATGTAGCGACCAGACCCGAATGGATCCAGTCTCTGTGCTCAGTGTCATCCCTGGATCAGTAATGCTGACACCACACAAGATTCAAGGATTTATTGCGAGTAGCAATCACACACTTATTACATCGTTGTCCACAAGGGAACTTATTACAATAATATGGCTTAAGGCCATGTTATAATAACAGCGAAGGCTTGGAAGATAAGCGAGTCCATCAACTCCAACGGCATCACCGAGTATAGAACCACGACCTAACACCTTACTGTCGTTCGAAAAGTCTGCAACGTGAAAGTTGCAGCCAACAAACGGGTCAGCACATGGAATATGCCGGCAATGTAACACATAAGAGCAATGAATGAATAAGCCTATACTACATGCATATATGGCTGGTGGTAAGGCTCTCTGTTACATTTGCATAAAGCTGATTTTTCCCTACATCAAAGGAATAATTTTATTTAACTATCATGGTGGTTGTTAAACATTGAGAATGGTTGACAGATCCTCAATCCCAATTAAAAAGTACTCATCAAAACCCAACAACTTTTATTAGAGGTAACATGTTGAGATTCACATGATATTCAATTACAGGATACTCAAATTGTCCATAACCGGGGACACGGCTAATCATGATTAGTTTATACACTCTGCAGAGGTTTGCGCACTTTTCCCCACAAGACTCGATCGCCTCCGCTTGGTTCTCGCACTACATGGTGTTTGAGAAACGGATGATCGAGACATAGTCTTTCAGAAGCGCTAGCACCTTACATGTGGGTAGACCGTACCAACCTACATCCCCTACATCAGCTAGCCTACCCGTAAGAGTTCGCACAACTTAGTCAACTACGCCAGAGCCCATAATTGGCTTGTGGCTGCACACGGAAGTTTCCAGCTTGAATAATCTTATGATCCCTTAGAGCACGGGTGGCGGTCCAAGAAATACAGCAAGTCTGATAGAAACCAGGTGCCTCAATCCACCCAGATGTGTGTTTAGGTTGCCACCTTAGATAAACCATTAAATAATAATCTCACATCTGTCATGGATATTCACTCACCCAATCCATGTCTACTAGCATAGCATGGCATAATAAGCAAACGTAGAAGTAACTCCCAAGGTTTCATAAGTAAAACAGGTAATAGGTACTACCTCAATCTACTTCCCATCCCACAATTTAATTAGATCCTAACCATGCAAGTGTTTGAGGAATAGATCTAATGCATACAAACTGGTAGTAGAAAAGGTATGATCAAAGTGTTACTTGCCTTGTCGATGATCCATGAGACCTAGAGATTCAAGTAACAAGCGGCGCACTCGGTGATCTAACGCAGACAAACAACAAGCATACAATAAGTACTCATCTAATGCACGGGAAATCTCGAATAAAAGATCTAACCAGAAAGTTCAACTTAAGAACCCTGGTTGCAAAAGAATCGAATCAAAATAAACTCCAAAGTCGAAACTCAAGAGAGAACGACTCGGTTTTGAAATCTGAAACTAGGTCAAAATTTCACAGTAGCAAAACTCTGTGAAAGTAGGTTAGTCGAACGGCGGTTTCATATTCTGAAACTCCAGCGCTTGAATTACCCGATTCCGATAAACGAGCGAGAAATAAAACAGATTTGAAAATCGGATCTGAAATCGAATCAGAAAAATAACGGATTAAATCCGATTAAAAGAAAACGACGAACGGTTTAAATAGCGGACGTTCGTTAACAGAACAAATCCAACGAACACGTTCATTGAAACGAATGGTTCGGTGAGCGTTCGTTAAATAAGAAAACCGAAAAAAATAAAACCAATCTAGGTTTTTTTTTAAAAAAAACCGAACATCTAAAAAAACCGATCGGTATTTTGAAAAAAAACCGGATCGGGGGGGTGGGGCGGCGGTGGCTACCTCCGGCGGCTCGCCCAGGGGTCTGCCCTCGGCGGTCGGGCGAGGGGTCCGCGGGTCGGGCGGGTCGGGCGACGGCGATCGGGCGGCGAGGCGGCGGCGGCGTCGGCGGCGTCCTTGCGGTGGCGGGCGGGCGGCTCGGTCGGGCGCGGGTGAGGGCGGCGGCGGCGGAGAGAGAGGGGGGGGCGGTTATAAAGGGGGGGCACCGGGTGGCTTGGGAGAGGGGCAACGGGGCGGCTCGGGTCGGACTCGGCGGCGGCGGCTCGTCGGGCGGGCGGAGATCACAGGGAGAGAGGGAGGCGGCGGCGGGCGGGCTGGGCTGGCTGGGCCGGGCTGGGCCTTGGCCCTGTGGGGGCGAAATTTTAAACCAAACGAATTAAAAAAAATACCAAATGAACTCCGATTTAAATAAAACAAATTTTCCCCGACTCCTAAAAATGAGTCGAACAAAATGAACTTTAAAAACTACAAACATGCGTAAATTTTTAAAATGCTCATTTTTGCCTAGGCAAAATAAATCTTCCAAAAGCCAAATTTGGTTTATTTATAATATATTCATTTTTCCTAAATGTTGGGAAAGTCATATTATTCCCTCTCAAAATATTTTTATAGGAAAAACTTTATGAAGATAATTTAAATAAATCCAAATGATCCTATTTTCAAAATTTGAGAAATCCCAAATATGAAAATAATGAAACTTCCAACTCTCTCCGAGGGTCCTTGAGTTGCGTGAAATTTCTAGGATCGGAAAAATGCGAGAAAATATGATATGCATGATGACCTAATGTATAACATTCCAAATTGAAAATTTGGGATGTTACAAACCTACCCTTTAAGATGAATCTCCCTCGAGATTCGGGTTGGCTAGAAAATAGGTGAGGGTGGTCCTTACAAAACTTCCTCTCTTTCCTGTGTGGCTTCATCCTCGGTGTGGTGGCTCCACCGAACTTTGCAAAACTTGATAACCTTGCTGCGGGTAACTCTGCTGGCATAATCGAGAATCTTAACTGGTTTTTCCTCATATGTCAAGTCATCCTTTAACTGAATTGCTTCCAGTGGCACTGTGTCTCTTAACGGTACCTCTGCTATCTCGGGGTGACATTTCTTCACTGAGAAACATGGAATACATCATGAACTCCTGACAGTCCTTCTGGCAACTTCTCCCATGCGTTGCAAAATCTTATATGGTCCAACGAAACGGGGTGCTAACTTTCCTTTCACTCCAAAACGCTTAACTCCTCAAGCGGGGATACTCGAGATATACTCTGCTCCAACTTCATACTCAATCGCTGCGCTTTGAATCGGCATAGCTCTTCCGTCTCGACTGGGCTACCTTGAGCCTGTCTCAATCAACTTAACCTTCTGTTCGACTCCTTAATCAAATCTGGTCCAAACAACTGACGATCTCCAGTTTCGTCCCATGACAACGGTGTCCTGCACCTTCTTCCATACAGAGCCTCGAAAGGTGCCATCTTTAAGCTGGTTTGGTAACTGTTGTTGTAGGAAAATTCCGCATACGGCAAATTGTCATCCCAGCTAGATCCATAATCTAGCGCACAAGCTCTCAGCATGTCCTCCAAAATCTGATTGACTCTCTCGGTCTGTCCATCGGTCTGTGGGTGGAAAGCTGTACTAAATTCCAATCGGGTTCCCAATGTTTCGTGCAACTGGCTCCAAAATTTCGAAGTAAACTGGGTTCCTCTATCTGATACGATGCTCCTTGGAACTCCGTGTAAACACACAATTCTGGTCATGTATATCTTTGCCAACTTAGCACTGCTATAGGTAGTCTTGACTGGAATGAAATGAGCTACCTTAGTCAAACGATCGACTATGACCCAAATCGAGTCATATCCTGCACGGGTCTTTGGCAAACCTGTGATGAAATCCATGCCTAGTTTATCCCACTTCCATTCGGGTATCGGCAACGGTTGTAACAATCCTGCTGGCTTCGATGCTCGCCTTTACTTTCGACATACGCCGCAAACTGCTACATACTCCGCAATATCCTTCTTCATTCCGGTCCACCGAAAATATTCTTCAAATCCAAATACATCTTGGTATTTCCGGTGAATCGAATAGGGTGAATCATGAGCTTCTTGCAAAATCAACTTCCTGATCTCCGGGTCATTGGGCACATAAACACGGTCTTCAAACCATAGGGTATCGTGCTCATCCTCACGAAATCCTTTAGCTTTTCCTTTGCTCATTTTCTCCTTTATAGATGTAACTTCCTTATCTCCTTTTGGGCATCTCTGATTTTGTCCATTAGTGTCGATCAATCTCCAATGCTGCTACATAGCCTCTCGAACTATTTCCAAACATAGTTCTCAAGGTCCTCGCTACTCATTGGGTATTCCTCCCATCATTAGGGTATTGATGTGGCTCTTACGGCTCAATGCGCCGCCTACTTACATTAGCCTTTCCGGGTGATAATGCAATCTCATATCATAATCCTTGATTAGCTCCAACCATCTCCTTTGTCTGAGATTCAACTCCTTCTGTGTGAAGATGTACTTCAAACTCTTGTGATCCGTGTATACTTCACAATGATTTCCAATAAGAAAATGTCTCCATGTCTTCAAGGCATGCACAACGGCTGCTAACTCCAAATCATGAGTGGCATAATTCAACTCATGAGACTTAAGTTGTCGTGAAGCATACAAAACAACTCTTCCTTCCTGCATAAGCACTGCTCCAAGTCCTCGACGTGAAGCGTCGCAATACACCTCATAATCCTTAGTCTGATCTGGCAATATCAAAACTGGTGAGGTAACCAATCTTTTCTTCAACTCCTGAAAACTTGCCTCACAGCCCTCAGTCCATATGAATTTGTTTTCCTTCTTCAACAATTCAGTCATAGGCTTTGCAATCCTTGAGAAATTCTCAATGAATCTTCGGTAGTATCCTGCGAGTCCAAGGAAACTCCGAATCTCTCAACTGTCGTTGGTGCTTCCCATTTGGTTACGGTCTCAACTTTTGTGGGGTCAACTGCTATTCCTTCTCCGGATATAACATGTCCGAGAAATCCAACTTCCTTTAGCCAAAACTCACATTTGCTGAACTTGGCATACAACTGGTGTTCCCTCAGTTTCTCCAAAACCAATCGCAAATGTTCCTTGTGTTCCTCTTCATTCTTCGAGAAAATTAAAATATCATCAATGAACACCACGACGAACTTATCCAAAAACTCCATAAACACTTTGTTCATCGTGTTCATGAAATAGGCTGGCGCGTTAGTCAGTCCAAATGACATAACGGTATACTCATACAGTCCATATCTCGTGGTAAATGCGGTCTTGGGTATGTCTTGCTCCCGAATCTTCAATCGATGGTACCACGATCGATCGCAAGTCGATCTTAGAAAACACTTTGGCTCCTTGCAAGCGATCAAACAGATCATTTACCATAGGTAGTGGGTACTTGTTCTTGATGGTTACTTCATTCAATCCACGATAATCAACAACCATTCTCAACGATCCATCCTTCTTCTCCACCAATAAAACGGGTGATCCCCAAGGTGAAGAACTTGGGCGAATAAAGCCTTTATCCAATAGTTCCTTAATCTGCTTCTTGATTTCAGCCAAATCCTTTGCGGGCATCCTATATGGTCGCTTCGATATCGGGCCTGTTCCTGGCAACAGCTCGATCAAAAACTCAATGTCTCTATCCGGTGGCATTCCTGGCAACTCTTCCGGAAATACATCAGGATAATCCTTTACCATCGGTACTTCTTCCCGTACCACTCTCGATAAGCAATTAACTTGTGCTCTCCTCGCTCGTGCCGTGATACATACTTAATCCTTCTTCCTTCCGTGTGGTGAGAAAATTGACCTTGTGGTACAATCTATGTTTCCTCCATACTTTGATAACCAATCCATCCTAATATCACATCCAATCCTTGGGATTCCGAACTATTAGGTCCGAGGGGAAAACATAGTGTCCAATCCTTAGTGGCAATCGATCACACCATTTACTAGCCATGTACTCTGCTCCGGTGAGGTTACTAGCATGGGTGACCTAAGGGCTTGGGTTGGTAACTTGTACTTATCCACAAATCCCTTGATATGTATGAATGCAATGCACCAAGATCGAAAAGAACAACTGCAGTAAATGACTTAACCAAAACTTACCGACATCGATCGGGCTGATCTTCAACCTCCTCCACATCAATGTGGTTCACCTCCCCCCTGCTGAAAGGGTTTGGCTTCTTTCCGAGCTTCCATTGCCATTTCCATTCGCCTTCGGACAGTCATTTGCATAGTGCCCATCTTGCGGCACTTAAAGCAAGTAATGTGACTCAGTGTCTACCTTGGATGGTGTAGACGGGTTGGTGCGATTCTGTCCATTGCTTCCTCCATTCCCGCTCCCATTCTTGGTGCCATTATGGTTATGCGAATTACCTCCTCCATGGGTATGTGAAACTGAATTCGGATTTAGGGTATAACGAGGCTTCGCCGGGATCCAGAGTTATACTTCCCTTGTCCATACTTCCGCTATGCAGTTCTCAATTTGTCGCTGCTTCCTTCAATCATGAGAGCTCGGTCTACTAACTCCTGGTAGTTGTTGAAACTTGCTACCATCAACGGCATGTTGAACTCATCATTCAGTCCTTCTAGAAACTTCTCCCGCTTAGCTGCATCCAGAGTAACGCTATCCGGGGCATAACGTGCTAATTTGCTAAAATCATCCACGATCGCCAACAGTCCTTCCTCCTTGGCGTAAGTTGCGAAACTCACGCTTCTTCATGGCCATGGCTCCTCGCTGAAACATGGGCAAGTCGAAAGATTGCTGAAACTGGTCCCATGTGATGTTGTTCACGGGTAAGTGGCTGTGAAATTCTCCCACCATGTCTGCTGCGGGTCCTTCAAGCTGATGTGCTGCAAACTTCACTCTTTCACCATCTGCATCCCGCAGTGGTCAGCTCCTTCCTATCTTGCGGAGCCACCATCTGCCACAATTGGTTCGGTGCTACTGGAATACACCGGCGGGTTCAGTCTAAGGAAACGAGTCAGATGATCCGCATGTGGTGGTGGTGGCGGTGGGTTGTTGTTGTTGTTGTTCTGCACCAATGTTTGAATCAAGGTATTCTGCTGCTGGATCAATTGGGTGATCTCTGGCGGAAAAACGAATCCGGGGTCGCGTCTCGGAGGCATCTGATGGGTTTAGAAGAGGAGAGAAATGTAGAATAGAATGAGGTCTAAGGGAATCACTACCCAAATGCACATGAGCAAAACACACAAAATCACTCCATTCAATCAAACAAGGGCTTACATCGATCTAACTATCGCAAAAGTGCGTGTACTAAAATGTTTACATGGAGGGAATACTACTAATATGTGGGGGACTTCTACTAATTTGAACCGGTGGAAGACTCCATGATGTCTGCTCCAGCTTCGTCTTCAAAGTCGGGTTCACTTGGATCCGAATCGGTGTCGTCGATGTTGATGTAGTCGCTTGGGTATTTGACATACTGGTCTTCATTCCTGAGCGCCAACTTCTTCTTGAGTTCTTCGATCTCGTATTTAAGATCGTTATTGTGTCTTGCTAGAGCTACGATCTCGCCCATGTAGTCCTTGCGTAGTCTTTAGTTCTTCTTCCAGCTCGATGATCCTTCCTTTGTCTTCTCGCAACTCCAACATGTCATTGCACATTTGGTTCTCCGGCGCCGAATGTGCTGATTTAACTCCCGGATGAAAGCTGCAATGGATCTATCCTTCTTGGTGCCGACGACGCCCCGCTTGTCATCTCGGCGTCCGCAAATCTGGTAGATGGTGTCCTTGAGGTCTTCTTGATAAACTTCTCCAATGCGCCCCATGGTGATGTGAGCTGCCATGCTCTTTCCTGCACTCCAAGTTGGTGCAATCAAAACACTATCTATAGGCTTGGTGATTGGGGCGAATGTCCTTCCCGAATGTGAGCGTGAATCTTCCAGCTCCTCTTCAGCAGAGTGGCGTTGAAAGTCCCGTGAAGCTTGGTAATCCAATGTTCGTGTACTTAGTAACTTCCTTCAAGTGAAATCCAAAAGGTGTGCCTTCATCCGTTGGGTGTACTTGATCTTCGCGTCCGTCATCCTAAAGAGAGTAGAAAAGATGAGGAGTTAGAAATGGGAAGAGAGTAGTGATCTATGGCTTTAACTTAGTGGTCGTGTCCTCACAACAACAGTGTGCTCGATACTATTCTCTATAGCGACCAGACCGAATGGATCCAGTCTACGTGCTCGTTGTCATCCTCGGATCAAGAATGCCGACACCACACAAGATTTCAAGGATTTATTGCAGAGTAGCAATCACACACTTATTACATCGTTGTCCACAAGGGAACTTATTACAATAATATGGCTTAAGGCCATGTTATAATAACAGCGAAGGCTTGGAAGATAAGCGAGTCCATCAACTCCAACGGCATCACCGAGTATAGAACCACGACCTAACACCTTACTGTCGTTCGAAAAGTCTGCAACGTGAAAGTTGCAGCCCAAAACGGGTCACATGGAATATGCCGCAATGTAACACATAAGAGCAATGAATGAATAAGCCTATACTACATGCATATATGGCTGGTGGTAAGGCTCTACTGGTTACATTTGCATAAAGCTGATTTTTCCCTACATCAAAGGAATAATTTTATTTAACTATCATGGTGGTTGTTAAACATTGAGAATGGTTGACAGATCCTCAATCCCAATTAAAAAGTACTCATCAAAACCCAACAACTTTTATTAGAGGTAACATGTTGAGATTCACATGATATTCAATTACAGGATACTCAAATTGTCCATAACCGGGACACGGCTAATCATGATTAGTTTATACACTCTGCAGAGGTTTGCGACTTTTCCCCACAAGACTCGATCGCCTCCGCTTGGTTCTCGTGACTACATGGTGTTTGAGAAACGGATGATCGAGACATAGTCTTCGAAGCGCTAGCACCTTACATGTGGGTAGACCGTACCAACCTACATCCCCTACATCAGCTAGCCTACCCGTAAGAGTTCACACAACTTAGTCAACTACGCCAGAGCCCATAATTGGCTTGTGGCTGCACACGGAAGTTTCCAGCTTGAATAATCTTATGATCCCTTAGAGCCCGGGTGGCGGTCCAAGAAATACAGCAAGTCTCGATAGAAACCAGGTGCCTCAATCCACCCAGATGTGTGTTTAGGTTGCCACCTTAGATAAACCATTAAATAATAATCTCACATCTGTCATGGATATTCACTCACCCAATCCACGTCTACTAGCATAGCATGGCATAATAAGCAAACGTAGAAGTAACTCCCAAGGTTTCATAAGTAAAACAGGTAATAGGTACTACCTCAATCTACTTCCCATCCCACAATTTAATTAGATCCTAACCATGCAAGTGTTTGAGGAATAGATCTAATGCATACAAACTGGGTAGTAGAAAAGGTATGATCAAAGTGTTACTTGCCTTGCTGATGATCCGCGAGACCTAGAGATTCGAAGTAACAAGCGGCGCACTCCGGGTGATCTAACGCAGACAAACAACAAGCATACAATAAGTACTCATCTAATGCACGGGGAAATCTCGAATAAAAGATCTAACCAGAAAGTTCAACTTAAGAACCCTGGTTGCAAAAGAATCGAATCAAAATAAACTCCGAAAGTCGAAACTCAAGAGAGAACGACTCGGTTTTGAAATCTGAAACTAGGTCAAAATTTCACAGTAGCAAAACTCTGTGAAAGTAGGTTAGTCGGAACGGCGGTTTCATATTTAAACTCCAGCGCTTGAATCACCTGATTCCGATAAACGAGCGAGAAATAAAACAGATTTGAAAATCGGATCTCAAATCAAATCAAAAATAACGGATTAAATCCGATTAAAAGAAAACGACGAACGGTTTAAATAGCGGACGCTCATTATCAGAACAAATCCAACGAACACGTTCATTGAAACGAACGGTTCGTGAGCGTCATAAATAAGAAAACCAAAAAATAAAACCAATCTAGGTTTTTTTTTAAAAACCAACATCTAAAACGGATCGGTCTTTTGAAAAACCGGATCGGGGTGGGCGGCGGTGGCTACCTCCGGCGGCTCGCCATGGGCTCTGCCTCCGCGGGTCGGGCGAGGGGTCCGCGGGTCGGGCGGGTCGGGCGACGGCGATCGGGCGGCGAGGCGGCGGCGCTGGCGGCTCGGGCGCGGCGCTGGTGAGGGCGGCAAAGGGCGGAGAGAGAGGGGGGGCGGCCGGTTATAAGGGGGGGCCGGTGGCTTGGGAGAGGGGCAACGGGCGGCTCGGGTCGGACTCGGACTCGGGCGGCGGCAGGCGGGCGGGCGGGAGATCACACAGGGAGAGAGAGGAGGCGGGGCGCTGGGCCGGGCTCGGCTGGGCCGGGCCACCGGGCCTTGGCCCAGTGGGGCGCGTTTTTTAAAAAATTTTAAACCAAATGAATTAAAAAATACCAAATGAACTCCGATTTAAATAAAACAAATTTTCCCGACTCCTAAAATGAGTCGAACAAAATGAACTTTAAAACTACAAACATGCGAAATTTTTAAATGCTCATTTTGCCTAGGCAAAATAAATCTTCCAAAAGCCAAATTTTGTTTATTTATAATATCTTCATTTTTCCTAAATGTTGGGAAAGTCATATTATTCCCTCTCAAAATATTTTTATAGGAAAAACTTTATGAAGATAATTTAAATAAATCCAAATGATCCTATTTTCAAAATTTGAGAAATCCCAAATATGAAAATAATGAAACTTCCAACTCTCTCCGAGGGTCCTTGAGTTGCGTGAAATTTCTAGGATCGGAAAAATGCGAGAAAAATATGATATGCATGATGACCTAATGTATAACATTCCAAATTGAAAATTTGGGATGTTACATAAAACATGCAACAACGATTAGAGGACGTCTAACTTGTTTTTGCAGGGTATACAATGTGATGTGATATGGCCAAAAGGATGTGATGAATTATATATATGTGATGTATGGGATTGATCATGTTCTTGTAGTAGGAATCACGACTTGCATGTCGATGAGTATGACAACCGGCAGGAGCCATAGGAGTTGTCTTAATTTATTGTATGACCTGCGTGTCAATGAAAAACGCCATGTAATTACTTTACTTTATTGCTAACCGTTAGCCATAGTAGTAGAAGTAATAGTTGGCGAGACAACTTCATGAAGACACGATGATGGAGATCATGGTGTCATGCCGGTGACGAAGGTGATCATGCCGCGCCTCAAAGATGGAGATCAAAAGGCGCAAGATGATATTGGCCATATCATGTCACTTTATGATTTTGCATGTGATTGTTTGTCATGTTTACATCTTATTTGCTTAGAACGACGGTAGCATAAATAAGATGATCCTCACTAAAATTTCAAGAGATGTGTTCCCCTAATCTGGCACCGCTATGAAGGTTCGTTGTTTCAAGCATCACGTGATGATCGGGTGTGATAGATTCTAATGTTCGCATACAACAGGTGTAAGCCAGATTTACACATGCGGAACACTTAGGTTGACTTGACGAGCCTAGCATGTATAGACATGGCCTCGGAACACAAGAGACCGAAAGGTCGAACATGAGTCGTATAGTAGATACGATCAACATGGATATGTTCACCGTTGATGACTAGTCCGTCTCACGTGATGATCGGACACGGTCTAGTCGATTCGGATCATGCATCACTTAGATGACTAGAGGGATGTCTATCTAAGTGGGAGTTCATTAAATAATCAGATGAACTTAATTATCATGAACATAGTCAAAAGGTCTTTGCAAATTATGTCATAGCTTACGCTTTGGTTCTACTGTTTAAGATATGTTCCTAGAGAAAATTTAGTTGAAAGTTGATAGTAGAAATTATGCGGACTGGGTCCGTAAACTGAGGGTTATCCTCATTGCTGCGCAGAAGGCTTATGTCCTTAATGCACCGCTCGGTGTGCTGAACCTCAAGCGTCGTCTGTGGATGTTGCGAACATCTGACATACACGTTTTGATAAATACATGATAGTTCAGTGCATAATGCTAATGGTTTAGAATTGTGGCACCAAAGACTTTTTTAAAACGTCGCAGAACATATGAGATGTTCCAAAGACTGAAATTGGGATTTCAGACTAGTGCCCACGTCAAGAGGTATGAGACCTCTGACAAGTTTCTTAAGCCTGCAAACTAAGGGAGAAAAGCTCAATCGTTGAGCATGTGCTCAGATTGTCTGAGTACTACAATTGCTTGAATCGAGTGGGAGTTAATCTTCCAGATGAGATAGTGATGGTTCTCCATAGTCACTGCCACCAAGCTATTAGAGCTTCGTGATGAACTATAACATATCAGGGATAGACATGATGGTCCTTGAGCAACTCGCGATGTTTGACACCGTGAAAGTAGAAATCAAGTAGGAGCATCAATTGTTGATGGTTAGTAAAACCATTTCAAGAAGGGCAAGGGAAAGAAGGGATACTTCATGAAATGGCAAATCAGTTGTTGCTCTAGTGAAGAAACCCAAGGTTGAACCCAAAACCGAGACTAAGTGCTTCTGTAATGAGGGGAACGGTCACTGAAGAACTACCCTAGATACTTGGTAGATCAGAAGGCTGGCAAGGTCGACAGAAGTATTTTGAATATACGTTGTATTAAATGTGTACTTTACTAGTACTCCTAGTAGCACCAGGGATTAAGATACCGGTTCGGTTGCTAAGCGTTAGTAACTCGAAATAAAAGAGCTACGGAATAAACGGAGACTAGCTAAAGGTGAGATGACGATGTGTGTTGGAAGTGTTTCCAAGGTTGATGTGATCAAGCATCGCCTGCTCCCTCTACCATCGGGATTGGTGTTAAACCTAAATAATTGTTATTTGGTGTTTGCATTGAGCATAGACATGATTGGATTATGTTTATCGCAATACGGTTATTCATTTAAGGAGAATAATGGTTACTCTGTTTATTTGAATAATACCATCAATGGTCGTTGTCGGTGTCAAAACCGGCGGATCTTGGGTAGGGGGTCCCGAACTGTGCGTCTAGGCGGATGGTAACAGGAGACAAGGGACACGATGTTTTTACCCAGGTTCGGGCCCTCTTGATGGAGGTAATACCCTACTCTTGCTTGATTAATATTGATGATATGGGTAGTACAAGAGTAGATCTACCACGAGATCGTAGAGGCTAAACCCTAGAAGCTAGCCTATGGTATGATTGTTGTTCGTCCCCACGGACTAAAACCTCCGGTTTATATAGAAACCGGATAGGGTTAGGGTTACACAGTAGTCGGTTACAATGGTAGGAGATCTACATATCCAGACGCCAAGCTTGCCTTCCACGCCAAGGAAAGTCCCATCCTGACACGGGACTAAGTCTTCAATCTTGTATCTTCATAGTCTAGAGTCCGCCAAAGATGATAGTTCGCTATCCGGACACCCCTAGTCCAGACTCCTCAAGAGCCCCCTGAATCAGGCTTCAATGATGACGAGTCCGCGCGCATATTGTCTTCGGCGTTGCAAGGCGGTTCCTCCTCCGAATTCTTCATAGAAGGTTTTGAACACTGTGATAGTGTCCGCTCGCAAAACAAGTTCCACATACTACCGTGAGAGAGAATAACTTTTGCACAGATCTGATGACGTATTCCGCGGCGTGACATCACACCATGGCCAGGCCTTTATATGAATCGTTTTTTACTGTTCCACCCTAGAGCGTTCAGCGAGGCAGTTTCTTTGGCACGTCTTTATCAAAGCGTAGATCGCGCCCCCTTATTCCGGGATTCTCATCAAATACGGACGTGGGTAACCCAACCGTGCTCGTTGGCATGCCTCCTCTATCGAAGGTGAGTCCTAATCGACCACGGGGAGGGCTCTTAGTATTCAACCTCTTTATAATGAGACCAAGGCCCTCTTATTTTTTCCACCCTCCATCGAGTTCGCCCCTCGCTTCGAGTTCTAACACCCAAAGCTTCAGATTTAGGCGCTTCGGACCTTCGACGATGTCCGGCTCCGACCAGCTTGGCCGATGGATGTCTTCTTCCGTCACGGAAGAAGATGTGCTAAAGTTGTGAGATGCCAGGTATCTAACCAGCGAGATTTCGCATAGGCTACCTGCTCCAGGGCAGGTCATTCCCACTCCTGAGCCCGGCGAGAGCATGGTGTTCGTGTCACACTTCCTTCGGGGTTTAGGCTTCCCGACGGATCCCTTTGTGCGGGGGCTCGTGTTTTATTATGGGCTGGATTTCCATGACTTGAATCCTGAGCCCATCCTCCATATCTCGCCATTCATTGTCGATGTGAGGCCTTCCTCCATATTACCCTCACTTTGGATTGTGGCTCAAGACCTTCAAGGTGGAGCCAAGATGATCGAGGGGCAACAAGCAGAAAGTGCGGAGGGGCGGTCATAAGCAAGTGTGCTGATGCTCCGTGGCCCGAGGGCTCTTTTCAACAGAGCTTGGTTTGTGGCAACGGGAGTGGTTTTATATCACCGCCCCAAGGGCACCAAATGGTGGCGCCCAGCCTTCCGCCAGTCCACCACAGCGGCCGGCGCCATGGGTGAACAAGGCTCGACTGGGGGCCGTCTAAGGACGTTCCTCTATTGCAGGGCCGTATTCAAGACCTCCAAGAAAGAGAGATCAATCTGGTCGCAGTAGCGCAGGTTATGTTGATTCGGCGCCGCCTCAAGAATGTCGCCCCTCCGCTTGTGGGAATTCAACCGAGGGACCACAAGCTCTCCAACATTTTATGGGTACAACGCCTGTGGAGATGTATAAACTATTCTTCGGATCACAAGAGAAGTGTCCGACCTGACCGAGGACGCAGGACTAAGCTGCAATCGCCTGATACTCAAGTAAGTATCCTCAGATCCGGACAGGCTGTCCGCTCATTTATCATAGACTTGCCCTTAAAGGAGTTGTTTCTTGAACAGGAGTGGATAGCGAAGGCAAAGTTAATAAGGTGTCCGGCTCCCCTCCCAGATACCACGCCGGATCCCATGCTAACCAAGATGTTGAAGGCCGCGCCTTTTAAAGAAGGCGAAGGGGGGAGCAGGGAAGCAACTGCCTCCACGAAGGAGGCTTCTGAGGAAGGAGGGATCAAAAGTCCCACCCTCCAAGGAGAGAAGAGGACCGCTTCGGAAGATCAGGAGGTCAAGGCCTCAAAGAGGGGAAAGAAATCTTCGTCAGAGAGTCTGGCGCTGGGAAGTATCCCAGCCCCACTATTTCCCCAAGGGGATCATCCTCCAAAGAAGCCGTAAGTAAAAAAGAAGGGGTCTTGTAAATAAGGAACATCCCTACATTTATTTCTAAAGATAACCAAATTGTACCTTGTAGTTCGGATCTCAGCCCTTCTCAGCAGAGCTCGCCTTCGGGGATCTTCTTCCGAGATGATGAAGAGCGAACGCCCACCTGCCGCACCCTCATGCGAGGCGGACGACCCCGAGGTGTCGCCGCGAGGGTTTCTGTCCGGCGGGGCCGGAAGGTCCGGCGCCAACTGGCGTGCGGTCGGAGGAGCTGAAGGATCTGCTTGGGCGAAGCGGTTATCTCGTAAGATCATCGCGCGCTAATGGGTACGGTGATTGAAAGAATTGCATCCGCTGAGAGCGGATTACATGAAGCCGCCGAAGCTTATCGACGGGTTTGAGGTACGCAAAATGATGTACCTTCCGGCGCTTATGCATATAGAATGCGCTCAGATAGATAGTAGCCCCGAGACTCGGTATGTTGTCAAAATTGACAGCGCGTCGAGGATCATAATCTCGTTATAACATATCGCCGCCCCTAAATAGGTGGCGGGTGTTCGTGGCTAGCCGGATCGATGAATATGCCGAACTAAAGCGGCAACTTGACGAGGCGGATGCGACATCGCGCCTGGTCAATAAACGGTTTGACGAGTCACAAGGTATGCGATTTCTACATGGACACCGGTAAGGGAGCTTGACGCCCATGCCTTACCACTTGTATGCTTAATGCAGGTGGTGCCGCTGTTGGGAGGAGCTGCGGCGAACTCGCCGAGCTAAAGAGCAAGCCGGAAATAGTAATGCGGCCGCTTTAAGGGCGGCCGAAGAGTTAAAAACCGAACGGGTTGCTCACTGCCAAATCAAAGAGGAAATGGCCGATATGGCCATAGAGTTGAAGAATACTACCGACCGCTGCGAGGTTCTTGAAAAAGAACGCTGCGGAGCAAGAGGGCCTGAAAAAGGCCACCACCGAATCCAAGGATGCCTGCTCCGCTTTGAGAGCTGCCAAGGAGGAGCTGAGTCAGGCCAGGGCTATTGCGGCTGGAAAACCGCTTTCGCTATGGAGGAAATATACGGATCCGGTATGCTCGCTTGGACAAGTTGTGGAGTTCGGAGGATGCTTATCTCGACTTAGCGGCGAAGCGCCGCGACGCGATTGAGCACTTTCGAGGCCGAAGGGGCATGTAAGGGAAGAGCTATATTGGTCGCAATTCCATAGTCCGGAGCGCCCTCTTCCGCTGACCGATCGGTTGGCGAATGGACCGAGCTGAATCAATTATCCGGACTTGCCATGAAGCATGTCATGACTCATTTGTGGCCAGCGGACTCCAAACCAAGAGTTATTTTGGTTTAGTGCAGCAGCCTTGGTGCGGTACTGCCAGACGACGCAATGAAGCGATTGCGTATTGAGGGAGCGCGATGGCTCGCCCGTGTCAAGACATAGTGGGCGGAGATGAAGGCCACCGACGCTGCATCCCAAGATTCGGACAGAAGTTTAGTACCGCCGAGCACTATTTTGAGGAAGTCTCCGCAGGCGCTGCTTAATAGAGACGCAGGGCTCAAGGATATTATGTTTAAATGACATGTATGATTTGTGAAAGCAATGTTTCAATATAATGTAAGAGCTTTTTATACTTGTGCATTCAAGTAGTAAACTACTCCCTGTGCGGCCGTTGATGTATATGTATATATAACCTGAAAGATGGCAGTCCTTGGCTTCAGCCCCCACGCACATAGTGCGGGGCTGTTTGCAAAGAAGGCGCTTTTTCACACTTGATCCAACGTGTTGGTCCTATTAAGGAGGTGGTAGCGTAGCAAACTAGGCAACCGGACTATAATGCTTTATCACTTTCACTTAGCCATACGAGTTCGAGGGTGGGGCTACTATATAGCCCCTGGGGGCACCGCACTCTCCCGAATTCGGGTGCGATGTGCTCGGCCGAAAACGGTCCTTCGTTAATGCGGAGGAATTCTAAACATTCCGTGAGTCATCGAGTGGTTGACCAGTCTCGCTATATCATGACAAATGGGCCGCTTTCATCGAGGTGCTCGCCCGCCAACCGGGCACAATCGCAGAGTTCTCCAGCCGCGTTAGCTGATAAAACGGGACGAAGGCAGCAAAACACAGAGCCGGTCAAACCCAACATTTGACCAAAGACATGATTCGAGCTGATGCATATAAGGCCTAACTCGAGACGCCAACACTCCCTAAGGTATTCTCGTTTTATAAAACGGGCAGAATAATGCCCTAAGCCCCGTGTCTAGGTACGCAAAAAATTCTGGTGCGGCTAATGCCAAAACGCCAGCCTCCTCCTCGGTTATAGTAAGAAACCAGGGATGTATATCAACAAGAGACAGAAAAGGGTTTACACAGGTCTTAATCAAAAGAATCTTTGCAACGGTCCCTCATCGCACGCCTCACGCCTGTTCCGCGCAGCCGTATCCTCGACGGGTGTAGCACGTTGTTCATCTCAGTAAAGAGAGGAACTTAGTTTAAAAGAAAAAGATCATGCGAAAAATGTACTTTTATATTAAATAAACAGAGTACGATTCAAGAAGTGAATAAAATTGAGCTTTATTGTCTCTTGTTGTACATGCGCAGCCCTTGTATGGGGGTATGCCGCTAGTAGGCGCGACTCGCCTAGCCGTGTCCGGGTTTGAATGACCTATTCAGTGCTTTGATTAGCGGAGCCGGATTGGTGTGAGGCTGTCAAGGCAGTCTCACGCTCTTCCGTGCTCGAGTAACACTTAATACTCCCTTTTAATGAGATGATGCCGCGTGAATCGGGCATTTTAAGTGTAAGAGATGCATAATGCAAGATTATGCTAAAGCGGCGAAAGCTTCACGCCCAAGTAGTGCTTGATAGCTACTTTTGAATGGGGCGATGTGGAAGGTTAACTTTTCATGTGGAAGTTGTCGAACACAACTTCTAGCAGAGGGAGCCCCGCAATGGGCATACAGGCCCGGCATTACCCCTTTGAAGGAGGTGTTGCTATGGCTAATTTTGGTTGGGTCTATCCCCATCCTCATGGATTGTGTCCTCGATATATCAGGTTTATGTCATCGCCGCCATCCATGAGGACTTGTGTAAATTGGAATCACGATTATAGGATCCAATATCAAGGCAGTCCATCCTGCGCCCGGATACTTTCGGAGTAGTCCCGATGGTCGAAGGTGATTGGTTTTGACAACCGTGTTGGTACTCCGCTAGGGTAGTGTGTGCGCGCGCGCCTTAATGGGTGCCGCCTGTTTTTCCCTTTATCACGTGAAGTGAGTTTACTGTTTTAACCTCTTGTGGGAAATTCTTTTGTTTTCCGGTGTGTGCTTGTGGGGTTCGCCATCATCCTCACTTGGTGTGTCGAGCCCTTGTGTTCGGCGTTGAGTCTGCTTGGACTGTTTGAAGACCCAACAATCTCTCGTGGGTATGGTTTGCGTGCTTCCTGTGAGTACTGTGAATTTGGCATATCTTGTCCAAGATTTTGTTTAAGTTGGATAGCTCATCGCTATTGTCCTTAAGGGGCAGTTTTTTATTGTTCTGCCGTGAGCTTTTGAATCTGGCGTTGACTGTCGCGCTCTTTGCACCGTTCCCCTTAATCCGGCACTGGTCCTTGTTGCACCGTGGTTTCCCATTTCCATCCCTGACTTCGGATGTACTTGGGTCGCTGGTACTGCATCTTGCTAGCTCCCACGCAAAAGCGGGTCATGAGGCTTGTTAATGCGGGCATGGTTCTCGGCTTCTCCTGGCCAAGCTGTCTGGCGAGCCATTCGTCTCGGACGTTGTGTTTGAAAGCTGCTAAGGCTTCGGCGTCCGGACAGTCGACTATTTGGTTCTTTTTGGTGAGGAACCTGTTCCAGAATTTGCGGGCTGGCTCTCCGGTTTGTTGAGTTATATGACTTAAATCGTCTGCATCCGGAGGACGGACATAAGTCCCTTGAAAATTTGCCCGAAAAGCATCCTCGAGCTCTTCCCAACTTCCAATGGTATTTTCAGGGAGGATTTTGAGACAATATCGGGCTGGCCCTTTGAGCTTGAGGGTAAGTATTTTATGGCGTGAGATCATCTCCTCTAGCCATGTGCATGTGGAGGATATAGTCCTCAATCCGCACTCTAGGGTCTGTTGTTCCGTCAGATGCCTCTATGTTTACGGGCTTAAATCTCGCTGGAAATTCATGATCCAAAGACCTCATCGGTGAAACATAGAGGGTGCGCGCACCTCGTATTTGGGTGTGCAAAGGATGTTCGGATATTTGACGGTTGAATTGCTTTGAAGAGCTTGCTTTCTCGCCCATAGATGGACCTCACTGGCCATCCTTTTGATGTGAGTCCTTATGCGATCGCAGATCGGCTTGTGTGCGCGCCATTTGCCGCCTTTTTTTGCCGTGGGTCGCCCATCCGACCGGTGGTTTTTACTTTTTGATTGTGGGGGCTCTACGGCCTCCTCATCAAATTTGGGCAGTAGCTTTCTCTTTGGGTAGCTCTTTGTTCGGCGACTATCACCGTGTTTGTCTGCGGTGTTGAATACTTTGCTCCATCTGATTCTGAGTGCATCTTCCGCTGTTTTGAGCTTCCGCTTCTGCTTTTTCAGGCTACGCGCAGTGGCGACGAGCCTTTTGTGGAGGTTATTCTGCTCCAACAATTTGTCCGGCGTGAGATCGTCCGGACTGTTGCCTTTGTCGGGGATGGGTTGTTTATCCAAGTTGTCCTGTTCGGACAGTTGCTCGATGGAATGTTCGTTGTCCACCGGTCCGCCCTACTCTATGGCTGGGTCATTGTTGAGGCGGGACTTGGTGCGGCGTTTACGTTGCCGTTTTGACTGCTTTTCGAGGGATTTATCCTTCGTAGCGTCCCGTCGCTCCTCGTCGTTACTTCCTTTAGGTGTATCCACCATGTATACATCATGGGATGAGGTGGTTGTCCAAAGATCCTATAGGTGCTGGTTCATGGTTGTCTCCTACATCGCCGCCCATACCGCCGATGTCTTCGGAGTCGAAATCGAGCACGCCGTAAGCTTTCGCTGGCTACAAAGTGGGTGGTGGTGGGCGCGGATTTCTTCGTCGTCCGCATCTCAACCTTCCCGACCGTAGTCCGCCAGGCTCTCCAGATAAAGAGAGAGACTTTAGTGAATTAAGGATGTCGCCAAAGGGCGAAAGTGCCGAAAGATGTCCGCGCAGTGAACTCCATGACCGCGCCCAATCGGATTCGATTGGCGGGCGCGGAGGGTTCGGAGTCCGAGAGGAGTCCGCACTCGGAGTCACGGCCTTCGCAGCGACAGGAATTGTGTTCGCCCAATCGCCATAGAGATTTCAGCCCCGAGGTGGTGTCCAACCAACCATCCTCGATCGGTGATATCGGCTCAATCAATGTTCGAGCGACACTAGTGCGCCTCCGTGACACCGCTCGGCAGCAGAGTTAGATCATGCCCATCGACACAAAGGCGCACGCTTGGCTGTGGCTCAACCGTCAAGATCAAGTCTCCGCGATGTCGGTTGTATGATTCAAGCTTCCAAATCTGACCCGACGGCCAGGGGCGAGCTTTCGATCTGCCATGATGGCCTAGCGAATTGGTCCGCATGCAAAGCCGCCAACACGAAGATCTGTCCGAGTAGAAAAGTCTCACCGACTTCGCTGCTGTCGATGATTGAAGGAGCCATCGGGCCTATCGGTGACGCATACGCAGGAACTCTCAATGAAAGCACCAATGTCGGTGTCAAACCGCGGATCTCGGTAGGGGGTCCCGAATGTGCGCCTAGGCGGATGGTAACAGGAGACAAGGGACATGATGTTTTTACCCAGGTTCGGGCCCTCTCGATGGAGGTAATACCCTACCCCGCTTGATTAATATTGATGATATGGTTAGTACAAGAGTAGATCTACCACGAGATCGAGAGGCTAAACCCTAGAAGCTAGCCTATGGTTTGATTGTTGTTCGTCCCACGGACTAAAACCCTCCAGCTTTATATAGACACTGGATAGGGTTAGGGTTACACAGAGTCGGTTACAATGGTAGGAGATCTACATATCCGTATCTCCAAGCTTGCCTTCCACGCCAAGGAAAGTCCCATCCGGACACGGGACGAAGTCTTCAATCTTGTAACTTCATAGTCTAGGAGTCCGGCCAAAGATGATAGTTCGGCTATCCGGACACCCCCTAGTCCAGGACTCCCTCTGTCGTGCACCTAAAATGAATGGTTTATTGAATCTCGATCATAATGACACACATGTTCATGCCAAAAGATATAAAATAGTAATGGTAGTACCACATACTTGTGGCACTGCCATTTGAGTCATATTGGTATAAAACGCATGAAGAAGCTCCATGTTGATGGATCTTTGGACTCACTCGTTCTTGAAAAGATTGAGACATGCGAACCATGTCTATTGGAAGATATGCATGAAGAAACTCCATACAGATGGATCGTTTGGACTCACTAATCACTTGAGACATGCAAACTATACCACATGGGCAAGATGACTGAAAGGCCTCATTTTTCCAGTGAGATGAAACAAGAGAGCACCTTGTTGGAAGTAATACATTTGATGTGTGCAATCCAATGAGTGCTGAGGCACGCAGTGAATATCGTTATGCTCTTACTTCACGGATGATTTGAGTAGATTCTAAGTATATTTACTTGATGAAACACGAGTCTGAATTATTGAAAGGTTCAAGCAATTTCAGAGTGAAGTTGAAGATCATCGTGGCAAGAGGATAAAATGTCTATGATATGATCATAGAGATGAATATCTGAGTTACGAGTTTGGTACACAATTAAGACCTTGTGGAAATTGTTTCACAACTAATACCGCCTGGAACACCATAGTGTGATGGTGTGTCCGAACATCATAGCTGCACCATATTGGATATGGTGCATACCATGATGTCTCTTATTGAATTACCTTTATCGTTTATGGGTTATGTATTAGAGACAACCGCATTCACTTTAATAGGGCACCACGTAATTCGCTGAGATGACACCGTATGAACTATGGTTTAGAGAAACCTAAGTGTCGCTTAAAAGTTTGGGGCTGCGACGCTTATGTGGAAAAGTTTTAGCCTCGATAAGCTCGAACCCAAAGCGGATAAATGCATCTTCATAGGACACCCAAAACATTTGGGTATACCTCCTGATTCAGATCCGAAGCAAAAGTGATTGTTTCGAATGGGTCCTTTCGAGGAAATGTTTCTCTCGAAAGAATTGAGTGGGAGGATGGTGGAGACTTGATGAGGTTATTGAACAGTCACTTCAACTAGTATGTAGCAGGGCACAAGAAGTTGTTCTTGTGGCGCCTACACCAATTGAAGTGGAAGCTGATGATAGTGATCACAAAACTTCAGATCAAGTCACTACCAAACCTCGTAGGTCGACAAGGATGCGTACTACTTCAGAGTGGTACGTAATCCTATCTTGAAGGTCATGTTGCTAGACAACAATGAACCTACAATCTATGGATAAGCGATGGTGGGCCCGGATTCCGACGAATGGCTCGAGGCCATAAAATCCGAGAGAGGATCCATGTATAAAACAAAGTATAGACTTTGGAAGAACTACTTGATGGTCGTAAGGCTGTTGGGTGCAGATGGATTTTAAAAGGAAGACGGACAATGATGGTAAGTGTCACCATTAAGAAAGCTTGACTTGTCGTTAAGATGTTCTCCGACAAGTTCAAGGAGTTGACTACAGTGAGACATTCTCACTCATAGCGGTGCTAAGAGTCTGTTGGAATTATATTAGCGCCATCGCATTATTTATGAAATCTTGCGATAGGATGTCAAAACATTGTTTCCTCACGATTTTCTTGAGGAAAGGTTGTATGTGATACAATCAGAAGGTTTTGTCAATCCTGAAAGATGCTAACAAGTATGCAAAGCTCCAGCAATCCTTCTAAGGACTAGAGTAAGCATCTCGGAGTTGGAATGTACGCTTTGATGAGATGATCAAAGAATTTGGGTTTATACAAAGTTTATGAGAAACTTGTAATTCCAAAGAAGTGAGTGGGAGCACTATAGAATTTTTGATGAGTATATGTTGTTGACATATTGTTGATCAGAAATGATGTAGAATTTCTGGAAAGCATACAGGGTTATTTGAAAAGTGTTTTTCAATGGAAAACCTGGATTAAGCTATTTGAACATTGAGCATCAAGATCTATAAGGATAGATCAAAAATCGCTTGATAGTACTTTCAAATAAGTACGCACCGTGACAAGATTTTGAAGGAGTTCAAAATAGATTGGCAAAGAAGGAGTTCTTGGCTGTGTTATAAGGTGTGAGTATTGAGTAAAGACTCAAAACCTGACCACGGCATAAGAGAGAAAAAGGACGAAGGTTGTCCCCTATGCTTTAGATGTAGGCTCCACAGTATGCTATGTTGTGTACCGCACCTAAAGTGTGCCTTGCCATGAGTCAGTCAAGGGGTACAAGTGTGATCCAGGAATGGATCACAGGATAGCGGTCAAGGTTATCCTTAGTAACTAGTGGACTAAGGAATTTTCTCGATTATGGAGGTGGTAAAGGAGATCATCGTAAAGGGTTACACCGATGCAAACCTTGACACTAATCCGGATGACTCTGAGTAGTAAACCGGATTGTATAGTACAGCAGTTATCTGGAATAGCTCCAAGTAGCGCCTGGTAGCTGCATCTACAAGATGACATAGATATTTGTAGAAGCACACACAGATCTGAAAGGTTCGCACCGCTGACTAATAAACCTCTCACAAGCGAGATATGATCAAACCCAAGGGTGTTGATTCATTGCAATCACATAGTGATGTGAACTAGATTATTGACTCTAGTGCAAGTGGGAGACTGTTGGAAATATGCCCTAGAGGCAATAATAAAATGGTTATTATTATATTTCCTGGTTCATGATAATTGTCTATTGTTCATGTTATAATTGTATTAACTGGAAACCGTAATACATGTGTGAATACATAGACCACAACATGTCCATAGTGAGCCTCTAGTTGACTAGCTCGTTGATCAATAGATGGTTATGGTTTCCCACCATGGACATTGGATGTCATTGATAACGGATCACATCATTAGGAGAATGATGTGATGGACAAGACCCAATCCTAAGCATAGCACAAGATCGTGTAGTTCGTTTGCTAAAAGCTTTTCTAATGTTAAGTATCTTTTCCTTAGACCATGAGATTGTGCAACTCCCGGATACCGTAGGAATGCTTTGGGTGTACCAAACGTCACAACGTAATGTGGTGGCTATAAAGGTGCACTACAGGTATCTCCGAAAGTGTCTCATTGGTTGGCACTAATCGAGATGGATTTGTCACTCCGTCTGACGGAGAGGTATCTCGGGCCCACTCGGTAATGCATCATCATAATGAGCTCAATGTGACTAAGTAGTTAGTCACGGGATCATGCATTACGGAATGAGTAAAGTGACTTGCCGGTAATGAGATTGAACGAGGTATTGGGATACTGATGATCGAATCTCGGGCAAGTAACATACCGATTGACAAAGGGAATTGAATACGGGATTGATCTTATCCCCGACATCGTGGTTCATCCGATGAGATCATCGTGGAACATGTGGGAGCCAATATGGATATCCAGATCCCGCTATTGGTTATTGGCCGAAGAGGTGTCTCGGTCATGTCTGCATGGTTCCCGAACCCGTAGGGTCTACACACTTAAGGTTCGGTGACGCTAGAGTTGTTATGGGAAATAGTATGTGGTTACTGAAGGTAGTTCGGAGTCCCGGATGAGATCCCGGACGTCCCGAGGAGTTCCGGAATGGTCTAGCAGTGAAGATTGATATATTGGACGAAGGGTATTGGAGTCCGGAAGTGTTCTGGGGGTACCAGGCTATGGCCAGCATGACCGAAAGGTGTTTCGGGAGCCCCGGCAAGTGTTGGAGGGCCTCATGGGCCAAAGGGGAAGGGGCAAACCAGCCCACTAAGGGGTAGTGCGCCCCCATACCCTTTCGCACGTTACTTGGGGAGGTGGGGCGCCTCCACCTGGCTTGGGAGGCAAGCCTCCACATGCTTGGCTTGGGGGGAAAGTCTCCCTAGGATTTTCCCTAGGGAGATCCAATCTGCTTGGCCGCTGCCCACGGGGAAACCCTAGGGCGCCTCCCCCTCTCCCCTTGCCCCTATATATAGTGGAGGGGTGGGAGGGCAGCCGCACCTCTTCCCTGGCGCAGCCCTCCCTCCTCCTACACCTCCTCCTCCTCCATAGTGCTTGGCGGCCTCGCCGAGAACCACGAGCTCCATCGCCACCATGCGGTCGTGCCGGAGTTCTCCTCAACTTCTCCTTTCCTTGCTAGATCAAGAAGGAGGAGACGCCCCGGCTGTACGCTTGTTGAACGCGAGGCGCCATCTGCTCGGGCGCTAGATCGGATCTTCCGCGATTTGAATCGCCTCGAGTACGACTCCATCAACCGTGCTCTTGTAACGCTTCCGCTTAGCGATCTTCAAGGATATGAAGATGCACTCCTTCTCTCTCATTGGTAGCATCTCCTAGATTAATCTTGGTGACACGTAGGAAAATTTTTTAATTATTGCTACGTTCCCCAACAGGGCATCCCCAAGATTATATGCTTGAGACTTCTTGAAATATTATCTTGGGGTGCCTTGGGCATCCCCAAACTTGAACTTTTGTGTCTCCTTAATTCCTCTCATATCACGGTTTCCTTAATCTCGAAAGCTTCATCCACACCAAACTCAACAAGAACTCATGAGATAAGTGTAACATCCCAAATTTTCAATTTGGAATGTTACACATAGGTCATCCATGCATACCATATTTTATTGCATCTTCGTTCCGCAATCCTCGAAATCCTAAGCAACTCAAGGACCCTCGGAGAGAGTTGGGGATTTTTCGGTTTTCATATTTTGATTTCTATCAAATACTGAGAACGAGGATTTTTTATTTTAATTATTTTTCTCTCTGGAAAAATATTTATATTAAAATATATGAGAGGAGATAATATGACTTCTCCAAAATAATTGAAATATTGGAGGAAAAATGTTAGAATCATTATTTGGATTTTATTTGAGTTTATTTTGAATTTTATTTGCATTAGTAAAATTTGCACGCTTTTGAAAATTGCATTTTAGGGCCAAGAAAATGTTCAACTCGCTCTAAATATTTCATTTAGACGGTGAAAATTTGTTTTGGCATTTTAGATTTTTATTTTATTTTATAGCAATTTTTCTGTCATGAACTACTTAAAAATCACACACAAGACCTGACTGGGCAAGCCCACCAGCCAAAGCCGGCCCGAGCTGCCGCGCTTTCCTCCTCACACCACCCAGCAGAGTCCGACTGGACTCCACCGCCAGCCCCTTCCCAAGGCACCGCACCCTCCTTTAAATACCACCGCACCTCTAGCCATCACCGCCACCACGCCATCCGCCGCCTCGGGAGCCGAGCCTCGAGCCGCCGCCTCGAGCCCCGCCTAAGCCGCCTCGAGCCCCGCCTGAGCCGCCACCGCCTCCCGCCGCCACCTCATTGCCGAGCCCGAGCCTCGCCGAGCCCCGCCTGAGCCGAAGCGAGGTAGCCGCCCACCTGGCTTTCCAAGAAAACTGCTTTGATTTATTTATTTTGAAAACCCTAGTTTTCGTTTTTTTAAATAGATCGGTTTATCTTCGGTTTATTTATTTAGCGAGCGTTCGCTCGTTCGTTCGTTTTAACGAACGTGTTCTGCGTTTAGGTTCAGATAATGAACGTTCATTCGTTAAGCTGTTCGTCGCTTTTCTTTTCCCGGATTTATTCCGCGATTTTTCTGATCGCGATTTCTGATCCGATGTTCGATCTAGTATAACTTTTCGCTCGTTTATCGGAATCAGGCGATTCAAGCGCCTAGAGTTTCGTCTCGAAACCCTCTTTTCGAATAATCAACTCAAACAAGATTTTGCCTCTATAAAATTTGACCTTAGTTCAGATTAGTAAACGGATATTATTTCTTTCGCCGTTTGAGTTTTGTTGCTTCGTTTGGTTTGATTCTTTTTGCGAACCGGAGTTCTTAAGTTGAACTTTCTGGTCAACCTCTTTTAGTTGAGTTTTACATGTGCATCTTTGCTTGTTTCTTATGTATGTTATTGTTTGCTTGCGATAGAATTCCCGGAGTGCAAAGCGTGTTACTACGAGTCTCTAGGATTCACGGATCGTCAGCAAGGCAAGTAACACATTGATCATAGTCTTTTCATACCCAATTTTTACGCATTAGTTTCAATCCTCAAATATTGCATGATTAGGATGTCATTAATTTGTGGGTTGGGAAGTAGTAGTTGAGGTAGAACCTATTGCCCTGTTACTATCAAACCCTTGGGAGTTACTTCTACGTGTTGTTATTATTGCCATGCTATGCTCGTAGACGTGGATTGGGTTTGAGTGCATCCATGACAAATGTGAGATTGTTAATTAATGGTTTACTTTAAGGTGGCTAATTTAATACACATCCGGGTGGATTGAGGCACCGGGAACCCAAAGGTTGTCTGCTTTTATTTTGAAATCCTGGGTACCCGTGTGATCTTCCTATGGACCGCCACCCAGGCTCAAAGGGAACTGAGATTATTCATGCTAGAAACTTCCGTGTGTAGCCACAAACTATTATGGGCTCTTGCATAGTTGAGTAAGTTACATGAAGCTCTTGAAGAGGTAGATCAGCAGGTAGTGGGTTTTGTAGGTTTGGTATGGTCTACCCGGAGTAGAGAGTTAATGTTTCTGAAAGACTATGTCTCGGTCATCCGTTTCTCAAACACCATGCAGTGCGAGAAATCAACGGAGGCGATCGAGTCTTGTGGGGAGAAGTGCGCAAACCTCTGCAGAGTGTACAATCTAATCATGGTTAGCCGTGTCCCCGGTTATGGACAATTTTGAGTATCTAGTATCTGAGTATTCACATGTATCTCATCACTCTTAAATTAATATTGTTGGGATGTTAACTACTTTAATTGGGATTGAGAATGCTGTCAACCATTCTCAATGTTTAACAACCACCATGATAGTTAAATAAAATGCATTCCTTTGTTGTAGGGAAAAATTGGCTTTTCGCAAAACTATAACCATAGAGCTTTCCACCAGCCAAATATGCATGTAGCGATAGCACTATTCTGTTCTTGCTCTACTGTGTTATTTTGCCAACATATTCCATGTGCTGACCCGTTCTCGGGCTGCAACGTATTATGTTGTAGACTTTTCAGACAAGGAGTAAGGATCGTTAGGTCGTTGTCGTGCAGCTCAGCTATGCCGTTGGAGTTGATGGACTCACTTTATCTTCCAAGCCTTCCGTTGTTATCGCATTAGATGGCCTTAAGCCATATTATCGTAATAAGTTCTCTTTGAGACAATCGATGTAATAAGTGTATGATTGCTACTCTGTTATAAATCCTTCGAGTACTGTGTGTGTCAGCATTGCTGATCCAGGGATGACACTCAAACACAGAGACTTGACCATCTGAGGTCGGGTCGCTACAAGATGGTATCAGAGCACACGCTGAGTGTAGGACACGACCATTAAGATAAACCATAGGTCACTCTTCTCTACTCATTTCTGACTTCTCTCCATTTTTCCACTCTTTAGGATGACGGAGATGAAGAACAAGTTTGTCCAACCCGATGAAGACACACCTTTTGGATGCCACTTGAAGGAATTCACTAGGTACTTGAACATTGGTATACCAAGCTTCACCGGAACGTACAATGCCACCTTACTAGAAGAGGAGCGCTGGATGATTCAAGTACAAGTTCCAGGAAGGACATTCTCGCCAACTTCTAAGCCCATAGAGTTTTCTTTCGAAGCACCCACCTGGAGTCTAGGCAAGAGTATGGCAGCTCACATTACCATGGGACGTATTGGAGGATCCATTGCAGCTTTTATCCAGGAGTTAAACCAACACATTCGACGCCAGGAAAACCATATATGCGCAGATATGATGGAATTGAAGAAGGCAAAGACCAGGATCATCGAACTGGAGGAAGAACTCAAGTTTACACGCGATGGATACGAGGAGGAAATCAAGACACTACTGGAGAAGAACGACGACCTGGTCAAGAAGATCGGAGTATTCATGGGAGGACCAGCACCGGAAGAAGAAGTCGAAAACCCCACTTGCCCGGACAACTACATCATCATCGACGACACCGATTCCGATCCAAGTGATGATGACTACAAAGACGAAGCTGGAGCAGACATCATGGAGTCTTCCACCGATCAAAATTTCTAGATGACCACCATATATTAGTAGTATTTTTCCCCATGTATCTAATAGTAGTTGAGCACTTTTGTGATAGTTCTAGACCGTTTTTATGCCCTTGCTTGATTGATTGAGTGAAATGATTGTGTTTGCCTCATATGCATATGGGTAGTGTTTTCTCATTAGACCTCTTTCTATTCTAATCTCTTCCCTCTAAACCCATCAGATGCCTCCGAGACGTGACACCGGTTTTGCTTTCCCACCGGAGCTCACCCAGTTGATCCAGCAGCAAAATGCCTTGATGCAATTGCTAGTTCAGAACCAGGGCAACAACAACAAGAACAACCCACCGCCAGTGGACAATTTAGCCCATTTTCTGAGGTTACAGCCGCCGGTGTTTTCCAGCAGCACCGAGCCAATAGTTGCTGATGATTGGCTACGCCAGATTGAAGGAGTTAACCACCACAGATGCACGGATGTTGAGAAGGTGCGCTTTGTCGACATCAATTGGATGGACCAGCAGCCGCATGGTGGGAGAATTACACGCTACTTTTCCTATAGCCAATGTCACTTGGGACCGTTTCAGAAGCTTTTCGACGCCCATGTCTCAACCGGAGCCATGCAGATGAAGAAGCGTGAGTTTCGCAACTTACGCCAGGGAACCGCATCGTGGCTCAAGACGTGGATGATTTTAGTAAGTTATCATGCTATGCCCCTGATGATGTGGCCACAGATGCCGCGAAGCAGGAGAAGTTCATGGAAGAGTTGAACGATGAGATGAGCACGCAGTTGATGGTGGCAACTTTCAACAACTACCAGGAGTTGGTAGATAAGGCCCTTATGATTGAAGGAAAGCAACAGCAGATTGAGAGTCGTAAGAGGAAGTATGGACAAGGGAAGTATAATTCAGGAGCTCAACGGAAGCCCCGCTTAACCCCGAACTCGGGAGGACTTGTTCATAACCATGGAGGTCACAACCATACTAGAGGAGGATCGCATAACCACAATGGTGCGAAGAATGGCAATGGGAATGGAGTTAATAACAATCAGAACCGCTCCAACCCATCTACACCCGCCAAAAGAGACCTAAGTCAAGTTACTTGCTACAAGTGCGGGAAGACTGGGCACTATGCTAATGACTGCCCTGAAGGAAGGAATGGAAACGGAAATGGGAGCACTGGGAAGAAGCCCAATCCATTCAACAAAGGACAGGTAAACCACGTTAACGTGGAGGAGGTTGAAGAGCAACCGGACGCGGTAATAGGTAAGTTTTTGGTTAAGTCATTTATCGCTCTTGTTCTTTTCGATACTGGTGCATCGCATTCATACATATCAAGGGGATTTGTGCATAAGTTTAAGTTACCAACCCAAACCCTTAGGACCCCTCTATTAGTGAGCTCTCCTGGAGCAGAGTACATGGCTAGCCAATGGTGCACCCAGATACCCCTAACCATTGGCACACATGTTTTTCCGTCTGACCTAATTATCTTGGAGTCGCAAGGATTGGATGTGATATTAGGTATGGACTAGATGTCAAAGTATGGAGGAAGCATTGACTGTGCTAGCAAATCAATTTATCTTACCACCCCGAGGGAAAAAGGATTATATGTATCTAGGCATGTGCCTAGGAGGAGCCAAGGAATGCCCTCACGGAGTTGTGCAGAGGAAGTGCCTGAGTAAAGGATTACCCGGATGTTTTCCCAAAGGAGTTACTGTGCATGCCCTCGGATCGAGACATCGAGTTTTGATAGAGCTATTGCTGTGCATGGGCCAATATCCAAGAGACCCTATCGGATGCCCGCAAATGATCTGGAGGAAATTAAGAAATAGATCAAGGAGTTATTGGAGAAAGGTTATATTCGCAGGAGTTCATCACCTTGGGGAGCACCAGTACTTTTGGTCGAGAAGAAGGATAAATCCCTGAGGATGGTCGTTGATTACCGAGCCTTGAATGAAGTAACGATAAAGAACAAGTATCCATTACCGATGATCAATGATCTGTTTGATCAGCTTGCAAGGAGCTAAGGTGTTTTCAAGATCGATCTATGATCGTGGATACCATCGCTTGAAGATTCGAGAGAAGGATATACCAAAGACAGCGCTCACCATGCGGTATGGATTATATGAGTATACGGTCATGTCGCTTTGACCCACTAACGCCCGCCTATTTCATGAGTATGATGAACAAGGTGTTCATGGAGTATTTGGACAAGTTTGTTGTGGTGTTCATTGATGATATTATGGTATACTCAAGAACGAGGAGGAGCACAAGGAGCATTTATGCTTAGTTCTCGAGAAACTCGTGGAACACCAGTTATACGCTAAATTCAGCAAGTGCGAAGTTTTCGTTGAAGGAAGTTGGATTTCTTGGGCATGTTATATCGAGAGAGGTATAGCAAAGGACCCCAAGAAGGTTCGGGCCAACATCGAATGGTTGGCACCCACTTCAGCTTAGCGAGATCCACAGCTTCCTTGGACTCGCAGGATACTATCGGAGATTCATTGAGAATTTTTCCAAGATTGCTAAGCCAATGACTGAATTGTCAAGAAGGATACTAAGTTTAAATGGATGAAGATTGCGAGGCAAGTTTTCGTGGAGTTGAAGAAACGATTGACTACAGCCCCAGTATTAACACTGCCAGATATACATAAGGAGTTTCAAGTGTATTGTGATGCCTCACGCTTGGGACTTGGATGTGTGCTTATGCAGGACGGAAAGGTTGTTTCGTATGCCTCACGACAACTAAAGCCCCATGAGTTGAACTATGCAACGCATGATTTGGAGCTAGCAGCCGTAGTGCATGCATTGAAGACTTGGAGACATTATCTTATTGGAAATTGTTGTGATGTGTACACGGATCATAAGAGTTTGAAGTACATTTTCACCCAGAAGGAGTTGAACCTTAGACAAAGGGGATGGCTGGAGTTTATAAAAGATTATGATATGAAGCTGCACTATCATCCAGGAAAGGCCAATGTTGTAGCAGACGCTTTGAGCCAGAAAAGTTACGCTAATATCCTTGAAAGTAAGGGATTGCCAAAGGAGTTAGCTGAGGATATCATGGAACTTCGGTTGGAGATTGTTCCAAGAGGTTTCATTGCAACAATGGAGGTTCAGACTACATTGTTGGACAAGATTCGATAAGCTCAGAAGAATGACAAAGAGATTGCCGAGATAAAGGAGAAGATGAGCAAAGGAAAGGCCAGAGGTTTTTGCGAGGATGAGCACGATACCTTATGGTTTGAGGACCGAGTTTATGTGCCCAATGTTGGGGAACGTAGTAATTTCAAAAAAATTCCTACGAACACGCAAGACCATGGTGATGGCATAGCAACGAGAGGGGAGAGTGTCCATCCACGCACTCGTGAGACCAAAAGCGAAGCGTTATAACAACGCTGTTGATGTAGTCGACGCCTTCACGATCCGACCGATCCAAGCACCGAACGACGGCACCTCCGAAGTTCGCACACGCTCAGCTCGATGACGATCCCCTGACCGATCCAGCAAAGTGTCGGGATGAGTTCCACAAGACGACGGCGCAGTGACGATGTTGATGCTCCACCGACGCAGGGCTTCGCCTAAGCTCCGCGACGATATGACTTCTCCGGCGGGGCTTCGCTTAAGCTCCGCGACGATATGACCAAGTGGAATATGGTGGAAGGGGCACCGACACGGCTAAGGAAAGATCCGAGATCAACTTGTGTGTCCCGGGTGCCCCCTGCCCCAGATATAAAGGAGCAAAGGGGGGTGCGGCCGGCCCTAGGGAGGCGCTGAAGAGTCCTACTCCCACCGGAGTAGGACTCCCCTCTCCTAGTTGGAGTAGATTGGGAGGGGAAGAGGGAAGGCGCCCGCCTCTCCTTGTCCTATTCGGACTAGAGGGGAGGGGCGCGCCTGCCCCGGCCGGCCCTTCCTCTTCTCCCTTGTGGCCCATTAAGGCCCATATACCCCGGGGTTCCGTAACCCCGTGTTCCGTAACTTCCTGTTTCATTCGAACCCTTCCAAGTCCAAACATAGGCTTCCAATATATCAATCTTTATGTCTCGACCATTTCGAGACTCCTCGTCATGTCCGTGATCACATCCGGACTCAACAACCTTCGTACATCAAAACTTATAAACTCATTATGAACTCACATCAAACGTTAAGCGTGGACCCTACGGGTTCGAGAACTATGTAGACATGACCTAGAACCATTCTCGGTCAATAACCAATAGCGGAACCTGGATGCCCATATTGGTTCCTACATATTCTACGAAGATCTTTATCGGTCAAACCGCATAACGACATACGTTGTTCCCTTTGTCATCGGTATGTTACTTACCCGAGATTCGATCGTCGGTATCCAATACCTAGTTCAATCTCGCTATCGTAAGTCTCTTTACTCGCTCCGAATACATCATCTCACAACTAACTCATTAGTTGTAATGCTTGCAAGGCTTAAGTGATGTGTACTACCGAGAAGGCCCAGAGATACCTCTCCGACAATCGGAGTGACAAAACCTAATCTCAAATACGCCAACCCAACAAGTACCTTTGGAGACACCTGTAGTACTCCTTTATAATCACCCAGCCGTTGCCAGACGCTTGGTAGTACCTAAAGTGTTCCTCCGTAAACGGAGTTGCATAATCTCATAGTTATAGGAACATGTATAGGTCATGAAGAAAGCATTAGCAATATACTAAACGATCAAGTGCTAAGCTAACGGAATGGGTCATGTCAATCACATCATTCTCCTAATGAGGTGATCCCATTAATCAAATGACAACACATGTCTATGGTTAGGAAACACAACCATCTTTGATTAATGAGCTAGTCCAAGAGAGGCATACTAGTGACTATCTGCTTGTCTATGTATTCACACATGTATTATGTTTCCGTTAATACAATTCTAGCATGAATAATAAACATTTATCATGGTATAAGGAAATAAATAATAACTTTATTATTGCCTCTAGGGCATATTTCCTTCAGCCTCCCACTTGCACTAGAGTCAATAATCTAGATTACATAGTAATGATTCTAACACCCATGGAGTCTTGGTGCTGATCATGTTTTGTTCGTGGAAGAGGCTTAGTCAACGGGTCTGCAACATTCAGATCCGTATGTATTTTGCAAATCTCTATGTATCCCACTTGGACTTGGTCCCAATGGAATTGAAGCGCCTCTTGATATGCTTGGTCCTCTTGTGAAATCTGGATTCCTTTGCCAAGGCAATTGCACCAAGATTGTCACAGAAGATCTTCATCGGTCCCGATGCACTAGGTATGACACCTAGATCGGAAATGAACTCTTTCATCCGCATCCTTCATTTGCTGCTTCAAGCAGCTATGTACTCCGCTTCACATGTAGATCCCGCCACGACGCTTTGTTTAGAACTGCACCAACCGACAGCTCCACCGCTTAATAAAAACACGATCCGGTTTGCGATTTAGAATCGTCCGGATCAGTGTCAAAGCTTGCATCGACGTAACCATTTACGACTAGCTCTTTGTCACCTCCATATACGAGAAACATATCCTTAGTCCTTTTCGTATTTCAGATGTTCTTGACCGCTGTCCAAAGGATCCACCTCGATTACTTTGGTACCTTCCCGCCAAGCTTACAGCTAAGCATACGTCAGTCTGGTACACAGATTGCATACATGATAGAGCCTATGGCTGAAGCATAGGAACATCTTTCATTTTCTCTATCTTCTCATTGTGGTCGGGCATTGAGTCCGACTCAATCTTACACCTTGTAATACAGTAAAAACCTTTCTTTGCCTCGATCCATTTTGAACTTTTTCAAAACTTTATCAAGGTATGTGCTTTGTGAAAGTCCAATTGCCGCCTTGATCTATCTCTATAGATCTTGATGCCCAATATGTAAGCAGCTTCACCGAGGTCTTTCATTGAAAAACTTTTATTCAAGTATCCTTTATGCTATCCAGAAATTCTATATCATTTCCAATCAATAATATGTCGTCCACATATAATATTAGAAATGCTACAGAGCTCCCACTCACTTTCTTGTAAATACAAAGCTTCTCCAAAAGTCTCAGATAAACCCATATGCTTTGATCACACTATCAAAGCGCTTATTCCAACTCCGAGAGGCTTGCACTGCACCATAAATTGATCGCTGGAGCTTGCACACTTTGTTAGTACCCTTTGGATCGACAAAACCTTCTGGTTGCATCATATACAACTCTTCTTCTAGAAATCCATTCAAGAATGCAGTTTTACATCCATTTGCCAAATTTCATAATCATAAAATGCAGCAATTGCTAACATGATTCGGACAGACTTAAGCATCGCCACGGTGAGAAAGTCTCATCATAGTCAACCCTTGAACTTGTCGAAAACCTTTCGCAACAAGTCGAGCTTTGTAGACGCTTATATTACCATCGGCGTCAGTCTTCTTCTTAAAGATCCATTTATTCTCAATGGCTTGCCGATCATCGGGCAAGTCAACCAAAGTCCATACTTTGTTCTCATACATGGATCCCATCTCAGATTTCATGGCTTCCACCATTTTATGGAATCTGGGCTCACCATCGCTTCTTCATAGTTTGTAGGTTCGCCATGGTCAAGTAACATGACTTCCGTAATAGGATTACCGCACCACTCGGTGCGATTTTACTCTGGTTGACCTCGGTTCAAGAGTAACTTGATCTCAAGCTTCATGATCATCATCATTAGTTTCTCACTAATTGGTGTAGTTGTCACAGAACCATTTCTTGTGATGAACTACTTTCCAATAAGGGAGCAGATACAGCTTATCTCATCAAGTTCTACTTTCCTCCCACTCACTTCTTTCGAGAGAAACTCCTTCTCTAGAAAGGATCCGAATTTAGCAACGAAAATCTTGCCTTCAGATCTGTGATAGAAGGTGTACCCAACAGTCTCCTTTGGGTATCCTATGAAGACACATTTTTCCGATTTGGGTTCGAGCTTATCTGGTTGAAGTTTCTTTACATAAGCATCGCAGCCCCAAACTTTAAGAAACGACAACTTTGGTTTCTTGCCAAACCACAGTTCATAAGGCGTCGTCTCAACGGATTTTGACGGTGTCCTATTTAACGTGAATGCGCCGCCTCTAAAGCATAACCCCAAAACGATAGCGGTAAATCGGAAATAGACATCATAGATCGCACCATATCTAGTAAAGTACGACACGACGCTCGACACACCATTTCTCCGTGGTGTTCCGGTGGCGGAGTTGCAAACTATTCCACATTGTTTCAAATGTAAACCAAACTCGAACTCAAATATTCTCCTCCACGATCAGATCGTAGAAACTTTATTTTCTTGTTACGATGATTTTCCACTTCACTCTGAAATTCTTTGAACTTTTCAAATGTTTCAGATTTGTGTTTCATTAAGTAGATATACCCATATCTACTCAAATCATCTGTGAAGGTGAGAAAATAACGATATCCGCCACGAGCTTCAACATTCATTGGACCACATACATCTCATGTATGATTTCCAACAAATCTGTTGCTCTCCCATAGTTCCGGAGAGCGGTGTTTTAGTCATCTTGCCCATGAGGCACGGTTCGCAAGTACCAAGTGATTCATAATCAAGTGATTCCAAAAGTCCATCAAGATGGAGTTTCTTCATGCTTTTACACCGATATGACCTAAACGGCAAGTACCACAAATAAGTTGCACTATCATTATCAACTCTGATCTTTTGGCTTCAACATTATGAATATGTGTATCACTACTGTCGAGATTCAACAAGAATAGACCATTCTTCAAGGGTGCATGACCATAAAAGATATTACTCATATAAATAGAACAACCATTATTCTCTGATTTAAATGAATAACCGCCTCGCATCAAACAAGATCCAGATATAATGTTCATGCTCAACGCTGGCACCAAATAACAATTATTTAGGTCTAAAACTAATCCCAAGGTAGATGTAGAGGTAGCGTGTCGATCGCGATCACATTGACTTTGGAACCATTTCCCACGCCAAGATCGTCACCTCGCCCTTTGCCGTGCTCGTCTATTCCGAGTCCCTGCTTCGAGTTGCAAATATTAGCAACAGAACCAGATCAAATACCCAAAAGCTACTACGAGCTCTAGTAAGGTACACATCAATAACATGTATATCACATATACCTTTGTTCACCTTGCCATCCTTCTTATCCGCCAAATACTTGGGGCATTTCCGCTTCAAAGGTCCATCGCTTGCAGTAAAACACTCGCCAGGTTTAGGTCCAGACTTGGGTTTCTTCTCTTGATCAGCAACTTTCTTGCTGTTCTTTTGAAGTTTCCTTCTTCTTCCTTTGCCCTTTTCTTGAAACTAGTGGTCTTGTTGACCATCAACACTTGATGCTCTTTCTTGATTTCTACCTCCGCTGCTTTTAGCATTGCGAAGAGCTCAGAATTGTTTTGGTCATCCCTTGCATATTATAGTTCATCACGAAGCTCTTGTAGCTTGGTGGCGTGATTGAGAATTCTCAATGACACTATCATCCGGAAGATTAACTCCCAGCTGAATTAAGTGATTATTATACCCGCACATTTTGAGTATGTGCTCACCGATGTAACTATTCTCCTCCATCTTGCAGCTATAGAACTTATTGGAGACTTCATATCTCTCAATCCGGGCATTTGCTTGAAATATTAACTTCAACTCTGGAACATCTCATATGCTCCATGACGCTCAAAACGCCGTTGAAGACCCGGTTCTAAGCCGTAAAGCATGGCACACTGAACTATTGAGTAGTCATCACTTTGCTTTGCCAGACGCTCACAACTTCGCTCAGCTCCTGCAGCAGGCCTGTCACCCAGCGGTGCTTCCAGGCGTAATTTTTACGGCAGCAATGAGGATAATCCTCAAATTACGGACCCAGTCCGTAATTGCTACCATCATCTTTCAACTTTGCTTTCTCAAGGAACGATTAAAATTCAACGGAACAACAAAGACGAGCCATCTATCTACAAGAAACATAGACAAGCAAAATACTATCGGTACTAAGCTCATGATAAATTTAAGTTTAATTAATCATATTAAAAACTCCCACTTAGACAGACATCTCTAGTTATCTAAGTGATTACGTGATCCAAATCAACTAAACCATGTCCGATCATCACGTGAGATGGAGTAGTTTCAATGGTGAACATCACTATGTTGATCATATCTACTATATGATTCACGCTCGACCTTCGGTCTCCGTGTTCCGAGGCCATATCTGTTATATGCAAGGCTCGCCAAGTTTAACCTGAGTATTCGCGCAACTGTTTTGCACCCGCTGTAGATGGACGAGAACTTATCACACCCGATCATCACGTGGTGTCCGGGTACTACGAACTTTGGCAACGGTGCATACTCGTGGAGAACACTTCTTGATAATTTTAGTGAGAGATCATCTTATAATGCTACCGCCAATCAAAGCAAGATAAGATGCATAAAGGATAAACATCACATGCAATCAATATAAGTGATATGATATGGTCATCATCATCTTGTGCTTGTGATTCCATCGCCAAGCACCGCCATGATCACCATCGCCACCGGCGCGACACCTTGATCTCCATCGTAGCATCGTTGTCGCCTCGCCAACTATTGCTTCTACGACTATCGCTACTGCTTAGTGATAAAGTAAAGCAATTACATGGCGCTTGCATTTCATACAATAAAGCGACAACCATATGGCTCCTGCCATTGCCGATAACTCGTTACAAAACATGATCATCTCATACAATAAAATATAGCATCACGCCTTGACCACATCACATCATGCCCTGCAAAAACAAGTTAGACGCCCTCTACTTTGTTGTTGCAAGTTTTACGTGGCTGCTACGGGCTGAGCAAGAACCGTTCTTACCTACGCATCAAAACCACAACGATAGTTTGTCAAGTTGGTGCTGTTTTAACCTTCGCAAGGACCGGGCGAGCCACACTCGCTTCAACTAAAGTGAGAGAGACAGACACCGCCGTCACCTTTAAGCAACGAGTGCTCGAGCGGTGAAACCAGTCTCGCGTAAGCGCACGCGTAATGTCGGTCCGGCCGCTTCATCTCACAATACCGCTGAACCAAAGTATGACATGCTGGTAAGCAGATGACTTATATCGCCCACAACTCACTTGTGTTCTACTCTGCATATGACATCAACGATAAAACCAGGCTCGGATGCCATCATTGGGGAACGAGTAATTTCAAAAATTTCCTACGAACACGCAAGACCATGGTGATGGCATAGCAACGAGAGGGAGAGGTCCGCCCACGCACTCGTGAGACCGAAAGCGAAGCGTTATAACAACGCTGTTGATGTAGTCGACGCCTTCACGATCCGACCGATCCAAGCACCGAACGACGGCACCTCCGAAGTTCGCACACGCTCAGCTCGATGACGATCCCCTGACCCGATCCAGCAAAGTGTCGGGATGAGTTCCACAAGACGACGGCGTGGTGGCGATGTTGATGCTCCACCGACGCAGGGCTTCGCCTAAGCTCCGCGACGATATGACTTCTCCGCGCAGGCTTCGCTTAAGCTCCGCGACGATATGACCGGTGGAATATGGTGGAAGGGGCACCGACACGGCTAAGGAAAGATCCGAGATCAACTTGTGTGTCCCGGGTGCCCCTGCCCCGTGATATAAAGGAGCAAAGGGGGTGCGGCCGCCCTAGGGAGGCGCTGCCGAGGAGTCCTACTCCCACCGAGTAGGACTCCCCCTCTCCTAGTTGGAGTAGGATTGGGAGGGGAAGAGGGAAGGCGCGCCGCCTCTCCTTGTCCTATTCGGACTAGAGGGGAGGGGGCGGCCTGCCCCGGCCAGCCCTTCCTCTTCTCCCTTGTGGCCCATTAAGGCCCATATACCCCGGGGGTTCCGTAACCCCGGTGTTCCTAAAACTTCCTGTTTTCATTCGGAACCCTTCCAAGTCCAAACATAGGCTTCCAATATATCAATCTTTATGTCTCGACCATTTCGAGACTCCTCATCATGTCCGTGATCACATCCGGACTCAACAACCTTCGTACATCAAAACTTATAAACTCATAATGAACTGTCATCGAACGTTAAGCGTGCGGACCCTACGGGTTCGAGAACTATGTAGACATGACCTAGAACCATTCTCGGTCAATAACCAATAGCGGAACCTGGATGCCCATATTGGTTCCTACATATTCTACGAAGATCTTTATCGGTCAAACCGCATAACGACATCGTTGTTCCCTTTGTCATCGGTATGTTACTTACCCGAGATTCGATCGTCGGTATCCAATACCTAGTTCAATCTCGCTACGTAAGTCTCTTTACTCGTTCCGTAATACATCATCTCACAACTAACTCATTAGTTGTAATGCTTGCAAGGCTTAAGTGATGTGTATTACCGAGAAGGCCCAGAGATACCTCTCCGACAATCGGAGTGACAAAACCTAATCTCAAATACGCCAACCCAACAAGTACCTTTGGAGACACCTGTAGTACTCCTTTATAATCACCCAGCTTACGCTGTGACGCTTGGTAGTACCAAAAGTGTTCCTCCGTAAACGGAGTTGCAAAATCTCATAGTTATAGGAACATGTATAGGTCATGAAGAAAGAATTAGCAATATACTAAACGATCAAGTGCTAAGCTAACGGAATGGGTCATGTCAATCACATCATTCTCCTAATGAGGTGATCCCATTAATCAAATGACAACACATGTCTATGGTTAGGAAACACAACCATCTTTGATTAATGAGCTAGTCCAGTAGAGGCATACTAGTGACTATCTGTTTGTCTATGTATTCACACATGTATTATGTTTCCGGTTAATACAATTCTAGCATGAATAATAAACATTTATCATGGTATAAGGAAATAAATAATAACTTTATTATTGCCTCTAGGGCATATTTCCTTCACCCAATGACCCAGAGATCAGAAAGTTAATACTTCAGGAGGCCCATGACTCACCATACTCGATACGCCCCGGAAACACAAAGATGTATTTGGATTTGAAAGAGCGTTTTTGGTGGACAGGTATGAAGAAGGATATTGCCGAGTATGTAGCCGTATGTGATGTATGTCAGAGAGTGAAGGCAGAGCATGAGAAGCCAGCAGGACTGTTACAGCCTATGCCGATACCCGAATGGAAGTGGGATAAACTTGGCATGGATTTTATCACCGGATTGCCCAGAACCAAAGCAGGATATGACTCAATATGGGTAGTAGTGGATCGCTTGACCAAAGAGGCTCACTTCATCCCAAAGAAACCACGATACAAGTGCGGTTAGCCAAGATATATATGTCCAGGATCGTGTGTTTGCATGGAGTTCCGAGGACCATCGTGACGATAGAGGAACACAGCTTACTTCCAAGTTTTGGCATCAGCTACACCAGACTTCGGGAACAAGATTGGACTTCAAGACAGATTCCACCCGCAGATGATGAATGACATGAGAGAGTCAACCAGATTTTGGAGGACATGTTGAGAGCCTGTGCGCTAGACTATGGGTCTAGTTGGGATGACAATTTGCCTTACGCAGAGTTCTCATACAACAATAGCTACCAAGCTAGTTTGAAGATGGCACCGCTCAAGCTCAGATGGACGCAGATGTAGAACACCTCTCGATGTGGGATGAGGTAGGAGACCGCGCTTGTTTGGACCAGATTTGATCAAAGGGTCGGAGGAGAAGGTTAAAC